>CM061233.1:18689637-19223610 GCA_030844895.1 Ambrosia x helenae | reverse complement strand
TTTCAAGCATCACAACCAAACATCAAGTTATTGTGATAATTTAGCTACATAGGTCAATAATCAAGCAATTTAGGACATTTTTTAAAGAAGCCTTGGGGGTTTTCACCATGGGGTCGAACCCCTCCCTTACCATTATAGATGGTGTGGTTTCACCCCCAATATCAACAATTGAAGCTTGTGGTTAGGAAGTTGATCTCCCCATATTCATAACAAGCTAGTATACTTCATAAATTGAAGATTTTCTCACTAATTAAGGTTAACATCAAGAACCCCATTTTTGGAGATCATCACCAAATCAAAAGATTTAACATACCTCTTGTTCAGATTTTGATGGTGATTCGTTTTAGGCTATCATGCAACAGTTTCACTTGATTTCCCTCTTGGATTTGGAGATTTCAATGTTTGTAGGGTGAGTGTGTGTTTTGTGTGTGTGTTTGTGGTGTTTTGGTCTTTTGTTCGACTAACAAGTCTGACCATTCACCCCTCTTTTTGTTTTTTTGATAATATTACACCCCATTTTGTAGATATTGGCACTTCTATTCCATAAGTTTTTAAGTTGTCTAATTGACCACCATTTGTTCTAGCTAGACAAGCCTTAGTGCTTAGCTTATGTATGTTTATGTAAAATAAAGCTTAGCCCATGTTCCAATGGATTAATATTGTTAAACATAGTTTTCGGAATTTTGGGCGTTACAACTCCACCCCCCTTAAAGAGGGTTTCGTCCTCGAAACCGGATATATTTACCGTATAGGTAATTTATTCTAGCCCCTCGGCTCTAAGGGCGTAATTCATCGATTAAAATCTGACTAGATCATGACCCTAAATTGAGTCTTTTGTTTTATCCCCTTTGTCAAGAGGTGTTATCTATTTGACATTGGGCTAATCATTCTAATATGCTCTCATTGTTGATTGCTCTAGCTTAGAGACTTGCAAGTGCTAAGGTTTGACCAAGAGTCATCTATTTGATTTCATAGTGTGATTGGAACCTTTAGGTCCCTACAACCTTGACGTATACATTTCAATTGCTTACTTTGTTTAGAATCAATTTCATGCACTGTGGTGCATATTAGATTTGGTTATTTTTACGACTTCCCTGAAAGCCCTCTCCCACGCCTAACGTGGGTTTAGTTTATATTTGATTTTGGCTCAAAGCTTCCCATGACTCTAAAGTTCATCGGGAAACATCGAGTCCATTTCGTACTCTACCTTTCCTTATTCTAGACATCGAGTGTCCCCTTTTATAGTGTTTTCACATATTAATAGGCTTGGTTAGATTTACGTGTTTCTTTGGGTCTATGTGACAATGACTTCTCCACTTGACCCGTTTGAACTTTCTATTGTTTTCCTAGCCAACACTAGACTAGTTACGGGTTTGTGTTTGCTTTATCGCTATCTGATTGTTGATTTCGCGAATAGCTCATTCATAAGAGTTTTCGGTTGAAGTAGACTTAAGTTTCTTAAGTCACATGCTATAGCTAGCCATTTACCCAATGACTACGACTTCTGATGAGTCTCTACACACCGTTTACCAAGATTTTGGGTTTCGTTATGTTGGGTTTTCAAAAAGTCCACTTCTTGTGCTAACTTAGATAATGCCCCTAATATGGGCTAGGGCTTCACATTCCAATGACACATGTCGTTTAAGTTTCATAATTGATTCCCTAATAAACTTTAGGCCGCTATTTCAATGTATAGCGTGTCTTACCTCCCTTAGCCTAGAATCCTTATTTCTATGGCAAGGATCCTGGCATTTCTGATTTAAGCCACTATCGTTCCTGAGTTACCGTCTATTGTGAGTTTTCACGTTCGGTTTTATATTGTTATTTTACCGCACACCCGAGTGTTGCGGCGATCCTACTATACGGATTATGACAACGCCTTAATTTAAGCGCTCGCGGATCGCCTTGCACATATTACGCTTTCGTAGTTAGCATGATTCATGGAATCCTCCATTTGAGTTTCCAGATGGCATTTAGTCCATGCCTTGTGTACTTTAAAGTGCATTAGTATTATTCTTCTTGATATTAAAGTGTAAGTTTCAACTTAACTACTTCCGTGTTGACGATTTTAAACCTAGGGTTCGCGACCCCATTTCTTATCGATCTTTTCGAGTTTACATTTGGCTCTCTTTGGAGTCTTTTCTTTGTGTCTTGATTCGAGTCTTCCGACTCATCTATTTACTTAGACCTTACTTTGTCTGTAACATCCACTTTCACTTCCCAATGGGTTATTTTATTTATTTGTTCAAAACACTTGATCTTAATGACTTTTTCGTCAAGTACTGACCCGTTCAGTGTTTATCCTGGTACTATGATCAGTTTCTCTATATTTGCGTCATATAGAGCTTATTGATTCTCAGATCACCTTCGCATCTTACAAAAGGGTCCTTACCTATATTGTTTCTTAGCTTTTCACTCTTGTGTTTGCTCAAGCGAGTTCACCTACTTATGTTTTCTTTACCTAGATTTTATTTGCATATTGGTCCTGTAGACCTCGTTTGGTTTCTTATGAAAGCATTTCCTCCACTGTTACGATTCGCAACCATCTACATATTAGCCTTTTGCTTGTCAGTTTATCCATCATGTGCTAAGGCCCATGAGGTTAATTCCACTCTATTTGCTTTAACGTGCCTCGATTAGGCCTTATTATTTATCATTGTTTTTATACGATCGCGACTTGGTGAGGGTCCACCTACGACTTCTGGGGTCTCCCACGAGCTGCTCGTGATTTAGCGTTTGCTCCTTCTCTTTATTTATTTAATTCCTTGTTTTGCGGTTTACAACAACATTCTTAGTTCAGTCAGGTGTGAATCATAGTTCACGCTTGCCTTGTCGGCTTCTATTTCGTTAGTTCTTTCGTTTAGTGTGACATGTAGTTCACATTCACCCGAAGGCTTTCAGGATTCTGTTATGATTTTCGTTTTGGATTTCTCATGGCTATCCTACGGTAGACAAATATTTTTTTCATAATCTTTACTCGTTAACTCGGACTAAGGTTCTAGTTGGTGCTGATTCAACTTCCGAATAGAATCTGAGTCTAAGTATAACGAAACCTTTGAATAAAGTTCAAGTTTACTTATAGTTCAACTTTTAAACAAGGTTTGAATCTTACCCTTGTAATACCTCTTTAGGAGGTTCATGTAGTATACTAGTTAACCTTCTGAGTATGATTCAGATATATTCAGTGCTTACTCTTAGATAAAGGTTAGATTTGTCTATAATTTTTACCTTCCCTCTAGGTTTGACTTTTACTGTCTAATTAACGCTCGACTGAGGTCTAATTTGATTTACAGTTTAAGTTGTCAGTTAAGACTTAGAGTTGTTATGGTTTGACCTTCGGGTTAAGGTCCGATTGAATTCTGGAAATTAACCTCTAGCCGAGGCTTGTGTTTAGTTACAAGTCTACCTTTGGTTTAGGTTCAACTTGCTTATACCTTAACTTCTGATTAAAGTTTGAGTCATATTACGGGTTAATATTCTCTTAAGGTTCGAGTTAATAACGACCTAACCCTTAATGAGGTCTAAGTTCGTTTACGGTTTATCCTCTGCTCGAAGTTCAAATGCGTTTTAGTTTAGATTAAATCCTTTGATTAGGGTTCAATTCCACTTACGAGTAATTTCTCGATTAATTGTCATAGGTGATTACGATACATAAACCCTTGATTGTGGTTCAAATTCATTAGGAATTTACTTTCGGTCATGATTCTGACGCACTTGTGACTTAACCTTGAATTAAGGTTCAAGTCTAGTTCCGAACTGAATCTGTTTATGACTCAACCTGATTAAGGTTCAAGTCTAATTCCGCACTAAATCTGTTTATGACTCAACCTTGATTAAGGTTCAAGTCTAATTCCGAACTAAATCTGTTTATGACTTAACCTTGATTAAGGTTCAAGTCTAATTCCTAATCCGTGTAACCGTTGCGGTAATACCTCTGGCTCTACGACCCCGCGGGTCGTTTATGCATCGGTTTTACATACCCGGTCTATCGGACCATTAGTGGTTAGGCATTACTCCCGCGTTCTATGACCCCGCAAGTCATATAGTCGGAAGTTTCACATGCCCTTTTCTCCCGACCTAGTCCTTTCTACATGGGATGTATGCATAAAGATCACAAAAAGCCCACCGTATCATGTGTTTAACACTTACCTGGCCAGGGTAAGAAATTCGCACATGACACTGGTGATCTTGTTGCGTTCGTCATGATACTTCCCAGGTAGACAATTCCCAGTCGCCTGTTTGATTTAATGAAATCTCTTTTGTTAGTTGCTTTATTATGCTGATTTCGTTTTTTTATCGGATTGCATTGTTTTGCAAATGCAATCATGTTTTCCAATTTTCGGATCGGCTGAGCCCTGGCCCACCATAACGTGTAATTTGTGCGTTTCCAAGTTTTTGAATTACTCAAAACAGATCTCTCATGATTCGTTTTAAATTGGTTTTTGTAATCCTAGAGGATGCATAACATTTCGACTAGGCTAAGATAACCTTGGAGTAAGATTTCTTACTAGATTGGTGATCAAGTATCTCACCATGCTATTGCTTACTAAGTTGAGGTATTTCTTCCCGGATCTCTTGACCAAGCTTCAAACCGAACGACAACCTTTGGCTCTGAATACCACTTGTAAGACCCTACCCCTAATATGTCCAGCATATCCCTAACCTGTCACACATACATCGAATAGGGTTAGTTAGCATTACAAAGCATTAAAATCGGAATAACGGTCGAAAACCCCAAGCTAGGTGCTGTGCGCGGCCGCTCCCTAGCGCGCAGGCTGCTCACACTGTTTACAGAAGCTGCGCTCGGCCACTCACAAGAGGTGAACGGCCGCGCGTAGCCCCCTGATGCTGTTGTTTTGCTTTTTCCCAGCCTATCTCTTAGTTTAGGCTGCAATTTCACTACCTCGGCCCCTACGATCCCTCCGGGTTGCTTTTACCTTGGTTTATAAACATGTAGGGATGCCTCAGGCTCTATAATCCGCATCGGGGATTGTCTACGCCTCGATCTTATACGTCAAACACAAGATATACCTGAATTGTTTAGTTGACCCATTTAAAGGCCAGGATGGTGTCCACCGACTTTAGTCCCATTTCGTCTAGATTACCATAGCCATTCGTTAACGTATCGTGTATCGGACCTTGTCTATACCTCGATGGTTTCTAGACTACAACAATAATCATTCCCATCATGAATATCTACATCAGTTTCCAAAAATCCTTAAGACTAGCCTTATGTCTATCCTTTATACAAGATCATCCACTTAAGTCGTTATCATTAATACTTTGTCATCAATACATCATCAATAAATAGAGAATTATGTAAAGTAATTCATGCGGACGACGTACCTCAAGAATCCCTCTTTTGGCGAGTATCCAGCTTGCTTTAACGTCCTTGACTCCACTTGATTCGCCTATCCGAGCAAATCAAACTACCGTTAGAACCTATTATCAGTGTTCAACTGTATACATAACTCATACAAGTGTTCATATTATTGGATGCGGTCTTCACCCAACAACTTATCAATCCGTATTTCATTCAAGCGTTTTAACAAACAGTTGGCGGGCACATTTTGACTAGTAATTTCATAAGTTAATTCCTAGTTCTCATATCACCCTATTTCAAGCATCACAACCAAACATCAAGTTATTGTGATAATTTAGCTACATAGGTCAATAATCAAGCAATTTAGGACAGATTTTTAAAGAAAGCCTTGGGGGTTTTCACCATGGGGTCGAACCCTTCCCTTACCATTATAGATGGTGTGATTTCACCCCCAATATCAACAATTGAAGCTTGTAGTTAGGAAGTTGATCTCCCCATATTCATACAAGCTAGTATACTTCATAAATTGAAGATTTTCTCACTAATTTAGGTTAACATCAAGAACCCCATTTTTGGAGATCATCACCAAATTTGTAGATGTAAGATGGATGTTGTTCAGGTGTAGGTGGTGCAATTTCACCTGATTTCCCTCTTGGAGATTTCACTGTTTGGTAGGTGTGAGTGTGGTGTGTGTTTGTGTGTGTGTTTGTGGTGTTTTGGTCGACTAACATGTCTGACCATTCACCCCTCTTTTGTTTTTGATAATATTACACGCCATTTTGTAGATATGGCACTTCTAATCCATAAGTTTTTAAGTTATCTAATTGACCACCATTTGTTCTAGCTAGACAAGCCTTAGTGCTTAGCTTATGTAAGTTTATGTAAAATAAAGCCTAACCCATGTTCCAATGGATTAATATTGTTAAACATAGTTTTTGGAATTTGGGGCGTTACAATAGTCTTACCATCAAAATTCATATATCTGGGTCTATCTATATCTATACTATATTATAAAGGAGGAGGTATGGGCAAATATGTCTAAATTGTCCAAAGTTAAGATGGTATACCAAAGGCTTCTTTACAATTTTCTAAATTTTACCACTTTTCTTCCCTAAATGCCCATGGGGTAACTTTATTTCATTAAATTATCAAAACTTCACAATCAAATTATCTTTCATTATTTTTGTATCTACATTGAATTATTACATCTTCCTATGGGGTAACTTTATTTCATTAAATTATCAAAAATTCACAATCAAGTTATCCTTCATTATTTTTGTATCTACCTCTGTGATACACCATTGTTTATATACTCCCAACCCACTTGAAAAATGCTCAGTTAATAATTATTGTATGTACATGTCTTAGGATCAATTATATGTAAATTAATGAGAAGCACACGGAATTTGTAGGTTACTATACAGAAGTCCGGTTAAGTTCACATCTTCTTTCACTACAATAAACTTGCTTTTACTGATGACCCTATGATTTAAATATGTTAGTATGAGTTATTTGTTCTAGCACTTGAAACATGACTCCAAATAATAGCAAACAAAGCAAACAAAATGTTAGCCGATGTGATGCTTTTGATTCTTTCATCATCTATAAGGTCCCTCAATTTTTAGGTAGTTAAACAGAAACCAACATAATTTTTTTATCCTTATGATAGTGTGGGGCTAAAACAGTGAAACCTACCTACATGCTTTGAGTTTTGAATGTTATATATTTTTTTTAATTTGATTTATTGACACTGTTATATTTAGACGTTACATTTACAAGTAGTATTTTACGGTTTTACCCAAGTGGGTTCAAAAGGGAATAACTTGCTCAAATTCTTCATAACATATATATATATATATATATATATATATATATATATATATATATTTACCTAAATGTATATTTTTAATACTCCAAAAAGAAAATATTATTCATGGAAATATTATGTGTTTGTTTACAATCATATAATCTAACTCCTTTAGCAATACATTTGAAGTACAATTTGGTGATCTTTTTGCATTAGCAATATTGTGAGTAAAGAAGGACAAACTATCTCCTCGAAAGGCAAAAAGAGACTCAGTTAAAATAATGCAAAATACTTGTGTCTGATGCATATCATGTTCCTACCGCGTATTATTGTATGTACATGTCTTAGGATCAATTATATGTAAATTAATGAGAAGCACACGGAATTTGTAGGTTACTATACAGAAGTCCGGTTAAGTTCACATCTTCTTTCACTACAATAAACTTGCTTTTACTGATGACCCTATGATTTAAATATGTTAGTATGAGTTATTTGTTCTAGCACTTGAAACATGACTCCAAATAATAGCAAACAAAGCAAACAAAATGTTAGCCGATGTGATGCTTTTGATTCTTTCATCATCTATAAGGTCCCTCAATTTTTAGGTAGTTAAACAGAAACCAACATAATTTTTTTTATCCTTATGATAGTGTGGGGCTAAAACAGTGAAACCTACCTACATGCTTTGAGTTTTGAATGTTATATATTTTTTTTAATTTGATTTATTGACACTGTTATATTTAGACGTTACATTTACAAGTAGTATTTTACGGTTTTACCCAAGTGGGTTCAAAAGGGAATAACTTGCTCAAATTCTTCATAACATATATATATATATATATATATATATTTACCTAAATGTATATTTTTAATACTCCAAAAAGAAAATATTATTCATGGAAATATTATGTGTTTTCTTACAATCATATAATCTAACTCCTTTAGCAATACATTTGAAGTACAATTTGGTGATCTTTTTGCATTAGCAATATTGTGAGTAAAGAAGGACAAACTATCTCCTCGAAAGGCAAAAAGAGACTCAGTTAAAATAATGCAAAATACTTGTGTCTGATGCATATCATGTTCCTACCGCGTATTGTCGACTCCGCCGCAACGCGCGAATTACCCACTAGTGTTTATTAAAAGACAATCACATCACGTTTTAGTATTCGGGTTAAATCAATTCAACATGTTAAGTTTGTATTATTGATGTTCATTTCCAAAACCAAAATATATTTAAATTTTATTATTTTAAATATATTATATTAATTTTATTATTACGAAAACAAGAGAATTTGATCTTAATAAATAAAAGCTACAAGTGGTAAATTTTGGAAATGTAAGTATTGTCATATTGATAAGGAGGTAAGGGTTCGGATACAAAGATCTAATTTTGTAAAAAGCCTAAAAAGCCATAAAAATTTGACATGTGGCAATCCTCAACTTAAATGATAAAGGGTATTTGAGTAACTTGGATCATCATTAAATTTTGGTAAATATATATAATCAATTATGATATTGGATGGTATATTCAATTTTTGTATCAACCGTGATTTGTTTCCAATACACGTGACAAATGCAAGATTACGTGAATGGTTCATGTTATCATCTGGCTTCTAAACATGGTGTTTTTAATCCAAACCTTTTAGATTATATACGCATGTTTTATACAATTAGGCATTCTATCAATGGTGTTTTATCATTCACGTATGTTGTATTAGTTTTACGCAGAGTGTGTATTTCTAAATCATTAACAATATCTTTAGTATGTTTTTAATTACTCCAATGTCATTTTCTATCAGGTACACATGGTGTGTTATAATTGTAAATGGTGTGTGTTTTATATTCAAATACAAATATAACATAATAGTCAATTGTGTTTTAGCATTATGTTTTTTCTATACTCACATATGAGCATAAAACACGACAACATAAAACACGATTTTAAAACACAAATACATTATACACACAAAACAACTATTGTATACACTATCGTTTAACACATAAAACACACAAACAAGAATCAAATTATATTTTCCCTAAAATAACTCTTTTTCGGATTAACTTGTGTTTTAACATTGTATTATAAAAATAAATACATTATAACACAATATCATACAAACTAATGTTAAAACACATCTAAACGATAAAACACGAGTTCGAAAAATATAAAACACATCTGTCAAACCCCCCATTACGAGAAAATACAACACAAAACCAAATCACCAAAAAAAACATAACCGCAATAACAATGATTTCTTAGATGTTGCTGCCATTTTTTTGGGGTGAAGGAAGTTAAGAGAGAACCCATAATTTATGCTCAATCATTAATGGCTTCTTTGTTTTAAAGCACTACATTTATGTTTAAATGGTGGGTTTTTACATAAATACCCCCAAATGATCTATTTATTTAATAAGATAATAACACAGTTTACAAGATTGCCACTCATTTAATCTCATCCATTCATATAATGATCCAATGACCATATTTATTTCTCACCCTTCTTACAAAACACACTCTTTGTATCCTAACCTCATCCTTGATAAGGATACTTGTATAGTTGGGAAGGAAATGAGTGTTTTTTTATTCGTTTATAAAATACTAGCAGGAAACTCGCGCATTGCAGTGGGGTCGATAATATTGTGCGGAAACGTAATTCAAACCTTAAAACGATTAAAAAAAAATCAATATGTAAGGTGTATGTGTGTGTATGTGTGTAAGTACATGTGCTTCGTAGTGGGGTAATTTTTTTAAAGGCTACAAGGAGACATGATAGCATACTACGTTATATATACCATATGCAATTTGACCTACATGCCGGTAAAAAAAAGGAAGTAGCAGTTTGACTCATTAGCAACTATTATTATACTAATAGTCCTACTCAATATGTAGAAAGTGCAAAATCTGGAGAGATTGCCGAGGAGAAGAAAGCATAGGGACCTTTATAAGATCCACACTAAGAGGAGGTTCGAACGGCTCATATGTAATCAACCTGCAAAGAAACATACCTGTAACTTTTTTCACATAATAAAAGCAATGCAATACAACTGTTATCAAGTGCACCGTAAATTTCTATCAGTGGCATCAGAAAGTGAAATTGGAAGTTAGGTTAGTTTAAATATTCCACATAAGACATCTCAACATGAGAACTTTATAGACGTGCATAGATTAGTTTTTTCCTAGGAACTGAACCGGTTCGTGTTTGGTGTCGGTTACTGTCTAAACCGGTTTCCGTTCGGTTTGGCCCTGGTTTCGCCGGTTTGAAAGACCGGTTTCGGTTTGGGTTCGTGAACCAATTTATGTGCACACTTTTTTTTTTAAGAAAAGACATCACAACATTATTATTTTTTTACATAAAGTTCGACTTTTATTGATTTTTACAATCTTTTTAAGGTGTATATGTATATATTTGTATGCGTAGAAAACCTTTTTTTTATAATTTTGTTATATAAATTTTTTTAGAGTTAATAGCCATTTTCGTCCCTGAGGTTTGGGCCAGTTTGCTTGTTCAGTACAAAAGTTTTTTTTTTTTGCAATCCCTTACCTGAGGTTTGGATTTTTTTGCCAAATTCGTCCTTTTGTCTAACTCAGTTAAAAAGTGTCGTTAGTGTCAGGGGTAGTGTTGTCTTTTACCCACTTTAATGAAGGGCAATATTGTCATTTGATAACCTATGATAATTTTAAATAAAAAAAAAGAAGAAAAACCCAGTATCTTCGTTTCCCCTATTTAAAGCTTATAAAACCCTAAAACACAACACAACTTCAATCGAATCATCAAAACTTCAATCGTCCCTGAAAGCATGGTGATATGCTCGTGTGGATCAACAACCATCATCAAAATCTCGTGGACAGCTCAGAATCCAGGTCGTAGGTTCTACTGTTGCACAATTGGGTGTGGGTTCGTTGACTGGGCTGAGCCCCCTATGTGTACCAATCCTGCTGTGCTGGTACCTGCTCTCTTGGACACAATACGTAGGCATGAAGCCAATGTTAAGAGGATGTTTGCCAGGAAAGAAGAAACTGATCAGCTTTTGAAGAAAATGTCGAGGCAAAACAGGATGCTGAAGCTGGGTTTAGGGTTTACATGGATGATGTTTGTGCTGTACTATCTGAATCACTAATGTAGGGTTTGGATATGTGGTTGATGGGTTAATGTGGGTTAATGTAGGTTAATGATGTAGGTTAATGTGGGTCTGTATTGTAATCTTTTGTGAAGATGGAATGAAGTTAATGTTTTGGTAATATCTCTTTGTGTAACTGTGTTCAACTTAATGTTTTGACCCATTAAGGCAAACAACCAAACAATAGCATGAATATGACACTTAAAGTGTGTTGAACTTAATGTTTTGACCCATTAAGACAAACAACAAAACAAATAGCATGAATATGACACTTGAAGCTGTCCAAACTTGAATGACCTATTAAGGCAAACAACCAAACAACACAATATGAGGAGTTAAGGCAAACAACAAACACCATTTTTGAATGACCCATTATGGCAAACAACAAAGCTGTTGACTTTCTGCAGTCAACTGACCAAGCAGCACATCCTGCACAATAATCATGGACAATCATACAACACAAACTATAAATCTAACAAGAACATAACATTGAACAACCATAAAACCATAAAGACATCATTACATACCAAAAGATCAAGTTTGAACATGTCTTAAACAAGTAGCAGGAAACTAAAAGATCAAGTTTTAGTACTGATTACATACCCAAAAGACATCAAGTTTTCAGACTGATTACATAACAAAAACTACTTAAAAACCATAAAACACAACCCTTCAACCTGCATTTCCAGCCTCCCCTGATCCAGCAACTCCACCTTGTGATCCAGCAGCTCCACCTTGTGATCCAGCAACTCCACCTTGTGATCCAGCTACCCTTCCACAGGTCCTTGAGTTGTGTCCCTTCTTTTTGCATTTGTTACAGGTTAAGGAATTACCCTTCCTTGGCAGTTTCCCAGTAGGGTTGATTGACTGGCTCAGCTTCTGAACTTCCACCTCAGATGGTCCCTCCTTAGGCTTCCTTATCTTCTTCTGACTTTCCTGGCTAGCCTCAAAAACCTCCTCTACAGACTTCTTTCTCTTTTTCTTAGGTCTACCAGCCTGGGCATGATATTTAGGAGGAAGCAATGTAGTTGGACAGTTTGAAGTTGGCCACATATCCTAACCATTAATAGGATCCACTGTGTTTGCATACACCTTCTTCCATGTTTCTATAGAGTAAGCTTTGTCCACCCACCTTTCAGGAATGCCATCACCTTGACCATGCAGGGCCTTGTTCCAAATACATGCTACTGCATGCCTACAAGGCATGCCAGTAAGCTCCCATTTGTTGCAGGAACAAGTCCTCTCATCTAGGTTAACAGTCCTTTGGTCTTGATGGTCATTGTAATGTGTGCTCACTTGATACTTTGAACCTCCATTCCAAATGACTGTATACTGTGAAGCCTCATCCTTGATTGTTGCAAATGCAATCTCTGCTGCAGGTGTTAATGGACCATTACTTCTAGCAATCAGCTTATGAACCACAACAATTCTTTTCATTAGGTATTCCCTAATAAATTCAAGGCAGGTTATCACAGGTTTGTCCCTCCCTTGAATTAACTGTCTGTTGAAAACCTCACAAAGATTGTTCAATAACACATCACACCTTGCTCTACCTGAAATTGATTAACACATAACTATATTTAACATATTTAACCTAAATAGATACATGTATGCAATAACAGAAATACATCATACCTGAGAAAAAGGCCCTTGACCAATGTTTAGGTGGTATTTCCTTCAACCAATCATACAAAGCTTGATCTTTCTCCTTAACTGCCTTCATTGCCTTCTCAAAAGCTTGTGGTGTTGTTGCAGCAGCACATCCCCATAACAACTTCTTGTACACATCACCTCTCCACCTGGGCTTCATGTTTTCATGTATATGTCTTAAGCAAAACCTATGCTCAACCAGTGGAAACACCTTACTTATAGCAGGAATGATACCCTGAATTTGAACACAGTTAGGCATATAATCAAACAATTAAAAGCAAGTTATGTGTAAAGAAGATGGTACCTTCTGTCTATCACTTATAAAAGTGAAGTAGCTGTTAGAATCCAAATCCAAATCATCACCCAATAATTGTAAAAACCATGTCCATGATTGAGTTGTCTCAGCCTCTACCAGTGCATATGCAACTGGGTAAATTCCATTGTTAGGATCCACTCCTACAGATGTTAAGATCTGACCAGGAAATGGCCCTTTCAAAAAACATCCATCAAGTCCCAGTATTGGTCTCCCTCCTGCCTTAAATCCAGCTTTCAATGCACCTAGACAAATGTACATCCTCCTAAACTGTCTTGTTGAACTGCTAGGATTATAGCATGGTTCAACATCAATCTTCACTGTAGAGCCTGGGTTCGATCTCAGCAGCTCTTCACCATAGTCCCTCAGCAATGCATACTGAGACTGGTAATGACCCTGGATTTTCTCAATAGCCATTGTCTTAGCCCTGAACACTTGATTAATAGTTACCTGGACTTGATATTGTTGCTGCAACTCAGCTTGTAAAGCAGTAAGTGGGATAGCAGGGTTGTATCTCACCTTCTGAAGTACTTGCTTGGCCAGCCAGCTCACAGTGCACAACTTAACAGCCCTGGTTTGTAGACATGTATGTTCATTGTGATAAGTTTTGACAATCCAAGTGCCCTCACCACCAAGGTTTGATATATGTATAGCCCATGGGCAAGTGGGAGGTGGAATCTTCTTTCTAGGTTTAGGGTTACTTTTTTTCTTTCCAGAAATGCCCGCACTTGTCCCACTATCACCTTTACTCTTGGTGGGCCCACTATCCTTTTTAGATCTTGAATACATCTTCTTCTTTGGTTCACTTGCACCCACATTTGTCATTTTGTCATCCCCATCCCAACTACCAATACTTATGTTCCCACCTAAGCAAATAACCCTGAACCTTGATTTGTCATTTTTTGAAATGAAAAGTTGCCTCCTTGATTGAACTGCATGACTCTTGACCAATGCTTTAATTTCATCTCTATCAGAAAATGTTTGACTAACATAGAATGGATCCTCATCAGCTTTTTTACCTTTGACCTTTTTCTTGTTTTTCTTAATGATCCTACAAGCTCTCCTCAAAGTTGTATCATCATCAAAATCACTAAGACTATCAAACCCATCCAAGTCAACCTGTTCCTCCATACCTTCCACATCTTCATTCTCATTCTCATTCAAATTCTTTTCATTATCACTAATGTCAAAGTCAACTGCTGCTCTAAACTCATCCATATCCACATCATAATCCTGAACAATATTATCTTCATCTACCAAGAAATCAGAATCAGAATCAGAATCTTGTTCATCAACCTTATTTTTACCTTTCTTTTTACCTATACTACCCTCATCATCAACCTTCTTTTTACCTTTCTTTTTACCTATACTACCCTCATCATCAACCTTCTTTTTACCTTTATTTTTACCTTTACTACCCTCATCATCAGACTCAGAATGTTCATCATCAGTAATAGGCTGTTCATAACTAGCATCATCACTTTCACTACCATTTTCCCTATCACTAACATGACCAGACTTATCACTACCATTTTCCCTATCACTAACTACCACTTCATCAACCAAATCAACAAATTCAGCCTCATGTACATGTTCACTTTCATCTTTTTTAACATCATATTTCTCAGCATGTTGAACATAAACTTCAATAACTTTATTAGTTTTAGCATACTTGATTAAGCTTAAAACATCATTGTCATTACCTAAAGGTCTTAAACCAAAATCTAATGTTTCACCAGGTACCTTGAAATGGTATACAACTACGTCCACCTCTGAATAACCCAATGTTACCAGCATATCATTCAATATTATGACAGAAAAGCGATCAGGGTCAATCTTGTCAATATAATCAGACTTACCCTCATAAGTCACATCTGGAAATTCAGTTAAGTCACCACCATGAGAAATCTTTAAACTGAAGAAATCTGGATGATTAGCTGAAAATAAACAATGAACACCACATTATTAACCTGATCATCGATATAAAAATTTAACATTTTAGAGGTTTTGTCGAACATACCATATTTCAGTTGAGGGTCGAAGTCAGAATCAGGTTCTCGTACACACCATTCCAACATTCGTCATCCATTGTTTGATAATCAGTGTTTGAGAGGGTTGTTAGGGTTGTTTGAATGGAAGATAATCAGACGAGAAAGAGGGCTTAGGGTTTTAAAGAGTATTATTATTACTTTATTTTTTTAATTCGTTTTTTTTAGTCATTCAGTAATTTGACTAAAATACCCCTCAGTTAACGACACTTTTTAACTGAGTTAGACAAAAGGACGAATTTGGCAAAAAAATCCAAACCTCAGGTAAGGGATTGCAAAAAAAAAAAAACTTTTGTACTGAACAAGCAAACTGGCCCAATCCTCAGGGACGAAAATGGCTATTAACTCATTTTTTTAATAAAATGTTGTGATTACTTAATTTTGTTTGCTACTTTTCTCAGATGTTTTATAATATAATATAGATTATAGATTATAGATATAGATTAATAGTAATTACAGGTAATGATAAAAAAATGTGTAAAGTAGGTTTTGCATTAAGAGCAGAAAGAAAAAAATTACATAACATTTGAGTTTTAAGCATGAGACTTTTTCTATGTCATCTTAAAATTCATGTAAAATAACTTTTGTAAACATTTTTCCTCATTTATAATGTA
Organism: Ambrosia x helenae; assembly: GCA_030844895.1. Classification (NCBI taxonomy): domain Eukaryota; kingdom Viridiplantae; phylum Streptophyta; class Magnoliopsida; order Asterales; family Asteraceae; genus Ambrosia; species Ambrosia x helenae. Next base: position 19,207,733 of record CM061233.1, on the reverse strand, counting down.
GTATAGATAGATATAAATTATGTGTTTATATGTACTTTTAACACACGTTACTTTTAACACGTTACAAAGATTATGATGGTATAATTAAGTGCATACAAATAAATTCACTATTTGTGTAATTTCTAGAATTGACAAACTTAAAATTAATTACCCGTGATCTCTTGTTCTAGTGGTATGGTGTTCCCCCTTACAAATATGAGGTCGTGGGTTTAAATTCTTACAAATACAAGGTTAGATAAAAATAAGGTGGTATAAAATTTGTCGTTAAAAAAAAAAAAAAACAAACAAAAAAAACAAAACAAACTTAAAATCAATGAGAGGATGACAACCCTACTTTGTCCAATTATAAACATACCTTAAATCACGGACCCTGCTATCTATTTTTCGTACATATACTTACTATCTTCCAATTATTGCTCTCTTTTTATAACTCGTTTGAGATGGATTCAACAAAAGTACTTTTTATTTTTATATACAGTAGGATCAGGATGGCCTGTGAACAGGATCATTTCGTGATACTTGCTTCACTAGTCATCACCAAATAAAATGAAACATTATGATATATATCAAACATAGAATACAATTTTACATAATGACTAGCAGACAGGCAACAAGCTGCGCCGCCACCCCTTTTTAAATAGTAAAACTAAACCTACTAAAGATAAGTCCTTGCCCCTGGGGGGTCGAACAATTGCTATGAACGACCCGTTGAACTCTGGCAAGGAACCGGATGGCTTCCGGTGCCAACGCCCCAAAAGTATCAAAGGTTAATGGGACAAAAAACATGTTGATTATCCTCACAAGCTTTGGCATGCTTCTCAATCTTCTTGGACTCGGCTTTCCGCATCGCCTGCCCGGTCACAAACCCAGTATCTCGAAAACGACGAGCGGGGATACCCCTGTAAGGTCCACACAAGCGTGTTTCCCGCCCATCCATCCAAACACAAGCACATCTGCTGAGCGGAGAGTAGATCTCCCCTCTGTCGGGTCCGTTAGGAAATTAACTGGTGCCTCCTTTTTCGCCGATATCCCTGCCCGCCTAAGTATATCCCACAAGGCATCCCGAACAAAGTCATGGCGATACTTGAAACCTGGAAACTCTTTGCAATGGACCGCGTGTTCCCCATATTGGTCCAAACAAGCCTTCCGACAAACTGGGCAAGTTTCATTGTCTAGGAACATAGGAATCATTAGGCGTTATTTAAGAATCGCCCTATATTCAACTGCTGACATCCGTTGCCCCAACCCTTCAATAGGAATGACAGTCAGGAAGTCCTGGGCGTGGGGTCCTTGCAAGCATTCCACCACTGCTTTCTGGCGAGGAGACAAACCAAAATCATTCCCCATGTTCTGTGCAATTTTACTAAAAAGGGCATTCGCTAAAGTTTTCTGGGTCTTTGGTGGGGCGGTGTCCTTATTAGTGAAACCGCCAAGATCAAAATCTGGGAGAGCCTCGCACAGATATTCCAAAGCTTGTATGTAATCTGGGTCAAGATCCACGACCCCACTGTCCCGCGAGATGTGGTCCTGCAACTTCCAAGATTGGGCTCTAGAAGCTCTAGAAGCCACAAAAGCATATACAGCAACATCTCGAGCTGAAAGAAGCCCCAGGCCTCCTAGGCGCATCGGCAGTGACGCCATCCGCCATTGGAAGTCGCCAAAAAAAAGGCCCCCCACACACAACAATATCTTCAATAGCTTCCCGTAGCCCATTATCAAACCGAGATATCGCTTCCTCCATCATGGAAGGTTGGCACGTCCGCAGACCAAACAACAACTTAGCCACCCCCATGCAAGACCGAAGCAAGAGGAGCTCGCTTTGGGGATCCCTTAGGCAAGGAAGGCGTCCCATAAGGTCAACGGCACCCAAAGCTCTCCTCACGGCCAACTCACTAATAACCCCCACATCTCGACTGACGGCTCCCCCAAGGAGTTTCACCCCTTTCTCCGGCCTCCCAATCTCACATGGGAAAAGCCCCTCTTTAAACTTCGCCCCATTACATGACGGCCAAAAAACCTCAGTTTTCTTAATATTAAGTTTAAGACCCAGTGATGGACCCTCTTACCTGATTATGTCAAGTGCTTTAGCAACCTCTGTTGTATCCCCCATAATTGTCCCGTCATCCAGGTACCAAGCGTGAAAGGGAAGTTTGCAGTTTTCTTGCACTTTGAGAACTAAGGGGTGCAAGGCTAGGTCAAAGAGGAGTGGTCCCAAAGGATCCCCCTGCTGAACTCCAGTGGTAGCCCCAATGCAGTCATTACCAACATATAGCCTAGCTGGTTGTGCGTAAAGGAACTTCACCCACGGATAAATGCCCGGGCACCGGCAATTGACCTCACGCAGGAGTGTCGTGCGGTCAACGAGATTGAAAGCATTAGAGAAGTCCACTGTGAGCATGGCTAAGGATCCGTCATAGTGGAAACAATTAAGAAACCTATTTGCACTATTTGCACTGCCTCCGCCCCATTAGGGGTCCCAACTCCAAATTGGTGATCCCCCAAATACTTGACCATTTCCTTCCCAACCTTCTTCATAGCCACTTTGGAAACCAATCTTCTCCAAATAGCCCCCACAACAATGGGTCGAATTCCATTGTCCGGCTTTAACAAAAGTGTAAGAGGGGCTGACGCAATGAACTCAGCTAAAGCCTTAGGGCAGAACCCCCCAACCATAGATTAACCACTTCGGTAATAGCCCCTAGGAGACCTGATGAAGTCGCAGTCCCCTCCCACTCAGAGCGTCTAAAAGGTGTTGAGCTCGTAAGCCATCTCTCCCACAAGAAGTCCCCTTCGGGAAAGATTTAATGCACCCAAACACACACTCCGCATCCACCGTTAAGGCGGGCTGGGTAAATGTACCAGAAGGCAGGCTCGGGGCGGTACAACCGGGTGTTTATCAATAAGAGCCTTCATAGTAGAGTCCTCGAGGGGTGCTACCCCAGAAGAGCACAACACCTTAATTGCAGCCGTGAAATGACCATCACCAACCTTTCGGAGGCATTGCTTAATGTTGGAGTTCCCTTCGGAAGATCTTTTTCCCCCATCACCCCCTCCCAAGCCTTGAAAAAGGGAGGGGACTAAATCAGCGAACCCAGACCCATCCTTCCATGTCGCAAGAGCTTGCTGAATGCTACTACACTGCAAAGACTTTCTATTCCCTGACATGCGTTCCTGCCTGGTAACCGGCCTGACTAGCCGAAGGGTACAACGTGGCAGCAACAAAAGCTTGACCCAATTTTCAATGGACCTTGGAGAAGCCACCACTTTACGCAAGCTCGAGCTGGCCTCGATATTAGTTTTTTGAGAACCAATTTTAAAGTAATAAAAAAAAACTAATTATGATTTTCTTGATGAAAAATGTTACGATACTCTCTTACACCAATTATCATTAACTACTAGGTTTGAGACCCGTGGGGACCCACGGTGCAAACCATAGTAAATAAAAAAAATATATTAAACTAAGAGTTGCATTATTCAAGTTTAGTGGCTACAACGTAAAGTCTTAAGAATAACGGTTAGCCTGATATTTTTTTCTTATATAAACGTCATGTTTCAATGTTGCGTTGATATGAAATGGGTATTAAAATTAAAACTAATATATAACTATGGTTTTCACGTCAAAGTGGATATTTTTTGTAAGTTATAAGTAACGTTAATAATGAAAACCGATTACCTATTATGATCAGTACTCAACCAAAGTGTAAACTTTAACAAAAAATAAAAAAAGGTATGAATACATTGTGTTTTTGTAAATTACTTTTTATCATATTTTTTTAATGTAATTGTAATTAGGACATAACTTGTTTTATTGACCAATGGCAACGCACTGTTCAAAGCACAAAAAAAAGGTTTAAAATAATACTTTATTATTGAAGTTGTATATACATAACGTCAATAAAGATAAGTAAAAAATTGCATCAAAATTACTCACATTATTCATAAATCCTGAAAGACTTCTTTGTACACAACGTTTGATGTTTTGTTCGTCAATTCACCATTTTCATCTACTATAACTATCTTCAGTCCATCTCGACTTCTGACTCTTGATAGCGCAACATACAACTGCCCGTGTGAAAAAACTGGATCCTTCAAATACAACCCAACTCTGGATAAGGATTGTCCTTAACTTTTGTTTATTGTCATTGCGAAAGAAACAGCAAGTGGAAATTGCATTCTGTTAAATTTAAAAGGAATTTTTTTATCCGAGGGGGATAAAGTAATTCTTGGAATAAAAGTTCGCATTCCAATGTTACTTCCTGATATGATTTTCGCTTCAATGATACGTTTTCTCATTTTAACAACTTGTAACCTTGTCCCATTGCACAAACCGCTTTTCTGATCAATGTTTCTAAGTAACATTACGGGAACGCCAACTTTCAAAACCAAACGATGGTTTGGTATTCTAGAAAACTTAAGACCATTCAAGACATCAGGAGAAACTAATCTTTCATCAACCTGTTTGTTAATATCTTCGGACTGCAAACACTATCCGAACTTAGATACTCAACTTCGTCACCGGGAAACATTGAAAGTAATATATCATTAATTTCATGAACAACTTCATTCTTCGGTGCCAATATAGCTCGATCTTGAAAATAAGTCGGAATGTGGATGTTATCCAAAAGTGACGGATAAACAAAGGCTATCAAATCAAAAACAGGATTCGAAGATTGAGAAATAAGTAAGTCATCAGGTATCAAAATAACATCCTGATCATCGCTTATTGTATCAACCTTTCCTTCTCCTATATCCAGAAGCCAAGATGCAAACTTTTTAGTTTCCTCAATATCAGAACTGCAGCTTCCTGAAAGCAACCTCATATTTTTTGTTAATTCTAAAACAGTGCATTTGTGCCAAATGTATGATGAACTTAAAGAGGCATTAACAATGTCATGCCTAGTTCCATTTGGTACAACTGGTAGAATTTGCCTAAAGTCACCCCCAAACACAACAACATTTCCACCAAATAACAAATCAGACGACTCATCAGCATGTACACCAAATACATCTTTGACCGCGTGTTGCATACGTTAGAAAGCGGCCAACTTACACCTGAAGATCCTAACAAATTAAAATAATATAAGTTTGATAAATGTTGATGTATTATAATATACTTCGTAAACGTAACTAAACTAAACATACCAACAATGTCAACTGGGTGTGTTTGAGTGTTAGGTGTTACATTTAGTTTTCCTTTGTTACTCCGCTTAGAATCCAAGATACGCTTTCTTTCTGTACGCCTTTGTTTATAAAACTCAGATAGATTGCTATGTTGAGATTCCTGACAAACTGCTTAAAAATTAAATAAATAAATGGAATGCTTTGAAAATAAGATAAACACAAAAAGGGACAACACAATTCTATAATATACTAACATAAATAGATAACCTAACAAATGATGACATAAAAAATAACATAAATATTACCATTAGAGATGTCTGACAAAGGCGTTCTCTGCGTGTTAACTATAAAATAAAAAGAAATAAGTAAAAAAAACAACAATGGAAATTAGTAAGAAATGACATATTTGGGCAATGTATAAAAGAAATTTTACCTTCAATTCTTACACGATTATTTGTTTGTGTCGAAGGAAAATTATATTTTTTTCTCTTTGAAGACTCAGCACATTCATTAGAGATGCCTGACAAAGGCGTTCTCTGCGTGTTATCTATAAAATAAAGACAAATAAGTTAACAAAAAAAAAAGACAATGGAAAGTAGAAAAAACATTGTCTTTTCTATGTTTTCAAAAAAAACATTTACCTTGTATTGTTACTAATGGCGGTGTGAAAGAGTTTGTAGAGGTTTCTATGTTTTCAACATTTGAAAGCGAACAACCGACATTTGAACTTATGCTATCCAAATATACATTCATCCGTTTATGTCTTTCAGAGATATGAAGACTCACTAAACAATAAATTATAATAAAAACTATTATTTCTTAATCGAAACTTAATAATTAAAGTTATAAGATGAAACATAATAATTTACGTACCATTTGATATGTCGGATAACGGTGTTCCGGTATTGATATCTCCAAACATGTTCATAATATTTGTTAGTATAAGAGAATTAAAAAAGCAATCAATGTAACCAAATGTAAACGAAAAAAAACATTAATCATTACCGTTAGATTTACGCCTTAGGTCACAAACTTTAGATTTCGGTAAACTAAAATCATATTTTGGGAGATCGGACATTGTAAAAGATATGTTTTTCTTGAATAGAATAAGTATATACCTGAAAAATTAAAGAAAAAAATATTATTCATGATTGAAAAATAAGGAAACTTTATCCCCCCCTCTAGTTCATAAAAGATATGTGCTTTTCATTTGTGATTTCGGTTTTTTTTTAATTTTTATAAAATCGACAGAGGGGCTCTAGATGGCCTCCATACTATCCATTTTGCTTACCAATGTGTTAATAAACCCGACCAGATATACCATTTTCTGACCCGGTAACCCGGGTATAAATACTCTGGATCTATATTCCTTTTGATAACAAAAACAACTGACCCGTCTACTCAACCCTAATCTTCTCCTTCAACCCTAATCCTCTCCAATCATCTGCAGCCTTCAATTTTCTTTTTCAAAGTATACTTTCCATCTAATCCTATATCTTCTTCTTATCATCAATTCTTCTTTTTCAAAACGTATATCGTTTCTCATTCAACCTTCAACCCTAGACTACAATACAACGGCTCTCAAAAATCGACTTCAGGTATGGGTTCTTTTGCGCCATATCTTTTCTATCATCTAAAAGCACAGATCAATCAACATCTCTTGCAGTTTATTGTTGTCGGTTGTTTGAGTTTCGATAACGTTTTACTTTATTGGATTATGGTTTTTTAGTTGAGAATATACATTTTTCTGTATATACTTTGCTGTTATTGATAATGTTTTTTCTCCTTATCTGCGTTTTTAGTTGAGGTTTTAGGGTTCCATTGGCGAATATCAGTCGACCTCTTGATTTAGGTTTCAATGTTTTCTGATAAAAATTCTCTGTTTTGAAACTGATTATGGATCGTGCTATTTTTTGTTTTTGAATCTGATTATAATAAGTTAGGTTTCAATTTTCATGTATTGTGGATTCATTGATTAGGTTGAAATCTGTTTATTCTTTGTTCAATGATTAGGTTCAAAACTAAACTGTATAGTGTATATCCTTCTTATGTTGATGTATTGAATATAATTGATTTAGGTCTCCATCTTAATGTATATTTCATTCAGTGGTTATCTTTGAAATCTGTTTTCGTCGTTTTTTCTATTATATGTCTTTGTCATATAAACATTCACTTGCTGATTTGTATTTATTTTTATTTTTTGTTCTATTATAACCACTACCGTTTGGGAACTCCCATGACCTGCACAGGGATTATAGACAACAGTTCGAATGAAAAGGGCCGAATATATTTTACAATCTGCGTTGTTCTCTTCAGATCTCTTTATGCTATCTTTAAAATTATATTTAATGTTCGGATTTTCTCTGCATTTCATTCCATCTTTCATAAGGGTTTTTTTATTGTGGTTTGTTATCAGTCGTAGTTTCCACATTTGCGGTTTCAAGCTTTGATTGATTCTCACAAGTCCTACGTGTAAAGATTCGTAATTTATTTCTTTTTATTGTATAGTTTACGATGGGCAAGTGGCAAGAAAAAGAGATGTCACAGAATACCGAATTTGTCCTGAAATCCAGACTCCATATGAAAGTAAGGTAATCATATTGTAAACTTTATAAAATGAAATAAAATGTTAAAGTTTATTTCTTATTTTTTTATTGTTTAGGAATTATATTAATTCCATATTTATTTATGTAATTTTTATCTAACAAAAGCTAACAAAGTTAATGGTGAGACTTTTCTGCAAGAACCAAGTAAAACAGACAACATTGAATACTGAAATGTCTATACAAAACAAAACACATAACACAAATTTGGGAATCACAATTCTGTCTTAAAAAAACTTTAAAATCTAAATGGCAAGTATGTAGTTAACATAAACACATTAAATGTAAAATCCATGCTTATGAATGTGTAGTAACAACTGTGGAAGACAAACCATATTAAACATAGTTGTATAACAACTACAATGATAAAGGACTATGTTTCTTAATAAAACAAAACAAATAAGGTAATGTAGAAATCCACGTACAAATGTCTGCTTCCACGGCCTGAACGAAACTCAATGTGAAAAAATCACTGTATTCGAAACATAGAGATGAGTAATTGAATGATAACAGTGTGATAATGTTGATTGAATAAGTGTGAAAGACTTGTATTGATATAATTATACAGGTGAAGTATAAATATGGGATTAATCTAATTTTTAGCTTGATAGGTAAAAGATACTTAAAATTAGCACATTTAGTGCATAAATTAGCACATTTAGTGCATAAAATGTTGTCAAACGTATTGACTGGTGTTTGAATGAGTATCCTTATCAATATATCAATTATACCTCAATAATTGTTGTGTGATTAAAAGAATTGAATTATATTAATTTGTTTTTTTAGTATATATATTTTATATTATCAAATAATGTATATATTAATCGGACTAAGCTAATTGGGACATGATTGATTAGTCAACCTTGGTTACAAATATAGAATTAGATATAATTGACTTTTACACATTAACGTAATTGTTAGTATTTATGTTTTATTTTGGACCAGAAATGTAAATTACTTTAGATTATGCCTCAATGATTGTTATGTAAATACAATCATTAGATTATATAGCTTATATCAAATATAGATAAATATTATAAAATTAGTGTTCAGTATTGAAAGTAAACCAAATTTGAACAAACAAATAAATTACAAAAAACAAAAACCATAGATGAGATAATATAAGTATAATGAAAGAGATAAAAAATAAATTAAGACAAACAATCGTTTTATAGCATAGTAGTAACCAAGAAAGTTTTTATTTGTAATAAACATTATTAGTCTTCACATCAGACTCCATTTAAGCTTCAGTTGCCTCATCATCGTTCTTAACAGGTGATACTGTATTGTTCCCAAGCAATTCATATAAGAAAATTCGTATACATTAAAATTAAAAACATCAATAGCTAAAAAAAAAGTTATGAAATTTAAAAATAAGAGGCTATAAAAAAAACGTGTTGTTGAGTTTTACATTTTCATCACATAGGATCATTTCAATTGAGTACACATCATTAGGATTGCGACGATCGGGTAGACGCCAAACCCGAATAATCTTTAGCTTTAACGTCACACCGTTTCGGTTGACATGAATTTGGTTAACCATGGTAAACTCATTTGCATCTACAGCAGCCATTGATCTTGTTAACTGGAAAAAAAAATAATGTAAAAACCAATAGATGACTTCAATAACACAAATTGTAGACAAGATAATAATATTGAAACTTATATTATAGTTAGGTAATAAGTTTCAAATGTATTGTAGCATAAATGTCTGGATTGATCACTCCAGAATGTATGCAAAACATCAGCATAATCGATTGGTTAATAACAAATCAAAAGAAATAATGTTTATGTATTTAAAGATGAGAAACAGAAATTAACCTAATAATATATCTTTGTGATTACTCAAAGTGCATTCAACGTGTCTTATTACAATCGTATGTGAATTGCTTTGACTTGTTTATATAGGTATTCAATCAATTCAATCAATAAGAAATGGATGAAATAGTGGAGTCTAATTAGCATTCGAATTAGCATATTGTTATTATTGTTATTATTGAGATTTAAAGATATGAAATATATTTGCAATACATTCAACAATGGAGTAGAAGGAGACCATCAATTTCGCCTTAACATGTATGAAATTGGACCCGTAAATTCGTATTGAAAGTCAATATGTTATTGAAGAAGGATACCATAAATTTCGCCTTAACATGTATCAATTCCTTATGAATAATGTGAGTAAATTCGTATACATTATGTATTCAAAATCAACGTTAGATAATCAAGGAATATAACTATTTATCTTAATGTATATTTATTGACAGTAAATTCGTATTCAAAGTCAAGGTCAATAAACATATTGACTTTCCTTATACATTCAACAATAGAGTAGAAGGAGACCATCAATTTTGCCTTAACATGTATGAAATTGGACCCGTAAATTCGTATTCAAAGTCAATATGTTATTGATGAAGGAGACCATAAATTTCGCCTTAACATGTATCAATTCCTTATGAATAATGTGAGTAAATTCGTATACGTTATGTATTCAAAGTCAACGTTAGATAATCAAGGAATATAACTATTTATCTTAATGTATATTTATTGACAGTAAATTCGTATTCAAAGTCAAGGTCAATAAACATATTGACTTTCCTTATACATTCAACAATGGAGTAGAAGGATACCATCAATTTCGCCTTAACATGCTTGAAAATTGGACCCGTAAATTCGTATTCAAAGTCAATATGTTATTGTAGAAGGAGACCATAAATTTCGCCTTAACATGTATCAATTCCTTATGAATAATGTGAGTAAATTCGTATACATTATGTATTCAAAGTCAACTTTAGATAATCAAGGAATATAACTATTTATCTTAATGTATATTTATTGACAGTAAATTCGTATTCAAAGTCAAGGTCAATAAACATATTGACTTTCCTTATACATTATGTGTTTACATATTTATAAGATAAATGTTATATAAGGAAGTCAAAGTCAATAAACATAATGGTTTTTCTAATACATTATGCATTTTGAGTCAATACATAATTAATGGTCTAATTACATTTGCTGCATATAAATGTGTTTACATTTTTATAACGAAGAATAAACATATATAAGGCAGTCAAAGTCTATACACATATTTAACATCATTAAATTTTAGTCAAATTATATAATTACATGTTTTCAAAATTTCCGAATAATAAATGTTTATATTAGGAAGTCAATTTCAATTCTTAAGTTAATATCAAATGGCGAAATTTTAATTCCTAAATAATCGCGTCTTGCCACCACTGATTAACGTATACACATTGTAACAATTACAACATACCAAATATTATGTAAAAATCTAAATGTTATTGTATATAATAATGGAATATAGTTATGATTTTAATGATTATTGACTCACAGTCAATTCGTACTCATTTACACATATTGACCATAATTAAATTTTAGTCAACTGTATAATTACACGTTTAAATTCCAATTAATACCAAAGTCAAAAATTTATAGCACAGTCAAAGGTCAACTTGTATTTAATAAGCAGTAAAATTGATTTAAAATAAGTATAAAATGAACACGTAAAAAACAATTATAATAAGGAATAACTTTTTTTATTTAAAAAAAATTAGAAAGACTCATACCAAAACTCGTGCGGAAGGGTCATGAATAACCTTGAAGAATTTGTCACCCTTGTGATAAGCCATAATCAAGTTCTTTGTCCTAATGAAATCCTGTTCTTCAAATGCAAAACAAATATTTGTTAATGAACCATAAACTCAAGCAAGTTTTTTTTTTCATTTTCACGAAAACTATAAACTGATTTCATTTGAATCCTATTATTAAAACCACAATCATATTACATCAATTATTTGGACAATAATACAATGATTAAACCTGATTGTAAACAGTTGTGTATCCATTTCATCCAATTCAGAAACTTGATACTAAACAGTTTATATACTTATGTTAATAAAAAAAACGTTTTGATCATTACAAAAAAACGGATTTTATTTGGTAGAATATTGATGTAATACGATGTTGATTTTTCTTTGCAGAAAAAATGAATATATAAACCGATTGTATTTCTGTTTGATGTAATATGATCGTAAACAGCTATGTATGCATCTCATCCAAATCAGAAACTTTATCGTAAACAGTTTAGATAATTATGTTAATAGAAAAACGCGGTGATAATTACAAAAAAAAAAAAACAGATTGTATTTTTTACAAGTTTGATGTAATACCATTCTGATTTTTCTGAGTATTAAAAAGAAAATACATAACTGATTGTATTTCTCTTTGATGTAATATGATTGTAAGCAGTGATGTATCAATCTCATTCAAATCAGAAAAATGATAATAAAACAATTTCGTGACTTATATTAATCGTAAAACGTTTTGATCATTACCAAAAAAACCGATTGTTTTTCATTCATGATTGATGTAAAATGATAAATATAAGATTAGACGGACAACATACCTTGTAAAAAGAACAATTAGAAAGGAATGAGGAATGAGAAAGGAATTAGGATATGAAGGATGAACAATGTATTAGGCTAGGAAGGAGGAAGAATGTTTTAACATTAGGATATGAAGGATGAACAATGTATTAGGCTAGGAAGGAGGAAGAATGTTTTAACATACAAATGGATGTTGAGAAAACAAAAAAAGAAGAGGTTTATATACTAACAACACATGGAGCTCCATTTAACATTTGGATCCTAGAAGACCATCTCAAAAGCTAGGATTCAACCCTAGTGTTTTCATTTATTATAAAGATAGAAGATTCTCTCTTGCTCAAATTTGAACTTAAGACATCCTCTTTAATAGACATGTACCTCTACTAAGTGGGTTACCATAACACTAAAAACGAAAAATTATAATTTCAAATTTTGATATTAAATTATCTTTTTTTTTTTTTTTGAACGGCAAATTTCACAACTTGTGGGACTTTAACCCATGACCTCTCACTTAGATGTTTCTAAAAGTTTTGCTTCTATCATTGGGTCACCAACCCCAATGGCTGATATTAAATTATCTGAATTTCATCTATCAATGGTAACGTATAATATTATGTAGTCTTTTCTACTAGGTATAAGTAGTGCTATAGTAGTGTATAAATTACTTCATTAATTTTTAATGTTCTAAATAAAAATTCATTTTCTTTTTAAAATTGACAAAGTATGTGCATTTTGATTAAGTTGATGTACTAATATATAAAGGTTGGGTTGATTTATTCTTTTAAAGGCAAATCTGTTGGGTCTTTTTAAGGTGTTAAGACTTAAATAAAATCACGATAGCCATTTTCCAAGAGTGTCGTCGTCGTCATCATCATTCTATACTACATTATAAAGAGTGAGCAATGGGTAAACATGTCCAACTTGGTAAAGTTAAGATGGGATGTGAAAAGTCATGTGCTTCAACCCTCAAATGTCATATAAATCTCCCCTAAATTACCCTTTAATGCATTAAGATACTTGTACCATGTAGTAAAGATAATTAAAGGTTTACCACAAGCTTCAAATAATTGTATTCAACAAATATTAATTTTACATTTTCTTTCTTTCTTTAAAATTGCATATGTTTATATAAATATACAGTGTCGTTCATCATGAGAATTGCTGAAACAAATTACTTTATTTTTGCAGAGAGTTAATGGTGGTACGAAGTGACGCACACACAACACCAATTAGTACGGTACGTTTTGATTTTCTGTTGATAAGGTTTTTTTTTATACTTGGGTGTCCTGTGTACACATCATCTCTTAGATGTTGGAAGTTAAGGACATATGGTTAGACAATTTACATAGTGTGTCATGAAAAGTTATAAGAACGTATATGTTGGATATAAAAAAAATATAGTTTCTTTTCAAAGTTTAAACAATGAAGAGAAATGGATTAATTTCATATACATCGTTTTGCATTCAAAGACAATTACGTTTTTACACTTTTCCTACAGCTTGGTGGGCTAACACGGCTACGCTTGTGCATTGTTCAAAAAAAATATATTTATCTTAACCGTCTCGCAGCAACGCACGGATTTCCCACTAGTATTATTAAAAGAGTTTTGATTGTAGAACACGAGATACATATTCTCTACAAAATAGGATGTAAAATGAACAACAAAGATACACCGATTAATTATACCTGAAACCATTACTAGGTGTTTGTATCTATCTGTTTTGACATGGTACAGTGGCGGATTTACTTTAGGTAGAGGGTGGGCAGGTGCCCACCGTACACTCACCGCTTCATTCATAATTTGATGTCTCAAATTAAAAAAAAAAATGATAAAAGAAAGAAGAAACAGAGTTGCAGGTCATTGAGAAAGAAAGGAGATATTGAGGAGAAAGAAGAAGATAATTAAGTTGACATGACAGCTGATGTTTACTTTTAATATTATTTTTTTATTTGATTACACATGTTTCTATAAGGTAACTTTTGTATTGTTATTTTGTTTATTCTTAAAGTTATATAAGGATTCTAGTTTTTAAGTTTATTTTAATTTTTTTTTTGGTATTTAATTAAGGTTAATTTATGGTGATAATCATCGCATATTCATATATTTCCCCATTTTCTGAAAACATATAGTTATCGTTCATATTTTCTTTTTTCTTAATATATATGTCTCTTCATAGAAGCTTTCCCTGGAAAAAAAATAATAATTTAAATGATCGTTAAGAAAAGTAATCGGTTTAAATACTTTTTTAACAAAAGTCAAATATAATAAATTAAATTAACAATCCATGTGCAGCCAATTTTTTGTGTCCGACTACTTTTAAGAAAATTATATATGGATTGGCTATTGAATTTTGGCTAATTGTTGGTTGCCAATGATAAATGTTAGAATTATAATTTTTTTAGTCTTCTTTTTGGTTTTTTTTTCAAACATTTGAATAATGTTCTCAAGTTTATCGTATTACTAAGTAAAAAAGTACAAATAGTTTTACAATATCATTAAGCGGATAAACATGATTGGGTTTACCCAACCCATTTTAACCCGTCTTGTCTTAACCCAACTACTTTGTGCCCCCCGTCAAAAAAATTTATGGATTCGCCACTGGGTATATATACATTCATACTAAAGTGCTTATTTTCGATTTTCTCTCCTTATGCATCTCTTTGTCAGGAATATACATTCATCTGTTTATCACAAAGAAGCATGCCAACGATGTTGCATATATTGTTAACACCGATAGCTAAGTTTATCAAGGTGAGAATCTATTCTCATATTAGTAGCAAATAAATAAAAAAAAATCACTTCAATAGTCAATTTTTTTTTTTTCATTAAATATTACTAATTCATTCCAGGACAAAGAAAATTACATTAAGATGAATTACATCAAGATAGCAGGCAGACGGGCAACAAGTTACGTCGCCACCCCTTTCTGTATGGCGAACCATAGTCTATTGAAAACAAACGTTTCCGGAGACCCATAGGTATCAAAAGCCAGGGGGACGAAGGCGTGTCGGTTATCTTCACAGACTTTAGCATTCTTTTCCACTTTCTTCGTCTCTATCTTTCGAACCGCATGCCCTGCTACAACATCATGCTCAACATAAAATGAGAACATAAAATCACTTTTGAGTGTAACAAGTTAAGCTTATGATATGGAAATCTTAGCGGAAGTGATTTTCTATTTGGTTTATTGGTTTGTTTTTGCCCCGCAGCCGGAGGGTTGCTTTGGTTTCTAGCCGGCGACTCTCAAAACTGCAAGGTGGTTTTGTATAAGAAGTGTAGAGATGAAATATGAAAGGAGTGTGTATTTCTTATTTATTGAAATGTTTGGACATTTGGTACAATCAAATGAGTAGATAACCTTCTCTATAAATACATGAAAGAAATACATAAAATGGGACGTGACTAATCTTTGGGCATAAGACAAGGAGATAGACATGAGGGGCATAATGTAAGGATGACTTTGACTATAATAATAAGGTCCACTTTGACTATTTGACTAATCAAGTGGTCATAATCTCCAATACTCCCCCTCAAGTTGGAGCGTGTATGCCAATAACGCCCAACTTGTCAAGTAATATTTCTTTCCTTTCGAACACTCCTCTTCAAGTTGGAGTGTTTTTTTTTTTCTTGCTGACTCATAGATTTGGACCCGACTTTTCTTCTTGTGGGTTCAAGAAACCCGACTTTTCTTCTTGCGGGTTTAAAGAACCCGACTTTTCTTCTTGCGAGTTTGACGTACCCGACTTTTCTTCTTGCGAGTTTAAAGAACCCGACTTGTCTTCTTGCGAGTTCAAAGAACTCGACTTTTTTCTCGCGGGCTCAAAGGAACCCGACTTTTCTTTTTCTTGGTCTTCGATTTTCTCCATCTTGCTTTCTCCCGTCACATCGTCCCTTTTTATTATTAATTATTTTTAATTCATCTCCTTTCAAAAAATAAAAAAAAACAATTTTTTTGATAAGCAGGATCAGAAACATTGCTCTGATACCATATAGAAATCTTAGCGGAAGTGATTTTCTATTTGGTTTATTGGTTTGTCTCTGCCCCGCAGCCGGAGGGCTGCTTTGGTTTCTAGCCGGTGACTCTCAAAACTGCAAGGTGGTTTTGTATAAGAAGTGTAGAGATGAAATATGAAAGGAGTATGTATTTCTTATTTATTGAAATGTTTGGTACAATCAAATGAGGAGATAACCTCCTCTGTGAATACATGAAAGAAATACATAAAATGGGAAGTGACTAATCTTTGGACATAAGACAAGGTGCTAGTCATGAGGGGCATAATGTAAGGATGACTTTGACAATAATAATAAGGTCCACTTTGACTTAACTAGTCAAGTGGTCATAATCTCCAATATATGATATATGTAAAGCCAGGGGCAGAGCTACATAATAAAGAACGAGGTCATGCGTTTTATATAGAGTGTATAATACGGAATCCTTGGGTAATTGGGTGACCCCAATCTTTTCGGGGATTGACTTGTAAAGATAATCTGCATGAAATAGGTTACAAAATATATAATGTCCCGATGGTTTATAATTTCAACTCCGCGTCCATCAAGATGCGGGGGGTCTCTTGTTCAATAAAGGCCCCTCCTGTTGGTGGTTTTTTTTCTTTGCATTTTTAGGAAAACTCAGTTGAGCGCACTCTACTTTTTAACAAACTTAAATCCCATTGCAATAGAGGCCCCTAAAGATTTTCATGGCCTAGGTGCGTGTAAATTAACAGCATAAAACTTTTAGAATCCCGGAATCACCATTGACCTAGGATTTTAGTTTCAAATTTGTATTATTAAGCGGGGGCTTCTCTTTTTGGGTTGAATGTTCAATTTTAGAATTTGAAACAATATAAAAGTTCTCTTGCGACGTAAGTGAAAAAATTTCTGGCTTCACCACTTTGTAAAGCCATACACTTAAATTAACAAAGTTATTAAAACTCTTAAATATGAGTAACCATAACACGTCAAAAAATCTAATCACACACCTTGTAAACTTCAAAGTTTCCCACAAACAAAATACTATCTTATTTTGCTTCTTCTTAAATCCAATGCTTCAGTGGAGGATACGGATCTATCGGAAAATATCTTGGCTGTGGTGGTGCAGTCTGGCAAGTCTATTTCGAAAGAGTTTCACATGACATGGGGAGACCACTCATTCACTGCCTGGGTCCATGAGGTAGACGCGATGTGGAGATCGCCTTTTCCGATTAGAGGGATGTCGGATCCCTCTTCGGATGTTCATCGGAATTTACGCCCGGTTACCGTTAATCAGCCGGAAGTTGAAGAAGTTAAAGAGGCGATGAATACCCCTACGTGCATGGGGAGCATGCAAGCTAAAGGTGGTGGCACAAGCCCCAATGGTGATTTTTGAAATGAGTATGTCCCCACCATCTGTATGCATTGGGAATATGCCTATTTACTCTCCAGGTGGGCCCAAAACCCCTTTAAGTCCTAAGCCTGTGACTCCTTCTTTCATTGGGTCGGTTGACTTGGGCCATCAAGAGTCCAACGTTAATAATAATGGGTTGAGTTTTGTTACACTGCGGGCCAAGGATAAGAAGAAAAAACGTGGCAAAGAGATTAAGGTATTTAAAACTCCAGATCTTAATGATATTGTTGATTCTGACCCTTTTAGCTTGGATGCTCTTATTCAAAAAGATGTTGAAGAAGCCTGTATTGCCAAAGCGGAGGAGGTTAAGGGTGTCGAGTTGGATGGTCCGGGGGTGGAGAATCAATCTGATATTGATGAGGGGGCTGATTTGGAGGTGCTGGATGTGGAGGTGGATGCTACTATGGATTGTGGGGAACGTCTTGGTGTTGATGTGGAAGGCTTTACTAACCAGGTGCGTAAACTCATTAAGGGGGAACGGGTTGATGTTGGTTCATCATGAATTTTTTTACTATTAATACTAGGGGGTGTCCGGTCCGGATAAGCCGGGGTGGATTAGACAGGTGAAAAGGGAGGGCAAGGTGTCATTTTTGTGCCTTCAGGAGATCCATGTCTCCTCTGTTCCGGAATCCTTTTGGGGTTGGTTCTGGGATAGGTCTCAATTCCAGCTTGTTGCGGCTGATGCGGTTGGCAGATCTAGGGGGTTGGTTTCAATTTGGGACCCGTCGGTGTTCACTTGTATTGAATCATCTTCGGATCAACATTTTATTCTAGTTTCTGGTTTTATTAAAGGTATTAAGGATAAGGTGAATATTCTCAACATTCACGCCCCAAATGATGCGATTTTGAGGAGGCGTTTGTGAGGTAAATATTATTTCAGTCGTCTGCCGTTACGAGAGGCTGTGGGTGGCCTTGAGAGACTATAATGATTTTTGGGCTGAACGCGAAAGATTAAACTCGGTTTTTTATGCGAATTCTGCCGTCGCGTTTAACGAGTTCATTAGTCGGGTGGGTTGGTGTGAATACCCGATGGTTGGTGGCAGGTTTACATATATATCGGACAATGTTGAAGTGAAATTTAGTAAGTTGGACAGGATCTTTGTTAGTGACGATTTTATGGAGCTTTCGCCGAGTGGGAAGGTTGAGGTTTTGAGTAAAGGTCCTTCTGATCATTGCCCCGTCTCCATGTCCTGTTCCAATCTGGATTTTGGTCTGATCCCTTTTAAGTTCTTTGATTCATGGCTTTCTTCCCCTGAGATTGCTAATATTGTTTCTTCTCGGATTGGTAGTGGTATTATTGTTGGTAATGCGGACCGATATTTATCTATTGTGTTTAAAGATATTAAACTCGATATTAAAAAGTGGAAGGAGAAGGCTAAAGTGGTGAAGGATAAAGAGTGTAAGGCCCTTCAACAGGCAGTTCATTATTTAGACTCGGTGGCGTTTGATGCAAAGCTTAATGCGGATGAGAAGCGGCATAGGGCTAAGTTTTGAGTTAAACTTCGGGAGATTGAGTTAAAAAGGGCCAGAGTTCTTCAACAAAAAGCTAGAATCAAGTGGGTGCGGTTCGGTGATGAAAATTCCGCTTTCTTTCACAGGATTATTAATGCGAACATTGCGTCCCGAAAGCTTCATGGTCTTTCTATTAAAGGCGTTTGGGTTACCAATCCTTTGAAAATTTTAGAAGAAGTTAGAAGGTGGTTTTCCTCTCAGTTTTCTGAACCTATTAGGCGAAGAACCAGTTTTTCTAATTCTGGGCTGCCTCGAATAAGTTCGGAGCAAGCTGAATCCCTTATTATGCCGTTTGGGATTGATGAGATTTGGGATGCGGTGAAAATTTGTGGTGGGAGTAAAGCCCCGGGGCCGGACGGTTTTCGATGAACTTTATTAAAAGATTCTGGGATAACCTCAAACCGATTGTTTTTGGCGTTATGAATGAGTTCTTCACTAGTGGTGTCATCTCGGATTGTTGTAACTCCTCTTTCATCACTCTTATTCCTAAGGTGGTGGATTCTCAATCCCTTGATGATTATCAGCCTATTTCGCTTGTGGGCTCGATGTATAAGATTTGTGGGAAGACTTTAATGAGGCGTTTAAAGAGTGTCATGCCATGTATTATTTCCTCTACCCAATCCGCCTTTTTGGAAGGCCGAGACATTCTTGATAGTCCATTGGTGGTGAGTGAGTCGGTTGCTTGGGCTAAGAAACACAAAAAACAGTTGATGATATTTAAAGTCGACTTTCGTAAGGCTTATGACTCCCTCAATTGGAAATTTTCATTCCGAATGATGGATTTTATGGGTTCCCGGACAAATGGATATCTTGGATAAGAGGTTGTTTATGCTCGGATAAAAGCTCTGTCCTTGTCAATGGTGCTCCGACCAAAGAGTTCGCTATTAAAAGGGGTCTTCGCCAAGGAGACCCTTTGTCCCCTTTCTTGTTCATCATCGCCATTGAGTTCATTACTAAGTTAATAAATCGGGCAGTGGAGTTAGGGTTGTTTCATGGTTTCAAGCTTCCTAATAGTGGCCCCGTTTTGTCCCATTTATGTTATGCCGACGATGTGTTGTTCTTTGGAGATTGGTCAGAGTATAATGTGAGTAGTCTAAACCGGCTTTTGTGTTGGATTAGCTTGGTTTTGGGGCTTAGTATTAACCGGCATAAGTGTCAATTATTCAGGGTTGGGGTTGCCGAGGAGGAGGTGACTATGTTTGTCGGGATTCTTAATTGTAAACCGGGCTCATTTCCTTTTATTTATCTTGGTGTCCCTATTGGTGCCAACATGAAACGGGCAAAACATTGGCTTCCTTGGACAGGAAACATAAAGTCTGATGGATCAAGTGGACCAATTTTCTTAGGCCGAAGATCCGTGGTGGTCTTGGGTTGGGTAGTATACGTGATTTCAATGTCGCTATGCTTGCGAAGTGGTGGTGGAGATTGAGGAGCGAGCCGAACCAATTCTGGGCCCAAGTTATCTTTTCTATTCATGGGAATTCCCTCAGAAACAAAATCATCCCTGTGATAGATTCTATCTCCGGTCCGTGGAAAGACATTAGTAAGGTTGATGAGGTACTCGCCAATGGCGGCATTAGTGTTCAGGACCAGTTAAAGGTCTCTCTGGGGAATGGGAGGCTAACCAGTTTTTGGAAAGATCGTTGGGGTGTTGACCGAGCCACTGTGTTCTCTTTTCCCTGATTTATTTGGCTTGACGGTTGACAAGAACGCTTCGGTGGCTAATACTTTCGTCAAAAACAATCTGTGGGTGAAGTGGGCTGGAAAATGGAAACAACATTTTTCTTCGGTTGGAGAATGGAGTTCTTTTGCCAATATCCTGTCCTTAATCAGCTAGGTCTCTTTTGATGGTACTTGTGATTCTTGGAAGTGGGATAACGATGATGGGGTTGGGTATTCGGTGAAACATGTGAGGCGTCAATTGGATTTGGTTAAAAATGGTGTTGACCCGAATTTCAAGAGCAGCTAGGATCCTTGGATTCCTCCAAAGTGTAATGTTTTCCTTTGGAGAGCTTTACTTGGGAGGATTGCTGTCAAAGTGGAATTGTTGGAGCGTGGAGTCCAAGTCGGCAGCCCGGTGTGTCCTCGGTGTGGGTACGGGATCGAAGATGTTGATCACGCTCTGTGGAATTGTGTGGTCGCAAGGGCAGTTTGGTGGCAGGTTTGTGTTTGGGTTCGGGTTCCATTTCCTTCTGGTGTTGGGTCTTTGGCTGGGTGGTTCAAGAAGCTGCAGGAGTAGCCGGGTTCTAAGGTGTGGAAGAGAGTGGTTGTCTTGATTGCTTGCGCGACTATTTGGCGGATTTGGCTTGCTAGGAACCGAAAGATTTTTGATGGCCTGTTTGTTCCAGTCTCTAAAGTAGTCGACTTCATCAAGGAAGACTCCTTTGTGTGGATTTGTAATCGCGCAAAGGTTTCCAAGCCTTCGTGGGTCGATTAGTCGAGTTTCGAATTTGGTTCTTGTCTGTGATTTGGGGTTTTTTTTGTTGTCGTTTGTTTCGGTGTTGTCTCTTTTTCTTTGTTTCCCAGCCGCTTGCTAGCTCTTTATTTCTATATATAAAGTGTTTTGCCGTTTAAAAAAACTATCTTATTTTTCTCCAATCTACAATAGAAAGCATATTTTAAACATTTATTCAAATCTATTAGACCATCATATCATAGCTATGAAGATTCCACACGCACGAGCCAATAATAGAGATGGTAGTGACCACTAGTAGTGAGCATAATATACAAACATTATAAATTAATAAAGAATCGCACACCCAAACACACAAATCCGGTCTAGGACTCTTTTGCCGGCCTAATTATTCAATGTCCCTACACCACCTGCTGAATGTTGACTTCAAATAGCCATCGTCATCCATATAGAATCCGTTCAGAAAACCAAGCACTATCATATAAAATTGCACATTTTGATTTTAGCTAGATCTGAAATTTATAAAATATTCATAAAACTTATAAGTAAATTAGATAATGAAGTATAAAAATGCATTCATAAAATCATAAGTAAACCTAATATGAATTATGAAATGCATTTCCTATAATAATTTTTAACGAGGTATAAAATTTATATTCTAAGATTAAAGATTGTTTAAAGATGATTGGTTCATGATGTAAAGGTGGAGGCCAAATTGTGTGCGTGGTGTAGAGAAATGTGAGGGTATTGATATTTTATCTGTAATTTGCCATTTATGTAATGATGGGTTGGAACCAACTCTGCAGGTTTATTGTGAATGTGGTTCGGCCAAAAGGATATGGGACTAATTGAAGGGTGGCTCGATGTGAAATTACTTGTTTAGAGATTCTCATATGCTCGATAATTGATCCTTTATATCGGCTATAAGGAGATTGTAGGGTTGTTTTTTTTTATGTAGTATGGTGGGCTATTTGGAGTGGAAGCTTCGTGATGACACGATGTTCATGAAGAATTGCCAAAAAAATGCGATGCTTTTCTTTTTTCGCCCGTTTGGTATCGTTCTAGCCGATGCATAATAGAACACAACCATTAAAAAAATAAAAATAAAAGCTTATTAATCATTTCCATATGATATTAAAAGTAACCTAAAGAACATGGTAGGGTCACTTATTTATATTTAATGTAATGAAATTTGTTGACAGGATGAGTAAATTGGTCGTCACATTATCATTTTCACAAAACCAATGGTCACACTTGATATTATTAACTAGTTGTAAGAACAATAGATGTGCCAAAGTAGGCCGCTACCCAACTTTCTGTGTTCTTCTTCTACTCTAAGAGGGTGTTTGGGGTTGAGTTTTGAAACGGATTTTTAGATTATTGCGTTTTGAAAACCAAATAATCAATTTTTAGTGTTCGGGGTTGAGTTTTGAAATGAATTTTTAAGCTACCAAAATGCAATAATCTAAAAGCAGTTCCACCCCCTACTGCAGCAAAACGCATAACTAGTTTTCAAAATCAACCCCCCTTAAAATGTATCGATGAATTTGAGTTTAAGCTCCTTCTTTTGTGTTCTTCTTCTACTCTAAATCGATCATAACACCTCCCATCGATCAAACACTTTCCAACATCAAAATCACGTTCATACTAGCATTAATAAATTCTAAATGAAAAACAATACAACCCCATGCCTAGAAGTGATTAATTTCAAATCGATCACAAAAAAATCAAAAAATATACAACTTTCTAATAGAAGAAATCGAAAACCGAGAATCGAGAATCGACTTTCTATGTATTTATAAGAACCCTTTGGGCAATGGGCACTGTAAACCTTCTACATATAGAGAAAAGTTTCAATATATATGTACGCACTAGTCGTAAATGGTTAATAACAAAAGGTTAATAAAAAATAAGAAAATACAAAGATATCCATTTTGGTAAACTAGTGGGAATGCCCGCGCGTTGCTGCGGGTAGTTATATTTTTCTGGCGCACATTGCATGACGGGTTTCCCGTAACTATTTTTTAGCTTAATAAAAGTGAAGAGACAATATGTTATATACTTATGTTTTTTGGCACACGTTGCCGCGGCGCTCTTTATAAGATATAGTTGGTTTTCTTTGAAAATTAAAACGTAGTGGATAAGGGCTTTAGTTCCTTTTCTATATCCTTTTTATCTATGGTACATAGAATATGCATTTTCGCATATAATCATAATATATTTGGAAAGTACGAAAAGCTATGTCAATGTGAAAATGTAAGATTGCGCCTCAATTTGAAGACATATATGGTAACTTTGTGTAAACAAAACCAACGTTGTCAACTTTATTAAAGGCGGTCTTGATTTGATAATTTCATAATCAGTTATGATAAAGTAAAGTGTATGCTAATAGTTACCGATCTACCAAAACCAAAGCAAATTCCTAGAATTATCCACACATGATACAAAACATGTGGTATTTCTCAACAAGACAAAAGGGCAAAAGTCCAACCTTCAATTTTTCATCAAGTGTTGTATGTCACACTACTATTATTCATTGTTTTTTTTTTTAAAGATGAATTTCATTAAACGCCAACCAAAAACGCACCAAGGGTCTTCAAAACGGGGACCCTCTGAACAAGCGAAATTACATGGAGTCTATAGGACAAATACACCACTCTTTCCAATCTTTGACTTTTAATCTAGATCTATGTCTAACCCAAAAGAAAGCGACCGATTTTATATATTCAGCAACTTCAACTACACGCCGACATGTACCTGAGAAAACTTTTGCATTTCGCTCATTCCAAATACACCACATTGAAGTATATAAAATCCCCCTAATCAACGTCCGCTGATGCGCAGTCTTTGATGTCACCCTCAAATTTCCACGTGCGGGGTTTTACCGCGAGACGCGTGACACACCAGGATCCAAGTCAACGGTCACAATAAACGACATCTATATGATAAGAAAACAACGTAAACTACCATTGAGTTTCAAAACCGTTCTAACACAGCAGAAGCAAAATGTATTATTACAACTTAAAAGTAAAACTCAAAGTCTGAAATGTTTAACAAAACATGCATATGATCCCTAGATGCCGTGAGACTCCGTGCGCCTATACTCAATGCTGCTACCTTAGCGACCTGAGAAAACATTCCAAAAAGACGTCAACATATAATGCTGGTGAGTTCACAGGTTTTAAATTCACAAAGCGTTTCAAGCGTAAAGAGTTTCATCTCAAAAGTACCAAGTATGCAAAACCTTAAGTAAATAACAAGTGTTTCCTTACTACTACGATTGTGTTGCCGAAACCATTACTGACAAGCGTTGCGTGTGTTGCCGCCCGTGTTTGAGTTGCCGAAAATAGAGACAATATGCACCCGCCCGGCTCCCAGCCGTCGGGTGGGGTTCGTCAAGCCCAATAGATCTATCCACATTTCCCCCGTTGTGCCCCGCACATTCATGGTTTCCCCGGGACTTAGCGTTGCGCTGCGTTGCGTCGTATAGTAATTTAAACAAGCGTTGCGTTTCATAAGCGTTGCGTTTCAAAAGTGTTGCGTTTCATAATCGTTGCGTTTCAAAAATGTTGCGTTGCATAAGCGTTGCGTTTCAAAAGTGTTGTGTTCCATAAGCGTTGTGTTTCAAAAGTGTTGCGTTTCATAAACGTTGCGTTTCAAAAGTGTTGCGTTTCATAAACGTTGTGTTTCACAACATAAACGCTGTATTTGTTAAAACGTGTGGCATGCTTCTCCCCCGAGAAAAAGTGTATAAAAGAGGGGCCGTGAAACTCACCTTAGAGTGCGTTTTCTGATAACTAGAATTCCAACACGTGTATGATAATCCCAACTAATGACAACCTATCAATGAGTTTACATAAGTGTGATAACTATTAACCCCGAAGGCTAACTAGTCCCCGATTGTCCAGATCTTGACTACGTGTGTTAAAAAGTGTGTTTAAACGTTAACCGGACATCCCAGACCGACCCGACATCCCGTTGGTGACCCATTACATCAATTAGTCATGAACATAAGTTTAACACATAAGTTTCAAGCATAAAACACTTAGTTTGCATCAAAAATCTCATTCCGGACATCAGATGGTCGAATGTGGTTTTTCCCATTTCCACGTTCGCCCGTTTGAGCCACGTTCGCCCGTTTGAGCCAAGTTTTGTTCCACGTTCGCCCGTTTGAGCCACGTTCGCCCGTTTGAGCCACGTTTTGTTCCACGTTCGCCCGTTTTCATCAGCATTTTATAAAACGCACCAAAACGCATCTAAACGGTCCGAAAACATCACGAAACATCACCAATCACAGCAGTCAACTATCATTAACATATTCCTACAAAACCCTACCAATTTTATCCCGAAATCCGTCCGTTTTACAAGTTACCCGAAATAGCAAATTATGGAGATGTCACATCAAACGCATGCAATCTTTACCCAATTAGGAAACTTTCTGAAATCAATCAATAATCAACTTAATATACTCAAATTATCATGAACAATAACCCCCAATCATATCCTTATCACTATCATCATGAACAAGCCCTAGATCTAACCCAAAATCCCCAAAATGAACAAAACATCATCAATAATCAATTGTAACCTATCTCAATCTTAAATCATCATCAATAACAGTCCTAGATCATTGTTATAACATCTATGCAGCAATCAATCATCAAACAATAATAACACCACATAAAACACCATTAACACATGTTAATTTGTATGAAAACTCATTGTTTATGAATAGGTTTTGTTTAGAAAGATATTAGGAAGGTTTTTATACATGAAAACATGTTTAAATCAGATCTGGACTCTTGGGGTTTAATGAAAACGAATTGGAATGCTTTAAAAATGATTTAGAATGAAGAACACACCTTAGATCTTTGTGTAGAAGATGTTTGTAGGTTAGATTATAGAAAATAAGGGCAAAAACTCCTTCCCCAATGTTTAAAGTTGCTAGAGAGTGTTTAGAGGCGTTTAGGGTTTGTGAAATGGTGAAAAATGACAAAGTGTGGTATTTATACTATGTCCACATTCGCCCCTTTTACCTAGGCGAATGTACCCTCCTTCGACCCTTTCACAGGGTCGAACGTACCCTGACTTGGTCGAATGAAATTCTTTCAATTCCATATCCCAGGTTCGCCCTTTTACAAGGGTCGAACCAGGACTCACGTTTTTCTAGTTTTCCAATTTGTCGTGTTTAACGCATTTTAACGCACCCTACCATACGAGCATGCAACCTTAGTCTATGTTTAACATATTTAAGCACGGATGATTATCTACACATCAATTAAACACATCTAAGCATTTAATCCACCATACGTCAATTAGTCTACACATACATTAATTAGTTTATGTAATTCACCAACAACGGGACTCGTATCGTGTGTGTGTGTGTGACTAACCCAATGATCTCCCGAATCATTGAACCCTGGACAGTACGGACTGTATTCCGACTCTACTGACCCCGTCAAGTATGTTTAATAAACGTTTTTCGCTAAGGTAGACTTATGTGTTTTAAAATGTTGACCCAAACATGCCGGGTGTCACATTTGACTTTTACTATTATTCATTGTTGAACGATACATGAAAAAAATCTTTACACATAACAAAACTATTTATCACAGCTGTACCGATATCCTTTGCTCCCACTATTAATTGTCAGTCAATAGCTCGAGTTCACCTGTAATCCAAACATACCTTCATTTACTCTAACTTCATTCTTTCCTTTCAAAAACACCTTTCTCGACTCATGATCTAATTTCGTAAAGTTTCACTAAAAAGATTCAACAAAATCAAGATCAAGCTTAGATAATATTAATGAAAAAAGAACCCAAGATGCAGTTGAATTAATCACCACTAAGAGAATTTATTTTTATTTTTTCAACCATGAAAAAATCTTTTATATACAATCTTTAAGTTAATTGTTCTTTTGTTGTTTGCTTTATCAATAAAATTTTCAAAACCTGCTTTGCAGCGGTGTTATGAAATAGAATTGTGATGTTCCATATACCTCAGGGGCAATAAAGTTGTAACATTACGCATTTATACTTGTACGTTACAAATTATCATGAATAAAAAACGTCAAGTTCCGTTATTATTATTCGTTTTTAATTATCATCGTGACGCAATTGGAACCCTAATACAATATTAATTATAATTAATATACATATATATGTATTAAAATGTCAAAAAAAATATATTGCTTGGGCCGGGAATCGAACCCGCGCCCAAGCCGGGTCACAAACACCAACAACACCACCAGCTGATCTACCCAACACTTTTGAAATTTCTCCTGCGCTTTTTTATTTTTATAAAGACTTGATAAATCAACAGTTGACTAGGAAAGTCAACTGTGATGATCGAACACCACAATCAACTCAATTACACACATGATTGATCTTAATATGGCATGTTTGACTGATCATCTGTCTATTACGCGTCCTATACACGCTGCTTTGATGATTAACACATACCAATTGTACAAAACGACGCGTCATTATAATCAATACATAGTCAACTTACCAATTCGATCATCCTAGCCCTATCACTATAAATTGGACCTCCCCCAACCTTCTACACTCGCCGATAACTCACCGTCAAACCTCAATTTCTGTTCTAACATCATCATTCGAAGCTTTTAGCTCGTGTTTGACTTTCTGCATTGACTGATCAAATCGTGTTCAAATCGTGTTTTTAAGTAAAGTTTTTCATATGGGTTTTATCCTTCGGCAATCACACAACAATAACCCCATGATTAATTGGGTTATTGTTGTGTGAATCGTTTGATTGTATAAACTAGGGCTCGTACGTTTTATTTGGGGAAGAACACATACCAGTACAAGGTGTTATAATTAAAATAAAATGGAATCAGACACAACCCCTGATCTAGATCAGGTGGTTGTGTCTGATGTTGTTAACCAAAGCCACGCGGGTTCGAGTCCCGTGTGAACCGTTTTATTTCTTTTCATTTTTAATTGAATATAATCATAATTTTCTTATATGATATAATTAATTTAATCTGAAACTTAACGTTCTCAGGGTCCAGACCAGTTGGTCTGGGCTTGTGATTTAAAACCAACGAACCGGCCAAGGGCCCGGGTTCGAACCACGGCATCAACAAACATTCTTTTTAATTAAACATATATATATAATCCTATATTTTTAAAAAAAATCATTTTAAAATACTAAAACTCTTTTATAAATTCTATAAAAATTATATTATGTTAATCTAGTGAAAAAGTTTAACATACAATTTTTAGTTTTCAAAAATTTATTTAATTAATATATATAATAAATAATTCAAGTTTATTCTATTTTCTTTATAAAAATTCTATAAAAATATCAAAACAATTTTATAAATTTCCACAAAAATTATTCTGACTTTGTATAACAATAAACTTTTCTGAAATGATTTTTATTTCTGAAAAATCATTTATTTAATATTGTTAATCAATTTTTGTTAGTTTTAATCATAAATAAATCATAATAAATTCATTTTTCAATATTTTTGCACCAAAATTTTATATAAATATTTCTGATTATTTGGAACAAAAATACAATTTTTAAATTAATAATTCTGTAAATTTAATATTTTTAAATATTAAAGTTATATTTTGACAATTTGTAATAAATAGATTTAATATTCTATATTTAAGAAAATAATTTCATAAAAATTATTTTCATACTTTAAACTTATTATTGTGACTATCTTTAAATTAAATTTACAAAAAGACTTTCGTTTATTTATTTATCAAATTTCTCTTATTATTCAAACATTTTATTTATTAATCAAACGAGCACTTATCCCCAAATTCGAAGCCCTAGAATATATTTGTAGATTAGAAAGACTTAGACATCTTTACCTTAATTATAGGGTAATACTTGGCATTTTTGGGCAACACACTATTCTATTTTTCAAGAGATATAACTTTTTGCTAAGGTGAGTTTTACATAGCCCCTTTTCTATTTATCACCATTTTTGGGGTGAAACATGTTACAACATTCTATATGCAATTCAATCATCAAAGTGTCTATGTGTTTTTTCTATGTTGCATTATGTCTTAAACATGACGAGGGTAAGCACAATTCTAGCATAATCATTAACATTGATCAGCCGACGGTATACAATGATAGATCTATTGGACTAACAATCCCACCCGGATACGTGCCTCCTACAAAGGTAGCGTGGGTGATTGTTATCGCATAACATAAACGAGTGAACCATGAGCGTATGGGATGTACAACAATACAACAGTCACAAGGTTGATTATGCACTCGATTTACTTCTAGTATGTTTTCACATATGGACTAGACTTGCCATGACACTTGAATTGTACAAGTTTATTCGATTATCAAAACCTATGTAATTCTCACCAACTTTTTGTTGACCCAAAAATATTTTCAAAATTAACATGTTTCAGGTAACAATGAAGCTGAGGCTTGAGTATGCATGAGGATTTATCATGAAGTTTATGTTTGAAGTTATTTGAAGTTGTTGCTTTGTTTGTTATCATGTATTTGGATTTCTAGACATCATTTCATTTTGAATATTTATGTTATGAATAAATTATTTAAAATTCAATTTATACCATGTGCTACTGAAACAATCATCAATACGTGACATCCCGATGTTTCCGCCATCGGTTGGGGTGTTACAAAAGTTGCCCCCAGCGTGTAGCTCAGTTGGTTATGGGGGCGTGAAAGCTTGCACCAAAGGAAACAGCCTGGGTTCGAATCTGTTCCCTAGCGGCAATCACCTTGTCTCTAAGTCAGCTGATTTACCTCTCACGTGTTGGGCCCGGGGTGGTCTGGTGTGGGCCGGTTAGCGTGTCCGGAAATACACGATTTTGCAACAAAATAAAGTTGTGAGAGTGCACTAATCATACATAGAACTACAGGACATAACTTTGTATCAAGAACATTGTAACTTATGAGCTAACAACAAAAGAAATGTGATTCAATTACCTTGAAAGCAGTACTGCTTCATGACCTGATCATTAAGTTGAAGTCATTTAATAGACCATACAAGATGTATAAATTAGCTATGAACATGATCAAGATACACTAACCTTTGTAAGATATTTCATCCAGTGGCGAAGCTTGGTTTTGGAATCGGCGGAGGCCGGACTCAATTTTTTTCGATCGGTAGTGGAAAAATCGGCGGGGTCCGGACTCAACCCGGACGCAATTTACCTACGAAAATTGCAAATTTCTACTACTACGCCAAAAAAACAGGGGGGACCAGGGCCACCCCTGACCTCAAGTAACCTTCGCCCTGATTTCATCACTGCCCATTGAGGCCACAAGGCTTAATGTGTGAAACAAAAAAAATCATGAATAATAAATGGAAAAAATGATGGGTTAAGTAACGGGTTACTCGAGTTGGGTCA
This sequence comes from Ambrosia x helenae, assembly GCA_030844895.1. Taxonomy (NCBI): domain Eukaryota; kingdom Viridiplantae; phylum Streptophyta; class Magnoliopsida; order Asterales; family Asteraceae; genus Ambrosia; species Ambrosia x helenae. The sequence goes on along the minus strand of CM061233.1, from coordinate 19,176,908 downwards.
ACTCGCCAATTAATTTTTTCTTTTCGTTTTGTGATTATTATAAATAATGTTTTGCCAGTATAAACTAACCATTTGAACAATATTATAACACTGCTAGCCTAGACCAAATCAAATAATTATAGAGAGTGAAACAACAAACACAACTATACATTGACCTTTAGCCAAACTTTCAAAGGAATGAACTTCAATCGATCCTTCAAGGCACAACAACACATCTATCACCACTACCTTGATATTCAACCAAACCTACAAATTAAACTTCAAACCTTTAATTATAGACAAAATCAAACCAACCCATACTGAAACTTTAGTAAACTAAACTAAAACAAAAACCAAATTAAAAAGGAAAATTGAGATAGAAACAAACCCATTTCAATTTGACTCTTTTTTCAGTCAATTGTCGCCTGAAACACCAACGCTAATTGAATGGGAGTAACATTTTTCATTATGAGATTTCCAGAAACGGGATTCAATGATATAAAAGGGGATGGAGGTTACGAATTAAAGGGGGTAATTGAAACGGGAGTAACGCTACTTGAATGGGAGTAATTGAAGGATTTATTGTGTGCTGGGGTTACGAAATCAAGGTAAAGCAGAAGAAAGAAGAGGGGTAATGTCGTTTGTAATGTCTAGCCAAAAGCAAAAGCAAGAGCAAAGGGGTAGGATATGAAAACAATTTCTAGTTTTAATTAAAATACCATCATAAATTTACTATTCTACCCCATTAAGTGTCTTAATTGTCATCAAGATCCCTATAATACCCTTAAATGTGTTGCTTAAATTTATTGTACATGTTGCATCTTAAGTTGTAGAGAAATGAAAATTACCAAAGAGGCCATCACTCTCCTTAATAAGATAATATAGATATTTTTGAAAGTAACCTATTTGGTATTTTTTTTTTTTCCAACACCACTTATTTGACTTATTTGACAAAGCAATTATTTGAATAAATTATATATATCAATGTAAAATAATTAATTATATTGCATCAAAGTAGAGAGGCGCCAAATTTCCAATCACTCAAAACATGACACTAAAATAAATAGGTTTATGTTGTCATTTCTAGCCTTTGTAATAAACATCTCGTTGTTAAGCTACTCTATTTAATTAAATGGACCATGTCATGAGCAGATTCATTGTTAACCCAGTGCCGCAGTGGGCAGTGTTTGTGTGGAGACGAGGCCCACTTAAGTTTGGGCCTGTAATGCAAAAATGTTTAAAAGTATAAACTAGGCCCCTTATATAATTAAAATAAACCCTTTTGTTTTCCCAACAAATCCTGGCAAATCTCTAATTTGGGCTCACTCACGGCAGAAAAAATAAAAATAAAAATTGGGAGGTATGTGGGTGACTGGATGGGTTGCAACTTGCAACAAATAATCGAAATCCGCATAATCTTTGGTATTACCTAATTATTTGTGTGCTTGTATATTAAACTTGTTATCTGAAAAAATAAAATGGTAGTGAAATGTTTTTAACTCTAGTGTCGATAGTATTTAAATTTTTTTTTTTTTTTATAATTATACTATATACTAAATAACAAGAGGGTGCTACTACATAGCCATTGCTTCTGAATTTAACTAAAATAATGCCATTATATTATCACTGTATGTTAAATATTACAACCCGTATATGCAATGAGTTATAAGTGGTTTATGCATATTGCAATGAGTTATATGGGTTCATAGCTGGGTAAGCAATGAAGAATGTTGGTTCAGCACGCAAACTCACACACACTAACACACACTCCTTACGTATGTATGTGAAGATGGTTTGCAAAAAGAAAAAGAAATGGAAAAGCTATTGTATTAAAATGAAGAAGGGTTGTTCTATTCAATAAACAACATAGCTATACATAGCGTTACAAAAGAGACGTTGGAACATTATAAAATACAATAAAAAATAACTAAAGTCACCTAAACTCACTTTAATCAGGACAATTTATGACCCACTACTCCTATTAACTTCCACTAATTAAACTTGGTCAATATAGAAGTTCCCTTTATTCGGCCACTACTTCAACAAAACTAATTTCATAAAACCCGGTCAACTAGGACTTCTTCCTCAGTGACCCGTGAACAAACCCAAAACTACTAAATATGCTGACCCGGTTCAGTAGTTCAAGGGTCGATACTGTGACCGATAACGTGCCGACTTGTGATCCGTAAATGAACCCGATTATTCCAACAAGGAAGGCAGAAACGAAGAAAGTGGAAAAGCATGCTAGAGCTTGCGAGAGAACCAACATGTTTTTGTCCCCATGGCTTTTGATACCTTCGGTTCCCTAGCACAGGAAGCTATTGTTTCCTAACATGGTTTAGGGGGTTGTCCATAGCAATGTTTCGGTGGCAAGGGTCAGGGTTTTGTGTTTAGTATATTAGGATTTGCTATCGAGAAAGGGGTGGCGGCGCTGCTTGTTGCCCGCTTGCCCGCTATCTTAATGTAATTCTTGCAGTTATATGAAATGAAACTATTTGTCCAAAAAAAAATTGATTTTAGAAATAAGACAAAAAAAGATGTGTTAATTACAAACCTCTCACCATTGTAGACCACTCCCTTCCCGTGTTAAGGTGCATTAAAGTGCTACTAAGTTAACATAAATCAAAAGAGAGAAAGTTAAGGGCATGAGGTAGAGTTAAGTGGCGTTAAAACCATTTTCTTTAAGTGAGCTAGTATGAAAGGAGACAAAGTAAAGGATGTAGCATCTAGGTAGAGTTAAAGATGGTTAGAGTATAGCCCGTGATCTTATGAGCTAATTTGCAATTAATTTCCAACTCAAAATTGTTGTTTGCGATGATGTAACGGTTATTGCTCTCCTTCCTTTTAAGGTTTAATTCTTTTTACCCGCCACACTCTTTTGGTCATCAATTAATTTTTTTTTAATGGTGACTTTCATATGAGTAACCCAATGTCATACTGCCCTAAGCGGCAGCCCTAGCCAAGGTCTGTCACAGACTACATTGTCTTAATCGGGTCCGCGCTGGTGTATCAGACTTGGTTACGGTGTTCCCCAGAAACCATACTGCCTCCACAGGAGTTTCCTCACTGGAGTAACAGCTGGGTGAAAACCGGGGTATGGCTCAGGATCGAACGCTTCTCGATGCGTTTGTCACCATCATTGCCCGGATGCCGTAGAAAATAATGAGAAGAGTAGGAATCGAACATGGATCACAACGAACACCAAATTTTTCCCCTAACAACTCCACCACTGCTACCTCATTGGCTTTGATCATCAATTAATGGGTTGCAAAAAAATCAGCTTAAATAACTGACCACCAAATTAAGTTTTATTTTAAAGTTTCGGCTTATTTTCGTGAAGGCTATTGTAGAGCAACTCTCCATTAGAATATACTAGTGGGTTTACCCGCACGTTGCCACGGGATCCAAATAAAACCTTACAATAAAAAAAATTAAAGCATTGTGGGGCGAGAATTTGCATTGGCCAACCCGATCGGTTTTGACATATAGTAAAAATGGCTCATTAAACCAAGACGCAATGCATGAAAAACACTCACATCAGGTTATAGCCTTGATGGTCAGTGGAGTCGTCAACCAGCTTCTTTGTAAATAATTACAACCTAAGTATTAAAACTTGACATATACAAATGTGTTGACAGATCTCAAATATAGATTTATGATTATTATTCTAGTTTCCTCACTCTTGTACAACAAATTTTATTAGTTATTCCTTTTTTTTCCTTTTACTTTATACAAACAGATGATGCCTTCCCTAAGCTGTTACCATTAAGATGATGAAGAACAAGAATATTGAAGAATATTGAATGTTGAATCAGTTACAAACTAATGATTATAACAATCAATTATCATTTTCATAACTATATAACACATAACTTTAACTTTAAATATAATAAAGTAAAACCCCATAACTATTAAACCCTTCAAATGATAACTAATTAACACACATTTACTTCTAACATTCAATGTGAAAGAAGACTTGCTCTACCAAGTTACACGAATATCTAAGTAACTGTAGCTTATGGGTTTGTTGTCTTAAAAGTAAAAAAACTTTTCGTTAGCAACATCAGCATGAACTGTACAAGGAAAACATACCATCAAATTTAAAAAAACAAATTAATAAAAAGTGGCTTAACATAAATTAGTTTTGCATAAAATTTAAGTAGTTCAAGATTACTTGGTCATACCTTCTAAATGATACTCATAAGCTAAATAACCCAATGTGCCAGAAAGCTCAATGCAGATGCAAAGCATGCCACTTACTAATCCATAAAAGAACATCTGCATATACAAAAAAAGCATGAGATATTTAAGGGGAGTCGCGCCAAATTATTTGATGTCATTTGTATCCTAATACTTGTGTTGCACTTACAGATTCACTGCATAAGGTTGGGTGTATCGAGCAGGCTGCAAATGTGAGTGTTGTTATAACGGAAATAGCTAAGGCTCAACATACTTCTAGTTCAATGTAGTGTTAAATGGTTTTTTACACCATCTACTTTCCACTGAGTTTAGAAAAGTATGGTTCAATCATAAAAGTTTTTCACATTGGTACTAAAAAAGATCAATCCAACAACAAAGCAACTACAAATTACAAAAAAACTACAGCTTAAGCATGCATACGAATGAAAAATTTTAAGTGGAATGAATAAACGAAATTAGTTGCTTATTATGATTTATGAATCAAGATTGAAATTTTTATAGTTTCAACATGTAGAAGCAAACATGTAAATATCGTTTTAGATATGTTACAACTTTATTAGTTTCTTGTTGTTTGATGTCATCCATTTGTTATATTTTGTTTTTAATAGAACTAGTATGATGCCCGCGCGTGTTGCGGCGCGAAGATTGTTAATCCGTCGTTAATGTTTGAACCAAAAACGACTTTATTTAGGGCGAATTATAACAAATAAGTTAAATGTAGTTTGTTACCTATTAGATATAACTGTAACAAAATCAATATATAACCAATTAATTGAAAACCAAGGATACAAATATTCAACCAAAATGCATAAAATTCTCCATCAGCAGCATCCCCACTTCCATTCTTAACGACACAACCATCGGCACCAGTGCCATCGGCTCTATTCTCTCTTTCCCGAAGCCAAAACGCCTTAGAGCACCTTGTGATTTTCTAAACCAAAATCAAAAGATTGAAGCATTAAGGCAATGGGAATTTCTAAGTAGCAATCTCCAGAATGTCATCAAAACTCATAAAAAAGGTAAAACTATTCATCTACAAACCAAAATATGAAGAGCAAGAACACAGATTAAGCCCTCAAAATGTATACGTGTAGTCTAAAGAGAGAAAAAAATTATGCAACCATTAACTCAACTTATCCTTCCAACATCATATGCATTGATTAGAATAAACTCATTTACGCATTGAATAAACAAACACCCAATAATTTACACACTTGAAATGAAACCATTTACTCAAAAGCCAAAACACAAACCCACATAAAATCTTAAAATGAAATCCAACAAAAACCATAAAAACTATACCCGTTATAAAATTATGCCAGACCCAACAAACACACACACACAAAAAAAAAAAAAAAAAAATAGAAGAAAGAAACCCATGTTAATTAGTAACAGATCACTGAAGGCTCATATCTATATTATGGCTGAAATATAAGTTGCCACGCCAAATAGCACAGCGTCATCACATCCTGGATTATGACGAAAACGGATAGCCATAACAGAACTAATCGATATACATAGGCGCCTCTAAGATGAACGACAATTCATCATCATCATCGAATAAGTCCACAGTCGAACAGTAAATTACAACGTTATTAGTATTGTTGTTATCCAATAAGCGACGGTTTAGACACATGACCATCGAATTAACTACCGTTCAGATATGCCGTCAAAACCCAAAAGCATTTATGTCATATCAAATTTTCTATAAGATGAGGATGACCTCATCGTAATCTAGTGAATAAAATAAAAAAAATCACTACCTAAAAAAAGAAGTACGGTCACAGACCAACAAATTCAAACGACCTCACCAATCACCATCATCAAGTCAAAAATATAAAGAAAAACACCATCTCAAACTTTGTTGAAGACTAACGAAGTGAAACGAAAAGCAAAGGTTTACACCCATCATCACCAAATTTTGGGATTAAAGTACCACGGGGTCAAAATGAGAAACCACAATATCACCTTTGCGGTGTATGCAGCAGAGTACTAGTATTAAACGACTACCACCGACGACGTTGAGACGTCCACATATCATGATAAAATCAGGTATAGGAAACAAAAATAGAAAATGGAGACGAATCGTCATCGTTTAAGCTGATGTTACCGACACTGACAGTTGCGCACCCGTCGGAGTTTAACCGAAGAAGATTGTCGGTCGCCAGAGGTTGCTTGTTTCCATTCTCTATGTAGATTTTGATTATGAGACCGTCTGACTCCGAAGTGGGGGGGGGGGGGGAGGGGGGAATCTCCTTCAAGCCATGAACACCACCCCCGTATAGTGTGGAAGGGGGGGGGGGGGGGGGGGGGGGAGAGAACTCCACTGGCATGGGAGCATTTGTTTGGCCACATGGCACTTTTTTGTTGGTTTATCTTTTTTTTTTCTTACTCTTACACACAATAATATTATTTCCCCCCCCCCCTCCCTCATTTTTCAATCCCCACAATTTCCCTCCCCCTTTCATATGGGTTCCACAAGTGCCACATGACGCTTCTTCCCCCTCCACTCCTTATAGGCTGAGATGGAAAGAAGATAAAGTAGAAAGTAAAGCATGTTCTTTTAAGAAGGAAAGGACGTGTGGATCTCTTTTAAGCAGGAAAAGACGCGTGGGCATTTTCATAACACGTCAAAAGCCAAGTACTATTGTAAAGCAGAGACAAAAAAGCCAACCATAGTTAAGTATAATAGAACCTGAGTTAAATACTATTCATGACCATTTTGTTATGATATATAGTTAATAGCTCTAGAATATTCCTATTGTAATTTAGGTAGATTATCTTGTAATTATTTTTGGTAATTCCTTTCTCCCAAAGTTTAGGAATGTGTATATATTATGATGAGATCAATTACTACCTTATCTCTCCGTACCAACACTGATGCGAATTGGACATGATGCCCAGACACTTGCCACTCTACCTCTGGCTATTGGGTTTACATGGGATCTAACCTTCTTTCCTTGTCCTCTAAACGGCAATCAACTGTCTCTCGTTCCAATGAAGAAGCCGAATACAGAGCAGTTGCGAATGTGGTTGTAGAGATATGTTGGCTTTGGAATCTCTTACTAGAGCTTCGTCACCACCCTCTTACCACTGCCACTCTGGTCTATTGTGACAATATCAGTGCCATTTATCTGTCTGGTAATCCCGTGCAACATCAAAGTACAAAACACATTGAGTTGGACATACATTTTGTTCGTGAACAAGTTCAACGGGGTTATGTACGCATCCTGCACACTCCTACGAGGTTCCAAATAGCGGACATCTTTACCAAAGGCTTGCCAAGAGTGTTATTCGATGATTTCAGGTCCAGTCTCAACATACGCTCTCCTCATGTTTCGACTGCGGGGGTGTAATATAATAACTCTAGAATATTCCTAATGTAATTTACGTAGATTATCTTGTAATTATTTTTGGTAATTCCTTTCTCCCCAAGTTTAGGGATATGTATATACTATGATAAGATCAATGAGAAGAGGGCAAGCAATTGATCCATACTATTCTTCAGTTTTGTTAGTTGTTTTGCAGCTCCATATACTGTTCTTTAACGTTTGGTTCGTACATGGATTTTCCGCCGCAAGGCACGGTAGGGAAATCCTAGTTTTATTATTAGAAATACTTTAACCATATATATCTTTTTTCATTTATAATTTCTAAATAAAATGTTTTATGAATTTCCAAGTATGTTGTTGTGACATTCTTATTTTTATATATTTCTTGATACAAATTTTACATAAAATCAAGTTGTGAATAGTTTGTACAAGCGATTGAAGTACAAACGTACATGTCATAAAAGTTACACCATGGTTTAGTTTCTTTTCGGTTTTTTATAAAATGACACGCCTACCTTTTTCGTTAATTTAGCAATATAATATGATATTTTATAAATTTTGATCATACGTTACGACGTGCTTATTTTATCTACAATTCGATAAAAGTTTTATTTGAAGATGTCAACTATTGTTTATTTTTTGTCTTTGACATGAATATTATACTCGTACCTATACTCATATCCGAACGACATGGTACTGGTACCGTATTCATTTTAATTGTTGTCTAGATTTGCCAAACAACATTGATACAATAAAGGTATCGTAACGAATTGAACCATTATTAGCCAGACAACACCGAGACCGGTATTTGTATTTGTTTCTCTGTCATTCCAATTTATTCAAAATACGTGTCGATATACCCGTAGACATGTAGGGCTGTCCAAAAAGCTAGTGGCTCGGAGCTCGCTCGGATTTAGCTCGAAAAAAGCTCGCTCGATATGGCTCGGTTTGAAATTGAGCCGAGCCGACTCGGATCGGTTAGAAAGTGAGCCTAGCTCGGCTCGGATAATTCTAATTTTTAATATATATATATATTATATATATATATATATATATTATGCATACAATATATTATAAAAATGTTAAAAACGATGGGGAACATGTTACATTTAATATTTGGTAATAGTAACATGGAGATTGTGTTCTAGGGATTGAAGTTACAACTAATCACGCTAATTAAATAAACCATACCATAATGATAACTGTCCAAGTACTCTTTTCATTCGGTGTCTTTTAATCCGAATGTGAGGGGTGCTTGGGATATGATCGTTAAATCTAGTGCTCGGCTCATTATTAATGGGTCTTCTTTTAATAGTTTGATTCAAGGTAAGGTTGTAAATGGCATGGATATAAAGTTTTGGATCGATCCGTGGATTGATCGTGTCCCGTTACGCTTGCTTTTTCCTGACCTGTTCCGCCTAGAAAAGAAGAAATGGGCTGTTGTTTCTGATCGGGTGGGGCAACAAAACTTAGCTGGATGTATGTTATGGGAATGGAAAACGTATCCAGCTTCTGTTCAGGAGGTGCATCAGCTGATTCCGTGTTCGCGAATGGTCTCAGGGACTGTTCTGTCTACAAATAGCGATACTTGGTCCTGGAATAGTGTATCGATGCAATACTTATCAGTTAGAGATACTAAACAGTGGTGCAATGGTCACGGACAGGAAGATGATTCAGACGGGTTCAAGTGGTGTAAATGGATCCCGGTAAATGTAATATAATCATGTGGCAAACTCTTCTAGATCGCATTCCTACGAAGACAACCTGTGTGTTTTGTGCGACGATGCGGATGAAACCGTTGATCATCTGTTTGCAGCTTGTTGCGTGGCTAATGGGGTTTGGTTTGGGATAGCTCGATGGTGTCGGATTCCCCCGATTTTCTTATTTTCTATTAATGATGTTAAAGTGGTGGTCGATAGTCTGAGATGCCAGAGAAACAAGAAAGAAATTATCTATGGTATTATCATTATCTCGTGTTGGAGTATATGGAAGATGAGGAATGACAAGATATTTAAGGCGTCAAATACTACCATCACTCAAGCTATCTCGGATATTAGATCTTATAGTTTCTTATGGTTTAACAGTAGGGGCAATCGTAATCGGGTGGGATGGAAGGAATGGCAAAATTTTAATTTTGATGTAATGTAATTTGTATTGGCTTTGGTTGTTTGCGGTAATCTCTGTCTTGAAGATTTCCGTGTTTTAATGAAAGTTGCCCTTAAAAAAAATCAAACTTAATATTGCTTTTGATTTCAAAGATGTCAGTATTTAAGAGTTCAATCAGACATCTATTGCATATTTAGGGGGTTAATTCGTACGCTGATGAACTTACACTATATTCCGTTGAAATTTGAGACTTATTTTGTTTTTGTTTGAACTTGATTTTAGCTTGTAATGTATTAGGCTGAACTTATTTTTAATGTGTTATTTTTAACTATTGAATAATATTTTAGATTATTGAATTTTGAAAGCCATTTTTTTTTAAATTCAAGCCAAACCAAGCTGAGCTCAAGCTTTGATTTTCAACTCGGTTTCAAATCCGAGCCGAGTTAGCTTGGTTTATAACCAAGCCGAGCGTGAGCTTGACCTAGCTCGGCTCGGCTTGGCTCGGTTCGGCTCATGAACAACCCTATTATGACATGGTACTTTCGATTACTATACCAAATGTCATATTCAAATCAGTACCGTAACAAACTGAACCAATATCATAAAGAACCAAACCAAATCTATATCGACTGAAAGGCCGTAGTTGCAATTGATTCAAAACGCGTGTCCATATACCCATAGACATGGTACTTTTGGTTGCCATACCAAGCGCTAAATTCGTATCAGGCACGTAACAAAGTGAACCAATATCATAAAAAAAACGCACCTATATCGACTGAAAACTGCTAAATATTTTTAACGGCAACATGGAATTCCTCTACTAATGAAAAGTAGATCAAGGTAAGTAGGGATGAGCATACAAGGCCGAATACCGATCCCGTCCCATCCCATCCCGATCCCGATACCGTACCGAACCGATACTGAACCGAGGGGTTTCGGGATCTGTATCGGTACCCATATTTATGGATTTTCGATTTCGGTATTATCTGTATCGGTACGGGATTGATATGGTATCGGTATTTTAAGATAAAATATTGATACCATACCGGTACGGTACCGTACCGATACCGAACCGATGCCGTACGAACCGTATGTGTTCGGTATCGGTATTGGTTTTTTGGACTTTTCGGTATCAGTATTGTCGGGATCGGGATCGGTATCGGTTCGGTACCGATACCGTCCGAGCTCATCCCTAAGGGTAAGTACACTTTTACTTTCGTACTTTTTAAATAAATTATTAATATACGATTTTGTGTATTTATGACACATTTAATCACTTTTTGACTGCCCCATCGATGAAAAATCTTCAATCCATCCCTCAAAACCCACCGACTTGATTACATCTACTACGTTTAGAGACAAGTAGATATCATATTATACATTGACGAATCTATTAAGTAAAGTTGAGAGGCAGCGTGGATTAAAAAAAATTTGTTCGGGGTAACTGATGCATAAAATGAAGAAGGAAAACAAATTTTTGCACTAAAAAGATACTTTGCCAAGAAAGTTGAGGGATAGCGCGAGCTACCGCTCAACCCCTACCCTGGTATTGTATCAAACTTATTTAAGTGTGCACTTAAAGGCTCACTCTGTTTCACACTTTAGCATAAACAAACTAACTATGAAGTTACGAGTGATGTTAGGTTACAACAATTAAATGACCAAACCCCCAACCCGAAGGTTTACATATCAAACCAGAGATAGGTACAAACATATAAAAAATAACTCAATTAAACCGAGAGATACCATCACCTAGGCATATTATATTTACATCATCACCGTTTACAGAAAACCAAATACACAACAGAAGCTAGGTTCACATACCACAGTTATAACGTCTATAACACACGCTTAATTATCAAGTTTTAATTCAATTTGTAGCGACATGGAATTGTGAAGCATATCTTGATGGCGTTTCTGATGCGATCACTGGTGGTTCGTTTAAGAACGCCCATCTGCTATTTATCCACCTGCACCAAATTAAGCCAATTTAATTTTAACTACAATAATATTACTAATAAAAATAATTATTACTAGTATTTTTAACTAATAAAAATAATTACCAGCCATGCTTCTTGAAAAGTTTCACCCTCTCTTCTTCTTCGTCATCATCGACATCTTTTTCTTGAGTTTCTATGATGGAATCTTCTTTTTTATTTTTAATCGGAAGGGAGTTTGATCTTCTATATATCTTCTCACTTCCGTTTTTCTGCCAAAAAAAAAATATATAATTAACTAGTTTTATAACAATTATCACAAAACTTATTTTTCCTGTAAGTAATTGATTAAAAGAAATCTAAAAGATTGTAGTCTATTAAAAAACAAAAAACAACCATATTTAACGGTCATAGTTTTTTTTAAACGGCTTATTTCTTCTCATTTTTAACGTGCCCCGGTATTTGAACCGGAGTTACCACTCGGCTACAACTTAAGTGGCATTTAGGGGTGTTTGGAATTGATTATTTAAAACAGATTATACGTTTTGGAAAAGCAGAAGTGGAGCTGCTTATAGATTATTGCGTTTTGGTAGCCTTAAAAACTGATTATCTGCCGCAATTCAAACACTAAAAAATAATTATTTGCGTTTTCAAAACGCAATAATCTAAAAATAGGTTCAAAAACACAATCCTAAAAACCCTTTTAATAGTCATAGTTAAACACCAAAACCCCCTATATTTAAATTATTTATACTTTAAACAATAATAATTAATTAAAAATCAAACCTGATCTACATCAGAAAAGGTGTAAGTTTTTTTAAGAACACCACCATATTCTTCCTTGTCATAATTCTTCTTTGATCTCCAATAAGTTGCGATTTCTTCCTTTGTCATCGACCTGTTCCTCTCCAGTTGTACTGACAAACACTTGCACAAGTTAGTTTATTATGACTCTTCATGATATCTACATACATATATGTGTGATGTGTCTATAAGGATATTGTCTAAAATAAGGATCATGAAAAGAGAATAATTTAATTACCAGATTTTGGATCAGGAACATGCGAGTCCCAACCTGCCATTAAAGAACCCATTTGTGTTTAATCTTTCAAAACTAGTGTTTTCTTTGAGTGATAGTGGTGGTTGTCATCTTTTGTGTGCAATAATATATATTGTATAGGATTTTTAGATATAGTCGAAACGTGGAAAGATATCTTGGCGGCGACTGGCTTTATTTTATATTTTGATCTTATCTTTAGTGAATTTTAAAAGCCCATTAAAAATATTCTAATTGATATCCACAGTTGGAAAATATAGTAAAAAAAACAGTGGTGGGTTATAGTTGAATTTAATAGTTCCTAAAAGACACTAAGCTTTGGTCGACATAACACAATCTCCTAGGAAGATCCACGTCATGGTTAAACTGTTGTGCGGTTTTTCGGGAGTTTTGGAGAGCAAGATAACTTTAATGTTGGTGTTTATTTATGGATGTGAGTTTGTCTTTTCTCATATATGTTGGGGATGAAAATTTGGATGAGTTTATAAATTGAAAGTTTGAAATCATATTTGAAGGAATAAAATATTAAGTTATATTATACTTGGGTATCTACCCGTGCGTACAGGGGAGAGGTGTAAAAAACGGGTTCTGGTTCGAGAAAAATTCTTGAACTAACATGACCTGCGGATACGAATGCGGCAGTATCCAGTATCGGGTCCATGTGGCACTGATTTTTGCAACTCGTCTTAATATTTTTTGTTGTGACGAGAAGAAGCTTCCAGAACCTTCATTCGGTTCGGTTTCAAGTCTTTTGATTACCTAGTATTATGTTGCAATTAATGTAACATTATTACCGTAATAAACCCAATTTAATGAGCAGCATTAATCGAGATTAATGCAGATCATTATTGTGATCATAACTTCAAATTCTATAAAACAACAAGAGTTCTTTGTGGAAGAAATATATACGAAAATAGAACACACATACACTTGCGAACGCAGCAGCAACCAACTTTTGATTATTTTTTCAGGCAAGTGGGATAGTCCGGAAGTGCACCACCACTGTTACAGAACCTGTGTGCCCTGGGAACAGACCACGAATTTGTTTAAGGGAATTGTGTCAAACATAAGCCAGGTTCACATTGATGTTTTCGTCTTCGATTACAATGTAAGTTGTCTAACATTTGAATCCTTAAAAAAACACCGTTCTTCTCATCACAAGATATATAGATACGTAGATCTTTTGAAAAAAGGAAATTGACCGAACAATCTTTGCTATGCATTAGTGGTTATTGTGGTATTTTCGGACAACCACCGGACACATGGTAGATGATTTCATTAAATGGCTAGTAAGTGTTACTACTATTTTTTAAGTCGATGTAAAATTCCTTAGTGTGTGTATATGATAATTTTAGTATATAATCAAAGCCAACATTAGGTGTATTCGGATACAATTGGTCCAATGATGATTGTATGTGGAAATGTTTGGTCAGGTAGCGGTTGTATTCGGAAACACTTGCTTTGATGGCTATTGCATGTAGAAATGTTATGCCTAACCCGTAATCACAAATTCTATTCTATGTATAAGATATTTGTAGTTTTACAAAATAATAATAATAATAATAATAATAATAATAATAATAATAATAATAATAGTAATAATCTAGCCCTTAAAAGTATATGTAGTTTTTATGCTTAAAAGCCATGTTTTGAGCATAATCATCCTTAACTAATCTAGGGCTTTCACTAATTCTGTAATTCACTAGTAAAACAATAAAGTATTCCATTAAGAAATTTAGAATAGCCATTAGTATTATCATTTTTTTTTATTTTCTCTTTACATTTTGCTATTTTTATTTTAACAAAATCAAACATACAAACAAACTATCCGGCTATCATTACACCTTTCACATACATAAACTAAAAGATTTTATGAATTAGTTTTTTTTTTTTTTTTTTTTTTTTTTGGAAGGCTAATTTCATAACACACAACACCAAACGGGAAATCTCCAAGACGGAGATCCCCAACAACGAAAAAACGTTACATTACATCAAAATCAAACTTTTGCCAATCCTCCCATCCCATAACACCCTTTTTGCTTCTACTACAAAACCAAACATAACTCAAGGCTTTAATATCCGCAACTATTTGAACCACGTGCGGTTATCATCTTGAAAAATCTTCTCGTTTCTAGCCTTCCAAATCCTCCAACAGGTTATGACCATAATCCCATGAATCACCATCTTCTTTCTAGCCGGCCAAGATGTCTCTTGCAAAATATCTTGTCTCGCAAAAAAGAAAAAAGGAGGCAATTTCATCCAAGTCGAAATACCATACCAAACTCCATTAACCAAACCACACCCGGTGAACAAGTGATCCGAACTCTCTTCGTGAGCTTCACAAAAACTGCACATAAGACTTCCACAATCGATGTTCCTCCTTTGTAACGCCACCTTAGTTGGAATCTTATCAAGAAGCATCCTCCACATAAAAATATTACATTTGATTGGAATCCAATTACACCACCTATAAACCGCAGCCGCATGAGAAACTTGAGCCACTTCCATCCACTTCTTAACGCCTTGCACTGAGAAACCATCTTGGGAATCATCATCCCAAAACCATTTATCATTTGTATTACCCAAACTATGAGCCGATATCAAATCACAGCAAGCATGGAATTGTTCCATCTCTAGCGCCGACTGCAAACTTCTCTTCCATTGCCACGTACCATTCTGACCACTAACGACACCCCCAATCCGATCACTAACTTTGCAAAACTTATCACTCTCTAAGCGAAACAAATCTGGAAAACGATTCTTTAGAGGCATAACATCAACCCAGGATCTATCCAAAACATAATCTCCATCCCATTCCAACCCGACCCCGGATCATATTACCGCTACTACGGTCCCCCACTTTTATCCTAGAACCGCTAGTAACAATGTTCACCCAAGTACCACTAAATCGAGAATTATGAGGGTAAGCCTCCACCTTCGTTGCGACCCATGAATACTATCCACAACCCTTCTCCATAAAGCGTTTTGATCCTGTCGATACCTCCAAAGCCACTTAATCAAAAACGCTTTATTGCACTCACCCAATTTACGAATGCCTAGACCACCGAATTTAATTGGTTTGGTAACGCAATCCCAATTCACCAATGAAGTTTCCTAACATCCACATTACCTCCCCATAGGAATTTTCTGATTAACCCTTCCAATACATTTATCACCCCAACCGGAGCTTTAAAAAGCGAGAAATAGTATGAAGGAAGACTTACCAGCACCGATTTGATGAGAGTCAATCTACCACCAATCGACAGGACCTTAGCCTTCCAACGAGTCAATCTACTTTTGAACACATTAACCACCGGCTCCCAACTATTAATTCTATTCATATTCGCCCCGACCTTAATCCCAAGGTACATAAAAGGAGCAACCCCCGATTTACAACCCAACTCATATGCCTTACAATCCACCTCTTCCACACTTTTACCCACCCCGTATAAAGTCGACTTTTGGATATTGATCCTTAAGCCGGAACACATATGGAATATACGAAGAATGCGCCTCAAGCAAACCAAGTTACTATCAGACCACTCCCCCATCACCATCGCATCATCAGCATATAATAAATGAGAACCACCAAACCCCCACTATCGAAATGAATACCCCGAAAGGCACCCACATCACACGCCTTTTTAATAAGACCCGAAAACGCCTCCATCACCATGATAAATAAAAATGGAGAGAGAGAGGATCACCCTGGCGAATACCCTTCCCACAGCTGAATTCAAAAGTCGGCGAACCATTCACCAAAACGGATGACCGAGCCGACCTAAGAATACCATCTATCCAGACACACCAAATATCTGGAAAGCCCATCTGCCTCATAACCGAGATTAAAAAAGCCTAATTAACATTGTCATAGGCTTTTGCAAAATCGATTTTAAACATAAACAGTTCCGAACCAAGCTTTTTTGACCACGATAGCACTTCACTGATCAAAAGAGGACTATCCAAGATATACCTTCCTGCCACAAAAGCCGATTGCGTCTCGTTAATTAAACTATCCATAACCGGTTTCAATCTATTCGCCAAGACTTTGGAGATAACTTTACTAATCACCCAATCAAGTTAATCGGCCGATACTCCTCTAATCTCACCGGATCTTTCACTTTCGGCACAAGAGTAATAAAGGAAGAAGAGACTCCCCGACTAATTTCTCCACGAGCCGCGAGCCGATTCATAATATCCATGAAATCACCAGAAAAGAATTCCCAATATCTCTTGATAAACCGAAAGTTAAACCGTCAGGACCCGGCGCTTTATCACTCCCGCATTGCCAGATCGCCTCCTTAACCTCCTTTTCAACAAACGGACGCATTAAGTCCACCTTCTGATCAGCGCTTAACACTTCAGACCATAGCAACTAAGCTTTGGCCGATGAGGGGCATCCTCAATAAACTTCTCCTTAAAAAACCGCATCACCTCTTTCTTAATATCTTTTGGCTTATGAACCCATTCGTCTTTCACCATGAGACCCAAAATGGCATTGGACACCCTCCGACTATTAATAGTACCATGGAAAAATCTCGAATTCTCGTCACCCTCTTTCGCCCATTTAACTCTAGATTTTTGTTTCAGATCTTTGATTCTATAATACTCAACTTGTTTAATCCTCTTCTTAGCTTCCTCCATCACCCACACCTCCTCCTCGCACAAGTCCCTACTCTCCATAACCATTTCCAACTCCTTGATCTCCTTATTAAGAACCTCCACCTCCAATTGCTCCTCGCTATCCATCTTTTTTTTCCAAACCAGAATTTTCGAACGTAACACTTTAAATTTTTGCATCAAGACCACATCTGGAGCTCCTGTGAATCGAGAATCCACGAGAGCCTTTTTCACAACATCATCAAATCCATCTCGATCAAGCCACGAGTTAAAGAACTTAAAGGGTTTCGCGCCAAAATTATTCGAACCAATTTTCAAAAGTAAAGGAAAATGGTCCGAACCATCCCGGTCTAAAACCCTATACTCCGCACCTGGCCACTTATTAAAAATCGACCAATCGACAAACACTCTATCAATCCGACTTAGCTTATTATTAGCCAAGTAAGTGAACTTCCGGCCTTTCAATCCAAACTCAACCAACTCGATATCCTCCACAAACTCATTAAAAGCATTAGAATCCACCAAATCGAAATTAGAATTGCGTCTTTCCGTTCTATCCCTCACGCTATTAAAGTCACCTGCCACTATCCACATCCCTTCGCCATTCGTCTTAAGCGACTTCAAGAACTCCCACACCCTCCGTTTGTCTAGCAGACGTTGAGGGCAATAAACATTTACTATATTCAATTTTGACCCATCACTTTTAACGTGACCAGAAACAGCCAGAACATTCCTGTCTTTCACAACCGATTCTTTCACAAACAACCTCGGGTCCCAGATAGTGATCAGACCACCCGAACGACCTGTAGCATCCACATTCTCGAACTCAGAAACCCCCGAGCCCCAGAAACTATTAATATTAACCGAATCCAATGATCTGAATTGTGTTTCCTGAATCAAAATAGTCCCCACCTCATTTTCCTTCTTAAGCTTCCTGCACCACACACCCTTACCCTCCACCCAATCCCTCTAACATTCCAAGACATCACATTCATTGGTCAACATGTTCCTTCTTCATTAATGACCTTAACTACTGAATCACCAAACTTCTCAAACTGTTCTACACCAAGGAACGCACCCAACTTAATTGTTTCAGTGGCTTCAATCCCAATCGAGTCTTCACCAGCTTCCACATTATTACCCACCTCTCCTTCTTTCCGGACCAACGACTCATCTATAACCTCCATATTAGATTGTGTATCGTTTCCATTAAGCGCATATATGAACCTGTCAATATCAAACAAGTCCTCCCCTTCCCTTGCTCGTTTTTTTCGGTCTCTCTTGTCCTGTTGGCGATGGGGACTTTTGCGCCCTAGCCTTTTTTCGGAAGCCTCTAGTTTTCTTACCCCGGTGATTCGGACCCTCACTTTCAACCCCCACATCTTGCAAGACTGTTTGGTTGCTACCACTCCCCCCTTGTTGAATTTCCTGCGCATTCACTTCTGGAAGACCCTCTTCTTTCTCCGACGCATCATTCATCACCACATGATTCGAGACTTCCTCAGACTCCACAACCGGTTCCAAGTTAAGATCTTGATCAGCTCTATCAACTCCATCAACCACATTCTCCACCGAATCTGCATACAAAGAACATGAGTCTATACAATCCGGCCCACTCCCCCGTCTCCTCTTCGACGACCACCGAAAAAACCTCCTCCTTCCATTTCACCGAGATAACCTCATTCACTCTCAAACCCGTTTGTCGAAGAACTCCAATCATAACCCAGGACAAATCAACAGTAGCCTCGTCACACTCAGGCATTTGAACAACCTTGCCAAATTTCTTACCAATGTCTTCGAACAAACTATCATTATACAGCATTAAAGGCACCCCATATACTTTCAACCAGGCAACACGGTCTGGCTGAATCACCTGACCCTCCCATCTTTCTAGAGTATCAAAACATACCCTCCATACCTCCTTAGTACGTAGAAAAGCTTCCATGCACGCGTCCGAATCAAACAATAGTACCACCCTAAACCACCCAAGTAGCGTATCCCCACCTTGGTGTAACCCAACAAGTCTAACCAAATACGTAACTTAGAAAGCTTCTTAAGATCTGAAACCCTTCCCACGGCACCACACCCTTCCCATAAGAAACCACCCTTAGACACAGCATTCACTACAATCTCTGCCCTTTCTTCGGAGGATCAACATTCAATAAAGTATCTCTAAAAGAGCGCCCATCCCCTAATCCTTGATTCGCATTACTAGACTCTCCCACGTTAGTTTCCTTACTACACTCTTTATTCGGAACAACATTCTCAGCAACGTTTCTAACCGGAACCCACTGCCTATCCCCCTTCCTCACAATCCTCTCACCATCCACAAACCGAGCCAACACCACATACAGTTTGTAAGAACCAATCCACACATCCTTCATAAGGTTCTCTAAAGCTTCCGGGTCCCGAACATTGATAAAAGAAACAAAGCAGAAACGCTTACCGAGTTTGTCGAATTTACGAGCAATATAGATACTTTTTATCGCCCCAAACCCTTTCAGAACAGCCATTACATCAGCAGAGGAGCAGCCCTGTGGAAGGTTGGAGACAAAAAATTTTGTTACCGGTACATCATCTTTTTTCGGCCCTTCGTGATGAGTAGATCTTCTCCCTTGCCTTGTCGGTGCATCATACCAAGTGTCTAGTTTGTACTTCTCCCTACCCGCCATGCAATCAGAATTGAAAAAGAACCTGTTCGTCAAATCGCCGTCGAGTCGCCTTCCGAGTTTCTCGGAACAACTAGGGTTTTTTTGTTATACGTGTTTGATAACTAAAAATATAAATTATGAATTAGTTACTTTTAACAAAATAAACGTAAACAAAAGGGATAATTATCAAAATAGAAAGTTGACCAACCAAATTTACCAAAATAAACACCTGATATGTCTAAATATTAGGGACCAACTACTGTTTTCCGTCTACTAATCAGATGATTACGCGTGTAAAGTCTTCAGACACTTTAATTTTTAAGGACTCTGCGTCTAAACAAAGTTCTTCGTGTCTAAAGAAAAGGTTAGCCCTTTGCGTCTAAATAACAGCCTCGGTCTAATGTTTAGACGTAAGGACCTTAAAAATTAAAGCGTCTCAAAACTTTGCACGTGTAATCATCTGATTAGTAGATGAAATAAGTGGCTGGTCTCTAATATTTAGACGCATCAGATGTTTATTTTGGTAAATATAGTTGGTCGACTTTTTTTTTTGTCCAACACCTGTAGCCCAGTTAGTTGAGGACCTAAAGTTTCCTATGGGAGGCTTGAGTCCAATTCCCACTAGCTACATTTGGAGGACATTGGTGGATGGGAAATGAGGGATGACCGGCCATTGGCTTGGGTTCGAGTCCTGATCCCGACCGGTTTTACCGATTATTTCACTGTCGTGCCTTCGGGCGGGTGAGTGGTCGGGTTTTCCCGGGAATTGGTGGCAATTGGTGGCCCGGGTACTCTCGAGTACCTGATTTGCCAAAAGGGTGTCCGAGAGTGCTCGAAAATTGATTCATTAGCCGTTAAGAAAAAAAAAGTTGGTCGACTTTTTATTTTTGGGATTATCCCTAAACAAAATTATTAATTGCATTGCGATGGTGACATTCGTGGATTTCGGATATCAGGTGGAATCCAATGGGCTGTCCCTTTCCCAGCCCACAGATAAATATATCAAAGTAAAGAAGATATTTAAACAAGACAGTGTTTGGAAGTATTATTTTAAGGGAAAATAACGAAAATAAAGTATATACTTACCAAAACAAATATTTTACCGGCTAAATTTTAGGGGTTCACAACAATCAAGATGATGCACAGGTGTCTAGGGGGTGTTTATCGATTCGGTTTATGGTTTACTTGGTTTATTCGGCTTTTAAAATTTTGTACCCCAAACCAAAAACCGAACCAAACCAAATTAGGAATATGGAAACCGAACCAAATTCAACGAAATTGAATTCGGTTTGGTTTCGGTTTAAAACCAAACAAACCGATTTCAACCAAATTAAACCGAAGTTTTTTTTTTCTCGAACTTATATACGTTTATGTTCCGAAATCCGAATATAAATTTAGCAATTAATATAAACAAAAAAATCAAACCTCGCAATATATTGTAAAAAAAGTTTAAAAGCAAAATAAAACAAACAAATCCGGAAAATAATCTTACACAAAAACACAAACATCATAGAAATAATTGGGTTTTATTTTGGGTTGGGCTTACATTTAATCTTTGGTCTTATATATTATATATATGGCTTATTAAATATTATTATTTTTATTTAATAATTAATTAGTTTATCGGTTTATTCGGTTATCCGAATAAACCAAAATAAAAAAAATGTAGAACCAAAAACCAAACCAAACATCGAATTAGCAATTCGGTTTCGGTTTTAAAACCAAACCAAACACCAAATTCATTCTTCGGATCGGTTTTTTGGTTACGATCACGGTTCGATTTACTGTTTTTATTTGGTTTTCGGTTTTTCTGAACACCCCTACAGGTGTCTTATAGCTAATCTATAGCCCTTTTGAATCTTGGCCCAATCCCTTTAGACCAACTAAAAATCAATATGTGCCATAAACACTAAAAACGACTAAGATTTAACCGATACAACTTAACCTGGCTAAAAGTAGCCTTTTACTTTAAATTAATCCGACACATCTAGTCGTTTACATGGGAACCGGCTACAACTTCATAGCTTTTATATAAACGTTTGGCTTGGCCCATTCCTAGTCGTTTGAGTTTCAAGCCTCGAGCCTCTAGCGGCTTTTAAGTTTTTAGTTGCTTACAAGCCCGAATTAGCCATGCCCCTAATGTTTATCCATTTGTTTTGTAACCATTCAATTTAACGTCTAAAGATGAAATGGCTAAGGGACTAAGGAAATGGCTAAGGGTTAGAAAGGAGAAATGAGGAAATGGCTAGATAGAGTTAAACGACTAAGGTGTGGGGAGGACAAAAGAGTAAACAGCTAAGGCTAGGAAAAAACTATGGGTCAGGGAACTAAGGATTAGGGATGAGCTAGAGTAACTCGAAGCTGAGCAAATAACATAGCCTCATCGAGCTACATCTAGAAATATATGTATTAGAATAGGATCTTTGGTCCTCCTCATTCTATCGGTATCAATAATGGTAAATGAAGGGATATGGTACCAAAACATCATAAATACCATATCATCGCCCAACTAAAACCGGCATCGCATGGCGTCCTTCCGGCTGTTTTACGTCAGCGGATCGTCTAGCGTCCATTCGCCCTTTTACGTCAGCGGAACGCCTGGCGTCCACCCGCCCGTTTTACGTCGACGATACACCTGGCGTCCAGCTGACGCCATACGCAACCTAACCCGCCCGTTTTACGTCGGCGATACACCTGGCATCCAATCGACGCCAGGCGCAAGCTCGTCCGCCCGTTTTACATCAGCGGACCCAATACGCTTCAAAGCTTCCCCATCAAGCCAGTTGAAGCTTCGTCAACACAACTGGAAAATGACTTCCGGGGCAGCCTTGGGACTCACCCCTGCCCCAGGCAAATATCTCTGACGCAACAGGCTGCCCGTCAGAGCTCCTCTCCAATCAGAGACTGTTCCCAGTCTGACGTGTAGAAAGGACGACGACGTGGCAGCCTCCCAGCCAAGATATCTTCCTGACAGCAGGCTTTCTCAACCTGTCTCAAGGTTCAAAGAATAGAATGATTACCCACCGTCCTCGGTCTACCAGTAGGCGGACACCACGTGTCCGCCGCCCATCAGCGTCCATTCAGCGGACGCCACGTGTACTATCGTCAGGACGGTAACATCCCCTTTGCATTTTACTTTCTCCTTTTTACCAAAACCCACTTGCACCAAATGGGCTTAAGGACTTGGGCCGGAATCTTGGAGACACCTCTACCTGGGCCGGGCCCCATCAAGGGTAGAGGATGGGCTGAGAAAGTGTGGTGTCAAGGTACTACAAAAGGAGGAGCACCTTCTCCTTTTGTTGGCATCTGATATCCACATACACTTTCACTCAAAAAGACTACAAACTCTTTCGTACCTTTTTCAACCCCTTGTTTATTACACTAACCTTTAAAGGCTCGGTTCTTCTAATCGGTAGTCTTCTAAACTCTTTGGTCTTGTCCTTAGACCCTCACGTATTTTATAAACACTTCTCTTTACAAAGTACACTAGAATCACTACCAGGACTAGCGTTTATATGGTAGCCCCGGATTCGTGTTTCTTCAGTATCAATGATCCTATTCTAATATGGTATCAATGATCCTATTATAATATTGTATCATTTATTATAATTATCTATATCCTATTATAGAGGATACCATTGTAATTGTAAATTGATGTCAATAGAATGAGGAGGATCAAGGTTCCTATTGTTATACTAGTAGGAAACCCGCGCGATGTGGCGGCGGCGACAAATTACAATGGGTACTCGCTTTATTTTAGTTTCTTAATCATCTCATGATGCAACGTTGTTAGTTTCTTATTCGCAGCATCAGTGTGGTATATCATGAGCCTTACATATCCCAACTAAATAATAGTTCAACATTTAAATTATCAAGTACTTCGACACACCAATAAACAAAAACTAATAAGAAATTATCAAGTCATAATTCATATAAAAGTTTTCATATCAACTACTACTTGCATTAGCTGTGCAAGTTATTTTCTCTTAGGGTTGTTTGATAGCCTCTTTATGACCATTAAGATGTTACCAAGCAACCTCATAGTGAGGTTACATTATTTTTCCAATAGCTAAACATTTGTATTGCTTGATCCCCAACATCATATTTTTCAAATATTTGGGTCGCTATTATAAAATACTTCTTTTATAAACATAATTGAAGAATAACGTATTTACAAAAAAGAAAAAAATATGTATAACAAACAACAAGTATTTAATTTAAATAATATCAATTATCAGCAGTTGGGCCGCCACCAGTCTCAACCAACGAAACATGTGCTGGCTATTGAGAAACCTGCGCGATGCGGCAGCGATGACAATCTACATCGCGTTACTCAATTTACGTTAGTTTATCAATCCTCTTGCAAAAGAACACTTTGCTACCTTGTTAGGTACATTATTAAAATTTTAATGGTTGTTCTTGGATCATCACAAATATTCTTTAAAAAGCTCCTCTCTTGGTGTGTAAGTTAACATGTGTACCTTAAAAGGCTTCTAAGGTTCTATCTGGGTATATATAAACCAGACATTTTTAATATTATGTGACAACTTTTTTTTGAACAATGACTTTCATTAAAACACAAACGGGGGCGCCCTCAAAGCAAGGACGACACCCCTAAATATACAACATGTACAAAGGGTTTCTACACCAATCCTCCCAAACGAGGTCTGTGAACTTAGACCTATGTTTTAACCACAAAAACGACATAGATTTAATACTACCAACAACGCGAGAGACTTTCGGCTCCAACCCTTTGAAGACTTTCTCATTTCTAGATTTCCAAATCAACCAAAAAGAAACCAAAAGGATACCATGTACTATCTTTTTTCCCCACTTGCCATTAGGAGCTTTCTTATAGAGGTCTAGAATGTCACTGATGCGATAACCAGGATCCGGATTCAATCTGCACCAGCTCCAAATACCGGACCAGACCCCAAACGAAAACCCACAGGCTGCGAAAAGATGATGAACAGATTCCAGGTCGGCATCACAAAGCCGGCAATTTTCGTTGGGCAGAAACACATTACGCTTACTTAAGGCTTCTACCGTTGGGACCCTATCCATCTCAGCTCTCCACGCCAGAATATGACACTTCAACGGCACCCAACCGACCCATTTAAGTTTATAAAAATTGTCAAAACTTCTGGACTCGTTCACTTTGTCTTTGACAGCCGCAACCGAGAAAGCGTTGGAGCCAGCCCATTCCCAAGAATCTGAACCAGAAGCCAAAGAAGTCTGACCCAGCAGCGAGGACAGCATCGACCATTCTTCAACCTGAACTGCATTCATAGGCTGAGAATAATCTACCGGCGACCACACTCCATTAACAACACATTCACAAATCAATTTTCTCTTGCTCTTGGACACACCGTAAAGGAGAGGAAACCGAAGCATCAAAGGGTCTTCTGTAAGCCAGGCGTCTTCCCAAAAACGAATACGACAACCATCACCAAGCTTTCCTTTCAAGAGGCTAAGGAAAAGCTTATCCCCACACCTGAATCTTTCACAATTCTTGACGATATTAGTCCAGATCCCTGACTTACCAGTGATGCACGGCAAGCCTGACCAGCGACTTCGGCCATTATGACAAGCAAGAATGATCCTTTTCCACATCGAACCATCCTCTGTTCTAAAGCGCCAAGCCCATTTAGCGAGAAGAGCATTGTTAACATCTTTTAACCTACTCACACCCAAACCCCCTTTGTGTTTTTCGCGCGTGACCCGTTCCCAGGAAACCCAATGGAGCTTATTTTTTTCACTCGAAGCCGACCACAAAAATCTCTTCATTAAACTCTCAAGGTTATCAATAACACCTACGGGAGCTTTGTAAAGAGAAAAGAAGTAAATAGGGAGACTTTGTAAGACCGATTTCAGAAGAGTAAGCCTCCCACCGATAGAAAGCAAGTTTGCCTTCCAAGAAGAGAGCCTTGATTCAAAAACGTCAACAATGCTTCTCCAATTATTTTTTCTATTCATATTTGCGCCAACTGAAACGCCCAAGTAATCAAATGGTAAAGAACCGGCACGACAACCCACCAAACCAGCCATACTTAAGACTTCTTCATTAGACACCCCCGTACCATATAAGAAGGACTTATGGATATTTATCTTTAAACCCGAGCACAAGTAAAAGATACGAAGAATTCTCGACACCACCACTATATTATCCGCCGACCACTTACCCAAAACAAGAGCATCATCCGCAAAAAATAAATGAGAAACTATCGGCCCTTTTTTCTCCAAGGTCACCCCTTCAAACACTCCTATCTTAGCGGCTTTATTGAAAAGGCATGTTAACGCCTCCATCACAATCAAGAACAAGAATGGCGATATAGGGTCTCCTTGTCGAAGACCCTTATGGCATTGAAACTCAAAAGTAGGAGCTCCATTAACTAAGACTGCCGACCGAGCCAAAGAAAGAATACCTTTTATCCACACTCTCCACTTCTCCGGGAAGCCCATTTGCACCATAATAGAATCAAGAAAAGCCCAATTAACGTTGTCATAAGCCTTTTCGAAATCAATCTTCATGAAGAAAATACTTGTAGCCCTCCTCTTGCACCAGGAAAGAATCTCATTAGCAATTAAAGGACCATCCAAAATGTTCCTCTCACTAAGAAAACCCGTTTGATTATCAGAAATGACATGCCCAATCACCTTCTTAAGTCTCAAAGACAAGACTTTAGATATGGTTTTGCTAATAATACCCACCAAATTAATGGGTCTAAAATCTTTAAGCCCGATAGGATTCTTGAGCTTCGGTATCAAGGTTATAAAAGAAGAGCCACAACCACGATTTATAGTACCCGTGTCAAAAAATTCCGTAAAGATCTTCAAGAAATCGTCTTCTAATAAACTCCAAAAGTGTCGAACAAAAGAAAAATTAAAACCATCCGGACCTGGCGCCTTGTCTTTGCCACACTCGAATACCGCTAATTTAATTTCCTCTTTGGTAAACGGCCTAATAAGACCATCCACCATAGAAAGAGGAATTTTCTTTATATCATCGCAACGAAGGAATGGCCTTGAAGGAAACTTTTCTTTGAAGTGGTTACTAAAGAATCTCAACACCTCCCTTTTGACCAAATTAGGCTTCGCAACCCATTCGCCATCTACCATGAGACCTTGAATGGAATTAGAAGCTTTTCTGCCATTAATAATTCTGTGGAAATAGGCCGTATTATCATCTCCAAACTTAGCCCAATTAACCCGAGATTTTTGTTGGAGATCCTTGGCTCTATAAAATTCATGTTCTTCTATACCCTTTTTACATTCTTGCCAAACCCACTCCTCCTCCTCCAAAAGGTCGCGATTCTCCATCTCAACTTCGATTCTCTCTAAGTCATTCCTTAAACAATTAAGTTCCTCACCTTCCTTTAACTCTATTCGTTTCTTCCAATCCAATAAGATTTGCTTCAAGAACATAAGTTTCGAAGCTAGCATCACATCCGCAGCCCCGGTGGTTTGAAACTCTTTCAACGTTTTGACAATGACTGATTCACAACCGTCTCTATCCAACCACGAGTTGAACCATCTAAAAGGGCGTGCGCCAAAATTCTTATTCACAATGGTAAGTAACAAGGGGCTATGATCTGAGAGATACCGAGGTAACACACGGACACAAGCCTCGGGCCATCGATTAAAAAAGTCTTGGTTAACCAAAATCCTATCAATTTTACTGAATTTAAGAGCATTACCTTTCTTGGTTAAACACGTGAACATACCCCCTTTCATGCCATACTCGACCAAGCCAGCAGAATCTATAAAGAAATTAAAAACATCAGCATCAGTCTGGTCAAAAAAACAGTTCTTTCTATCCTCACTGAACCGAACAGAATTAAAGTCCCCCAGGATGCACCAAGATCCCTCACTGCTGTTAACCAAGTTCAAAATATTCTCCCATAAAGGTCTCTTATCAATCAACTTGTGTGGCGCGTATATATTGAGAATATTAATCAAAGACCCATCTTCTTTCAAAAAACCTTTAACCAAAATAAAATTCTGATGTAAAACAGAAGAGACTTTAGAAAACTTATGGGGGTCCCAAAGAGAAACCAAACCACCAGACCGACCCCTAGACTCCACAATCTCCATCTCTACAGCCGTAGAACCCCAGAGCCTCGAAAAATTAAAACCAGACAAATCCCTAAGTTGCGTCTCCTGAATGGCTATAAAAGACACTCCATTATCGCGTTTCAAACGCTTAACCCACTCATCTTTACCGATTACACCCAAACCCCTAATATTAAGAGAAAGGAGATTCATACCGAAACCTTTTGTAAGCCTTCTTCCAAGACAATACCACTAACCATGTGAGATTCTCCTTGAATTTGTGCTCCCAAAGAAACCCCTAGCTTTATTGTCGCTTCCACCTCTGAATTAACACACACTGCTTCCGGAAGAGAAGGGTTCGGATTAACAAGAGTATTTTGCTGAGACGACACTGAAACGCTAGTAACAGCGGCCACGTGGACCCCGGTATCCTCCATATCACCCATCAATTGAGAGAAGGATGGCAATGGTTCAGTCGAGTGTCTTTCAGAATTTACGTGGCAGGGAGAAACGTTGTTCTGATTAACTGGAGAAGAAAACAATCTGGTTTGGGCTAAAACTTCACTTGGCTCCATTGGCCCAATCAAAGAATTTAAATCGAATGGATCACTGCAAACGGGCCGATTTTTATTTCTCTTTTTAATTGGGCCAGAAGAAGATTTTGACTGAGACAAGGTCCGTTTAAAAATAAGTTTCTTTCTCTTTTTGGATAAGTTACACACAATACCCCTTTTCTTTGTAACTCTTACACATCCAGTCCCTTGTTTTAAATTCTCTTCCATGACTAACGTATTCCTTTCAACACCCACTGATTCTGCCGAAATTGACTCCTTTCCATTAAAATCATCAGCGCTAACTTGGGAAACAATGGGAGTTACCAAACTTTCCTCCTCCCCATTAATGCTAGCCGTTTGAAAACTTCCGGTAGTCTGATTCTCCGGTGCCGGCGGCATCTGAACGTCAACCGGAGATACCGCAGGGATACTTTCTTCAACGTCAACTTCATTCGAATCAACGTCACAGTGATTATGGACCTCCTTTATCTCTTCGAAATCCGGCACCCAGTTCTCTAATTCCTCCACAACCCAAACTCGATACTTTCTATTCTTCCAATTGATCATTATCTCTTCAGCCACTCGTTTACCTTCCCCTACTAACACTGCGACATATTCGAAAGACAAATCCCTATCTTGTTCAGAAACATTAGCTTTGTGGACTATAGTACCAAACAACCCGCCGATCTGGTCAAAAACATCATTGGAGCATAAGTGTAGTGGTACTCCCTGGATTTTGAGCCATGCTAACCGCTCAAAACCATATGACTGTCCGTTCCAAATAGACATATTAGAAAACCATTCTTCCCTCTTCCTGGCCTCTTCAAACACCACCAATGCTATCTCTTCCGTTTCAAAAGTGATTAGCACCTCCAGGCCACCCAAATATTGAATAAAAGCCTTCTCCTTAGTAATGGAATTCAACATGACGAACACTTTCTTCAGTGCTGCAACATCCACCATCTTTGCCACCAATGCTTTCCCGTGCACTAAAGAGAAAGCATCGACCTTGTTGTCAATCGTTAGCGACTTGCCAACCAAAAGATCTTTGAAAGACCACGAACCAGAAACAAAGCTATTCTTTTGTTTCCCCTCATTTTGTGATTTAATATTATCATTATAGTTATTATTGGATTTCCTCTCATACTCTCTTGTATGTATATTATTATTATCATTATCAAACCGGTAGTGTTTATCCCCGATTTCTCCCTCTTCCAAAACAAAACGAGCGATGTTGAACCACAACTTGGTCTCACCCAGACGTATCCCACGAAGGTTGCGGAGTAACTCCGACTTATCTTTCACATCTAGCATGGAGATGAAACCAAATCGGTTACCGCTTTTATCACGTTTTCTTGCGATATACAAGTCATAAATCTGACCAAAAGCTCGTACTTGACCAGCCAAATCATTCCCACTACAGCCTTCCGGGAGGTTTGAGACAAACAGTTTAGTAATACGACTTAGGATGTTATCGGGGATAGGGGTTTTCCGGCGACGCTGCTCCATGCCTTAAAAAAATATATTAATATTATGTGACAACTAAGCAAAAAAAAATTCACCCCCATGAAAAAATTATTGGGTACGCCATTAGTAGAAAGAAGTGAATGTGAGGTGAAGGTATAGCCATAGGTATTGACCCATGTGGGTTAGAACCACTTTTGAGTTACTTTGAAGGCTTTAAGCTGATTAGGTTTTTAAACTAAACAAGGTTAGATAAAATTGGACCTACCATTTGGTATGGATATGCAAGATCAAAAATATTCTCCCAAGAAAAATATTGTTTTGTTATGTAATTCATACAGTTAAAACATAGGAATATTAGCGTTATTTTGTGTAGAATTTCAAATGCGTTAATATAGTTCATTGTATTATATAAATAAGTTAATAAACTTCCGTTTTCATATTTTGTTTAAACCACATACACAATAGTTTTTGTAGAATTATAAACATAACATTTTGTGAAGCTGCAAGACACGATTTATGCCAATAGTTTCTCCCTGTTTAACATAAAGCATCCACAGTCAACATCTTCTAATCTATCAGCAACCGGATGGAATTCAAATTCATGATTCAAGGCTTCCGCGAACCCCAAAAGGCGAGTACCCAACCTTGATAAGACCCTGTTTCGATTCACCAATGCCTATGATTCAAACATGTCTGTCTCTGGCTTGGCGACAAAGCTAAATTTTTAAAAAGCTCAGCCATTGTACCCTTTATTTGATGAAAAAGCTAAATTTTTAGCTGAATTCCGTTCGATGTGAAATCAATGAATTTAGGAATCAGGCCGCTTGAATTAATACGCGTAAAGCAATTTAATTATCTCCTTCGATCGGGTACAAATTTGCAAAACCCATAACGCCAGTGCTTCAGCAAAATAAAAGCCGGTCGGATGATCAATGGATCGCCTCGAGCCCATGCTAATTCACCTAATTTCGAAATAAAACAGGAATTGTTATGTTCGTCATGATATAACGTCCAAAGTTCCAGACAAGTGATTAAAGAAATCAGAAAATTCATAAAGACGCAAATATATAAACTTCATAATACCGCGTTAAGATATTGGGGATATCAAAATTGGGCGTATTTGATTGAATGTGAAAACAAGACATTTTTTTTGCTACTGGTCATAACGGGTCAGCATGTGCTGACCTAAAACAAAGCTTTTTCACCTTTTTGAATAAATTGATTTAGAAGGTTTCATGCAATACAAATTTCCATTGGGGCGTGAGTGATTTTTAATCAAATTTGGGGCATTCGATTATAAACTATTGTTTTATTGTTATTTAGTCATTTTGAGCAGCTAGAGGTAAAACATAACACGATGTCACCTCTACAAAGCATTAGCGAATACGGTTGCTAATGAAAAAAACCTAAAAATGCACGTCCATAATAGTGTTGAATATTATTTAAGAAGCCCTCGCTTCACTACAAGTACTCCTCATAAAAGTCTGGCATATGACCCGCATCAGGTGTTTGTTCCAAATATTTGAATATGGGTCATACAACCCGTATAACAAAAAGCTATCCAGGTCATGTGACCCGTGTATGTCAATAAACAGATCTAGCCAAACTAAAAAAAAGTACATGTTTGACTCGTTTCCCATGTACAATGCTTACAGTAAAATCCATAGGTTTGACTTCTATGTGACTGGTCCTTTGAAGGATCATATATAACGAAATAAATTGCACAGAAAGAAAGTTTAGAGAAATTGGGATATACACCCTCTAGGTTGACAGCCTGATTTGTTTTTTATTGCATTTGCTAATTTGGCATTTGGGACTGTAACATACAACATATGTCAAAATAAATACTTAAACCAAAAAAGCAAACAGCTTTCAAACATGATAACAAAGCATTTGATTGCAACAAACATCACTGGAAGTGATGGTAATTACTAAAATGAACAAAACCCCCAAATCCAAAACGTAAGAGAAGTTTATGAAAGATAAATGCATAATTTTATAGTTTATACAAACCTTAAGAGAAGCACATAACTCCATCAGCTTTGCCAATGAATCTACAATAAAACAGAAGGAATCAACTTTTTTAGTATACCATTTAACAACACATGCACCAATGATGATAATTCATAACCATAGAAACAATACACATAATATGCTATAAGCCTATACATCAAATCTTTATATAATCAGCATACCCTTTATGCCATGACCCTCTTCACTAAACGTTCTGGTCTTCTCAAACTCCTCCTCAGCCTTCAGTCCTTCATGAATCAACAGTGTCGCATCACCACCATCGTCACAATCAGGATTTGGTCCCCCACCAGGTCCCCAATCTTCTAATGCACTCTCAGTACACCACCAATACTCATGTGGTTAATAATAAAAAACACCAAAGTCATTACAACATGTTCAGTATGTAGGTTTATTCATTACACCAAAAATTTGCTTATTGCAATGAGGGATAGAAATAAGAACCGTACCTGCAGACCATGTAGCTCTGCTTCCACATCAGCTATTGTAGTACCACTAATGACTTCACCAACATCTTATAAAAAGATAACAAATGCATTCTAAAATATAGTAAACATATATTTACTACTAAAATGAACATATGAGGATGATTTTTTGAGTAACAACCAAATTACCGAAATGTTAAGAACACAGCGAATCCATCTGACTGAAAGCAACATATGAAATGATATCCCTAATACCAAACTACGTTATGGACTTTTCACACTTGTGTAGCAACTTGCACCCGTGTAATAACTTCCTTTAAGACTATGGATAGAAAAAGCAATTTAATGCTTGTTATTATGTTCCTACATAATAAAAAAAGGATTTGGTCATTGGTCAGTAATCAAATTGTCACGGTAAAAAATAATAACTTACGCCATTAGTTTTGAGTCAGAACATGATGCAAACCGCAAGAAGATTGTTAATATTACTTCCAAGGACAAAACCCTCTGAAGGTTTCTTCATAGAGCTAAATTGATTAACTGACTTAACAAAATCTACACAAATATGAATTTGTTAATGAAATAAAATTAACCAGAGCATATAGTGTATTAGAAAAAAGAAACATTGTGTCTTTGTTGAAGTGGAAACTCTACCTGCTAATTGAGAGATGTGGAGAAAATTAGGGTATGAACCAAAACTAATAGCAAGCAAGAGAGGAGACATTCACCATCTCCTCGTGTAATCTCACTACATCTAGCATTTAGAACAGATTTAGGGTTGGAAAGATAAAGAAATCGTACAGGGTTGGAGATGAAGCAAAAGGAAGTTGTCTCAATACAAGTTGATTTCTATTTAGGGTTACTTTGTTGTTGCGTGTCTGGAGCTTTGTAAAAGTAAGCATAGCTTAGCTATGATTGGGTTTTGAATGTGGTGGGGATTTTGAGAATTTAAAATTTGAAAGGGAGCGTGAGAAGAGCGATTTGGGCGGGATAAGTTTTGGAATATTTTATTGCAAGTTTTGGAATCTTTTGATGCTGAAGAGTTATGTAGTAAACACTTGTACACCATGCTTAATTCATTGTACATCTCTTAAAAGTGGCAAATGACCAAAGTTGCCCCTCCTATATGCATATTAATATAGTATAGATATATTAATTACTAACACATCGAGGAACAGTGTGTGAACTGATGGCGAAATTATAATTTCGTCCAAACTTACTAGTTCTAGTAATGTGAGAGACGTTTAGGAATGAAACCATCTATATTAGCCGGTTGGCTACATACTAGTCGTTTTCAAATAAATTCCACATGTTAGTTTTTAATTGGTTGGGAGGAGAAAAGGAAAAGGCTATAGGTTAGCCTTAAGGGACATGTGAAACTAAAGTAACCGCATATCTTGGGTGTTGTGAACCCTCTGGAATTTAGCTGGTTAAAATGTGTATTTTGGCAATTATAGGTTAGCCTCAAGGGACATATAGACTTTGTTTTTTTAAAGGGGTAATTTAAATTATTGAAAATTAATTGATATTTAGGGTTCTTATTGTTTGATTTGATCCGAATTGGATCGCCGATCAAAAGCAAAGTGGTAGAAAAAAAATTTATGTCATGTGACTTCGACCCCTCATCAAAAGTTAAAGATCCACCACTACTAGTATCTTTCATAGATTTAACTAGGGGTTGTGTCAACACATCTTGTTGAGCAAAAATGAGTTTGGATCAAATTGAAGCATGACCAAATTGGACTCGGGATTGAGCATCTCTCTACCATTTTAATTAACCTCATGCTTATTCAAAAGCTGAAGATGTTTAGATTCTTGCTAACCTAAATACTCGAGAGCAAGAAAATGATGAGTATGGTGTCGGTTTTTTTAATACCCATGATTATAATAACACTGTGTCAATATTTTTGAATCGGGTAATGTCAAATCACACAATAAAAATCGATGTCATAATAAAAGTACAATATCATTGAGATAAAACACAATAGAAATACAAAGTCATTTAAAATATATAAAAATTTACATTTTATAGTTTCTCCCTACGAGTTTTCAAGTTTTGAAAACGATTCATAACGTCTTCCACCGTAACTTTTGCCAAAAACTCTTTTTCAATATAACAAATGAAAGCATCATTCAAATAATCATCACCTATCTGATTACGCAAATCCGTTTTCACATGCTTCATAAATAAAACATCTCTAAACACTTGCCATTGCAACTGGTAGAACTAATGCTAATTTCAATAAACGATAGACCAATGTATATGCAACATGTTTCTTTGTTTCTGCCATCATTTTTGCAAGATTAGATATACCTTTCACGTCGCCAAACATTTTGTCGCCTCTTATATTAGTGCAGATGTCGAGTTCATGCATAAGATCATCTCTTTCTTCACAACTAAAATCATACGGGTACATCTCCACCAACCTTAGTATCTTTGGAACATCAAATGCACTAAAATTATCATCCGGGCTTAAGGCACTCATACACAAATAATAATCACATAAATAAATTACACATTCTATTAACTAATTTAAACTCTATTAAAGCATTCAAAATTCAGGTTATCAAGTATTCATGTCTCTTTTTAAAATTAAAGATTAAAGAATAACTAACATTTACTCATGTTATATTGTTATTGATTCTTTGATAAACGTTTTCTTGCAACTTATCTTAGTTCTTGAGTCCTTAACAAATATAAATGAGGACATGTAAAAACACCTAATCTAGTAAGTCATGAATTAGTTTCAACAGAATCTATACAAAACTCACTAGAACTTACGGTAGCCAAACATTATAATTTCAAACTTATAATTGGTCCTCTGATCCTCAAAGCCTAAAAACTTTAAATTATTGGTCTACTCCTCAAAGACTCCTTGGTTGGTGGCTGAAAAAAGATAGTCATGTACCTTTTTAATTTAGGTTTACCAATTTTATATTTTTAATGGATGAGCCTATTATGTTTATTAACTTGTTGGATTAAAAAAAAACTAAAAAATATGGGTCTCTCAATGATTTCAAGTCTATCATTAAAAATTAAGTAATTGGGATTACCATTTTTAAACTATAAGTTTTTTTTTTATTATTTAAAATGTTTAGAAAAAATAGCAACGGTGTCGCTCGTAAAAAAACAATGGTGTCGCTTGTAAAAAATCAATGGTGTCGCTCGAATATTTTCTATTACACGTTACATATAATACCAAAATTTGAATGGTGTCGGACGCACCGTTATCGTGTATGTAGTTCTGCCATTGTCCTATATAACCTCATTGTAATATCCTACTTATTCACTCATACTTAAGAGGATTCCTACTTAGAATATAAGGGATTTGTAAGGGTGATCGCTACCATCTTTATGAAAAATTATAATGGTGATCAATTGATCACGGTTATACCATCTTATTGAGACGTTCAAGAGGTAATCACTACCTAGCAGTGAAATGATTCAAAAGGTGCTTGCTATCTTATTTGGTGGGATAATTCTAAAAGTGATCACTGCCTTTCTTAATGAAATGTCTCTAGTGGAGATAAAGTTTTGTTGGATGCAAAGTGGTAGTGTAACTACTGTGTAAGATAGGATCGTTACCATCCACTGAACAAACCATTAGGGTATTCACCGAACAAACCATTAGGGTATAAGGGTGTGTGTAGTGGTGGATAGTTATGTTGGGGTTATAGGATTAAAATATTAAAAAGTAATAGAAAAGGGGTTATGTTGGGGTTATGGAAAAAGAGGTGTAGTGGGAAGGAAGGTTATGTTGGGGTTATAAATGATTGGTAATGATTGGTTAATTATTGTTTTTTATTTAAATAAGAATATTTAATACTTAATAATATTTCATTAAAAATAAAAATAATAATAAAAATAAAAATTTAGACTGAAAGTTTATTAAATTAATAAAATAATAAAAAAATTATTTAGTATTAAAAAATAAAATTAAAAAAAAAAATTTGAATTTCAAACGGTTACTGTTCCAAACCGTTTGAATTTCAAACAGTTTCCCTCCTACTTCAAAGTTTGAATTTCAAACTTTGCCCCCCCAAACGTTTAAATTTCAAAGTTTGAATTTCAAACTTTCCCCCCCTCCACCAAATCTCAGTCACACCTATAAATACCCCCCTCCTCCCAAATCTCAGTCACACCTCTTCCCTCTTCCTCATCCTTTCCTCATCCTGAACACAATGAATAATATGGGCAGTTTTCAAGCAGGAGCTGCCGGACCTTCTAATGTCCGGCAGTATGCTCGCCGGGTCCGGGGACGGGGCCGGCCCCGGAGACTACCATTCACCTCCTCTCCTCCTCCTCCACAGCCTCCTCTTCCTCCTCCTCCTCCTCCACAACATTGGATTTATCACCCTCCTCCTCCTGCTGCGGCACCACCAACCTTTCCTCATCCTGAAGTCGATGATGACTTCACGGATGAAGAATGGGCCTGGGCCATGGATTATACCATGGCTATTAATGAAATGGACCGACTGAGAGTGTCGGCCCCCACCCCCCGAATTGCTGCTGCTATCCCCTCCCCCCACCACCAACCTATCCCCTCCCCCACCACCAACCTATCCCCACCCCCCAGAATACCCCCACCCACCACCACCAACCTATCCCCACCCCCCATAATACTTGCCCACTCCACCACCAACCTATCCCCACCCCACCCCGTGAATATGGGGACCCAACTCCTGAGGACTTGGAAGCCCTCAGGGAACTTGAGGAGGAGGAGCGCCTTTGGAGCATGCCTTCCCCTCGTGGGGAGAACTACTACTTCCCCTCGGATGCAAGGTCCGATGGGAGGGACAGCTCACGTTCCCTATCCCCTGAGTACTACACACTCGAGTGGGACAACTACTCTCCGTAGTGGGAGGTTTAGGTTTTAATAAGTAATTTAGGTTTATATTATGTCTTTATGTAATGTGTTTATGTAACGTTTTAATAAGTAGTTTAGGATTAGGAACTCTGTTTGTAATAAGTAATTTAGGATTGTAATTTTATGTGTTTATGTGGTTTAAATTTAAAATATTATGTAATCTTTTAAAATAAACTAACATTAAACACAAAAGATTGGTGAAAACGCATTAAACATAAATAACTAAAACATTAAACATTACAAATAGAACACAAAACATAAAACGTAACATTAAACATAAAGCCTAAACATTAAAAATTAAACATAGTGAAAACGCATCAGAGACCACGACAAAAGATTGGTGATTGAGAAGTCTGTTTGGTATTGTTGACGATAGGCGTCGTGTGTCAACTGAATTGCCATCTGTTCACTAACCCCTGGGTGCGCCTGCATCGCCGCTGAATAGACTACATGCCACCTATCAACGTTAGTTCGTATAGAATGCATCTTACTGTAGATCTGGTCAACGTTACGGTGGTTCGTCCCCGTGATTTGGTTGAACTCAGCCAACACATCCTGCCAAAAAGCCCGCCTATTGGTTGACGGAAGCTCCTTAACGTTTACCCACGCTCGCACTAACTCGAGTTGCTCTGTATTGGTCCAGAGTGTGTGTATGTATGAATTGTTTGTGTGTGTGAATTGTATATGTGTGTGTTTATGTTGTAGAAGATGAAGTATATATATATAGATAATAATTAAATAAATCAGTTTTTTTTTTTTTTAATTTTTGGACCGTTCAACGGTCATATACACAATTCCCAATCTAAAACGCTCGCTATGCTGCTGCCGGACATCCACCAAAACGCCACCATAGCGCCTAGGGGGGCGGTGTTCCCGGCGCTATGGTAGGCTATAACGCCTCATAACGAGGCCACTACACACACTCTAAGACCATCCACAATCACAAATATACATTTTAATAAAAAATAATTTCTCTCTCTTCAATCTACACAACCCAACCTTAACACACATTCACAACCCAACTCAACCTAAAAATATTTTTTTTAAAAGAACTCGGTTTTTAATAAAATTAATATCGGGATGTTCACAAAAAAAAGTTAAGAAATACGGTGTATTTAGTTTTTTTTTTAAACTTAAATATTATAAGTTATTTAAGGTTTTAAGTTAGTGAGGGGTTTATTTGGTTGCAAACAAGGTTGCCATCACAAACCGATTGTGA
This sequence comes from Ambrosia x helenae, assembly GCA_030844895.1. NCBI lineage: Eukaryota > Viridiplantae > Streptophyta > Magnoliopsida > Asterales > Asteraceae > Ambrosia > Ambrosia x helenae. The sequence goes on along the minus strand of CM061233.1, from coordinate 19,138,410 downwards.
GTTTGTTTGCAAACTTTTGAATTTTTTAATATTATTTTCACAAACAAACTTGAGTTTGTTTACCAATGTGGATGGTCTAAGGGGCTTTTCACTGATTTTTTTTTAATTTCACTAATTTCTATCAATCCTGCACTGTCATATCACTTTACTAAAACAATTTTTTGGAGGCAGCATTTCACTGATTCACTTAACTGAAATGTTTTTTTTTTCTGTTTTTTTTAAAACATTAATTAAACATTTTATTCAACTAATAAATAAAACTTACATTATTAAAAGTATAAAAAATATAGAAATGCAAACACACATAAATTTAAAAATATATATATACTAACAAAAATAGATAAAGAAAAACTATTCAAAATCCACTTCAAGGTGCGGTAGATCAATAGTGGCTAGATGTTTCACAATATCATTTCGAAGTCGGAAATACATATAGGAGTCTCTCAACTACGTAAGGACGTACTTTCATCGAACACTTGTTGGACACAATGACCCTACACTTATCAATGGTCGTCGCCCTCAAAGGTCGCCTAACTATGCCCCATTTTCCCTTTAATGCACCGAACGATCACTCCACATCTTTCCTTGCCCCCTTTGCGCCCTAACGAATTTCTTTTCCTTCGGATCGGTCGAATATCGAAACGCTTTCACAAATGTTGACCAGGTAGGGTAGATGCCATCGGTAAGATAATATCCACGTTTATATAAGTGGCAATTTAAAGTAAATGGACACTTTGGCGCCATTCCGTTTCGTTGGGTGAGAAAAACTGGAGATTGCTGGAGAACATTGATGTCGTTGAGTGAACCGGGGGAAACAAAAAAACCATGCAAAAACCACATATCTTGTGACGCGACCGCTTCTAGCATTATCGTATGGTATTGGTGATCGCCACTCATATATTGTCTTCGTAATTTCCTAGGACATGCTCGCCAAACTAAATGTGTGCAATCAATGCTACCGATCATGCCGAGAAAGTGATGTCTTTCTTCGTGTGCTTCATAAAAACATGCAATGTCGTGACTTGTCGATCTTCGTAGAAACTCATTCCAGTATAACTTAATGACGACATTACAAAAAAAATTGTAAACATTCACGCAACGTCCTCTCGGACATACATAAATACTCTTCATATTCATCTGGAGGATTATCAGTTGCAAGTTGTTGAACTGCAGATGATACTTTTTGTATGGGTGCAAAACTCTTTCTAAACCGACTGTCTACGCCCCATTTGAACCATTTGAAGTTTGCTTCAACATCTGATATAATTTCTAAAAATAAACGTTTCGACATACGATACCTTAGTTTAAACATAGCTTTGGTGTATTTTTGTGTGTCGACAAAATAACCTTCCGTTAAACAAATATTGCCTCCTTCGAGATCACGTGGCACACATTTTTTTTTCATGTTGTGTCTTCTTCTTCGGCTCGCTTGGCAAAATCCTTGAAAAATTCAAGGCTACTATCAGTTGAATTAAAAATCGGGTGCACGCCGAGCGGGGGAATGCAAATTTGATCTTTTTCAACATCACTAATTTTTTTTTAAAAAGTATGGAGGAAAATTGGAGTGAATTTTGATGTATTTTAGGATGTATATGAAGGTTGAGATAGATGTTAGTTGAATTTTTCTGACTCAAGGAGGTGAGATAGACGTTAGTTGTAAGATGTGTCACAAGATCAAATCGAAGTCGAAAATGTGTATCTTCATCCATTAACTAAAAGAGGACATCATCGTAATAAACAAGCTCGACCAGAGTTATCCCTTATGTAGACAGGAGATCTCACATTTACGTTGTCCTTTAGAATCGTATTGTGCAATAAAATGCATGCATTTATGAGGTCATCCATTGAGAAATTATTCATGGTTAAATTAAAATGGGGTAATTAAGTAGAAAGGTTTAGCAATGGTGGATAGTTTGAATGAATTAAAATGGTAAACGTTTGGGTATTTATATGGTTTTTAATTATTTAAAACAATTAAAAAAATCTCAATGGTGGGTCATTTGACCGTTCAACATTCAAAACTAACGATCACCAGCGGGTTTCTCTACCCATGACTAATACCCGCCAAGCCTACCTGAAGGGGTGGAAGCGGTGTTACGGAGTTGGGTACATATACCCTCATGCCCTACCCTCCTCTCTAATTAAAAGTGTACTATTAGACCTGATGCTATAACTGCAACATTTGATGGTATGCTATTAGACTTTGTGCTATAGCTGCAACATTTCATCTTATATATGTAGCCTTCGTTAATGCATTTGTCCCGTATATGGATGACCTAGTCATTCGTAAAAGTCTTTTTTTTTTTAAATAAACTTTCATTTAAAAAATGCTACAACGGTTTTTAAAACGGGGACCGAGGACATACACCAAGCTTACAACATATACAACGGGGACCTACACCGATCCTTCCACACATTGTTTCTACATTTAGATCTATTCTTCAACCATAAAAACGAAAAAGACTTCACGCTAGTCACAATATCATTGTTTGCTTTCCATAGGTTCCACATCGTCACCGTGATCACCCCTTGCACGATCTTCTTTCCTGATGTATTGCAAAATACATCTGTTTTTGGTCTATAGTTAATATTATTTTCGAACCAGTTTGTGTCGTTTTTGTGGTATTTTCGTATTCTATTTAGTATTTTGTGTTGCACAGGAGTCCGAGCAAGAAAGGAAGTAAAATGGAGCTTAAACGAGAAAAAACGAGCCTCCGGAAGAGTCGCGGTTGATCGGGAAGTCGAAAAAAGAAAAAAATGAAAAATCATGTTTCGTTACGCTACGTGACGGGAAAGAGCACATCTGGTCATGCGACGTGACGGATCCCCCTGATCCTGAAGCTCGTCACGCTACGTGACCACATCATCTGAAGCCCGTCATGCTACGTGACGGGAGTAAAATCGTGAAAAACTTAGTTTTTGGCCCAATTTCGATATTAAAAACCCTAGAACGGCCATTAATCAATTTTATCATCACTTTTGACAAGAAGAAGCTGCTCTGGAGCACTAGGAGGTGAGAGAAAGGCCAAGGGTCAAGATTTTGAGCATTTGGATCGAGAGTTTCGGGTTTTAATCATTCGGGTTCTTCGTTCCTTTGTTCTTTTGAATTGCAAACTATGTTTCATGAACTTAGAATTGATTTTATTCCTGTTTTGAACATGTTTATTGGCTAGATTTTCATTACTACTTAGGTTATGATGAATACTCATGATTGAATGAACGTTTTTATGGTTTTTTGGAACTTAGACTATGGGTTGATGATTTAGTAAAGACTTTGATTATTTTTGATCTGGTGTATATGCGTACTTAGCTTTGTTCAATTGATAATTATTTACTCCACATGCGTTTTTGTGAATGTCTTTCATGTATGAATGCGTGTTAGGTTGTGGACTGTGTGTTAGCAACTAGTTTATGGCAAATTGCTAGTGTTTTCCATAGGAGTGGTTTTTGTTGATTGAGTAGTTCTAGGTATTCTTCCAATTCCAATAGCTGTAAGGTGCGGGATTGTCGATATGTCTAGGGTGTTAAATTGCTAGATTTAGATGCTTTGTAAGAAGATCTTCCTAGTTTCCTTACCACTACTTGCGTATCGAGTCAGGTCAGGTTTTCTATAGTTACCCCTTGCAATCTTAGTGTAGTGAGGCTTTCGCGCTGTAAGGTAGATTGTCTAGCGGGTACTTTATCATCAGAGTAGGTAAGCTTGTAAGGGTAACCTCTCAATCGGTAGTTTAACGGCTTATAGGTAACCTTAGGTTTCTCCTTGAGAAAGGTCGACGGTCCTCTAGTTTATCCTGTAAGTTTAGTATCTGAAGATCCCGGTTCCATAGCTAGTTCCATAACCATAGAAGTTCGTAAGTCATGAGTAGGATTCTAACCTAGGTAGTATTTCCACCATCATTTGAATTTGGTTCAGCTTAGTTCACGTCTTAAGTTCAGTTTAGTTTATTTTAGTTAAGCTTTATTTTTCTTGAATTTAGTTTTAGTAAACCCCCCTCTAAAAATAATAAATAGTTTTATTTCAGTTTTAGATAAGTTTTCGAGTCTAGTTACCGTCTTCCATTAGAGTCTCGTGGGTTCGATATCTGGACTTACTTTAGCTTTACTAGAGTCGATAAGTTCACTTGCCTGTCAGTAGTTTAGTTTTAGAGAGTCTAGAGTATTACTAGGTGTCTAGTTTTAGGTTTAATTTAGTTATTTTTATTAAACTACTTTTAGCACATCATTTCCCATTTTACCTCCCGTAGTCTTTTTATAAACTTCTAATATATCTTTAACATCAAACGTAAAAATAGGCTCCAACCCACACCATCTCCCAATACGCTTCAAAACATTAGTGGCAATGGCGATTGCGTTAATTAGCTTTGATTGAACTTATCTGAAATATCTGTGCTATTTGTTATTTTTATTTTATTTTATTTTATTTTCAGTTAATTTTTAATTTTTATTTTTATTTCGAGTCTTTTCTATTTTTCTTAGTTTCTTCTATCTGCTATTCTCTTACCTCTCTTATTGTCTACTCTGCAGTTTTATGCCAGTTACTCGTTCGAGGAGCAAGTCAGCTGCTGAAGTTAAGCTTGAAGAGGTAAGTTCTTCTAGCTCTTGTTCTTCTAGGTCGTCTTCCCCACCACCCAGTCCACCACCAAACCTTTCCCAAATGGTTGAGCGTCGCACTGTCCACCAACAATCCACCCAGGGTTTTACGGGAGTTAACTCCCCTATTACCATTCCAGCCATCAACAATGATGGGTCCTGGCAGATACCCTCCTACATCATGACGGCCATTAATAACACCTGTCAATTCCACGGCCGCGATGATGAGGATGCCCCGGCCCACATAGCTCGTCTGACTCGCATCCTAGCTACCTTTAAGCTACAGGGTGCCACAGATGATGCTAAATTCCTCCACTTGTTCCCTTTTTCCCTTTCTGGTCGAGCCGCCACTTGGCTCGACTCTCACCCTACTGACACTTTTACCACCTGGGATGCCCTTAAAGAAGCTTTTCTGAATAAGTACTTTCCACCTAGCAAGGCATCCCGCCTTCGCGATCAGATCCATTCGTTCCGGATGGAACCTGATAAGCCTTATTATCTTGCATGGGAGCGTTTTCAAAACCTGCTTAGCAGGTGCTCCCAACAAGGTCTGACTGATTGGGCCCTTGTCGAGAAATTCAACAATGGCTTAACTTATGAGGCAAAAAACCGCTTTGATACTTCTGCAGGCGGCCACATGATGGGTAAGAAAACTGCGGTCGAATGCAATGACTTATTTGAAAGTTTTGCCCAAACAGACCATGAGCAGCGGACTTTACTCAGGAATTCCATTCCTGCACCTAGTACCACCTCACCAGCTCGAGGTGTTCACCAAGTCGCATTGGACACTAGTGTGGCCGTTGCTCTAGATGCTTTGACTAAGGAAGTGAAGGAGTTGAAATTGAAATCTGAGAAGTGTGAGATGTGTAGGGGAGGGCATGCTACTTCTGAATGCCCTTTGATTCACCAGGAGGAGTAAGTGGATTTTGTAGGCGGTCAGAACCGCGGGTCAAATAACTCTTATGGAAATTCTTACAACCCAGGTTGGAGGAATCATCCAAACTTCAGCTGGAAATCTTTCGGTAATCCCACTGGTTTCTCATCAAACTCTACTCATAACCAGGGGCAGGGTCAGTATTCGGGAGAAAATTCGGGTAATAAGGTAGGTTCGGGTATTGAGGGTGGTTTGGGTGAAATAAATGAACTTTTAACCCGGTTAGTAGCTAAGGATGCCCACACCCAGAAAACTCTTGCAGAGCATGACACCTTGTTGAAAAATCACCACTCTGCATTTTTGGATCTTCAGCGTACTGTTGGTGATATTGCTAGGCGGTTGGAAGAGCGGCCCAAGGCCAGTTCTCGGGTTGTACTCAACCCAACCCAGCCGCCCAACTGAAAGCAGTCACCACTCGTAGTGGTAGAGGGGCAGAGAGAGTTAGTGAGCAGGTAGAGAGTGAGGTAGAGGAGCAGTTAGATGAGGAAATAGAGATGGAGGCTCCTAGTAGGGTGCAACCTAGGCTAGTCCCAGTAAGTACTGCACCAAATAGTGAGCCTTAGATAGAGAAGGTTGTAGGTAGAACACCCACACCGATTAGGCCTACCCCTGAGATTGATCCTTCTCGTCTTCCATACCCAGCCCGCCTTAGGAACCAGAAATATGCTAAGGAGTATGGTCATTTTCTAGATATGTTTAAGCAGCTCAAAATCAATCTCCCGTTCATTGAGGCCCTCCAGCATATGCCTAAATATGTCAAATTCCTTAAAGATCTTCTGAAAAGGAAAGATAGGCTGGGGGAGGTCTCAAACATTCCATTGACTGCGGGATGTTCTGCGGTGGTTTTGAACAAGCTACCGGAGAAATTGACAGTGTAACATTACGCAATTATACTTGTACGTTACACATCGTTATTAATAAAAACGTCAAGTTCCAGTATTAATGTGTGCATTTAATTTTTTTTGTTGCATTTTGGAAACCCTAATACTATATAAATTATATATATATATATATATATATGGATATAATTGTTTAAAAAAAATAGTGCTTGGGCCGGGACTCGAACCCGCGCCCAAGCCGGTTCAATAAACACACTCACACAAACCAACTGGTCTAGCATTCATATTTGTTTCAAACCCGGACCATTATAATTATATCACTTGTTTCAAAACCCTCACAGTTGACTTGGAAAGTCAACTGTGATACGCGAGTTGCCAAAAACATCATCAATAACTCGTGATTAACCTATGTTTGGCATCACTACGCAATTACCGGTCTGTTATGACTCAGACACACGATAATTGACAACCAATTGATACCATTTTTATCAAAGACGCGTCCCACATTCAATTCATGGTCAACACTTGCCAATTCGATCACCTAGGCCTGAACACTATAAATTGATCATTCCTGGACAATCACAACTCGCCAATTCATCTTTCTCAACCCCCAATTCTTCATAATAATCCTCTGTTCTTGATAATTCAATCGCGTTTTGACTTTTTAAGTTGACTGAGCATTCGTGATCAATACAACATTGTAAGTATAATGTTTTTGATGGGTTTTGATCTTCGGCATCCACACATCAATAGCCCTAAGGTTAATTGGGTTATTGATGTGTGAATCGAACGATTGGAAAAATTAGGGCTCGTGGGTTTATTTGGGGATAAACATGATTTTGCATATAATATTTATTTTTAATTAAACTGAAATCAACACAACCACTGGTCTGGACCAAGTGGTTGTGTCTGGTGCCCACAAACCAAGCCACGCGGGTTCGAGTCCTGGCTGTGGCACATCCTTTTTGCTTCATTTCTTTTTTTTCAAACAAATCCAAATAATTATATATAATACTTATAATTTTATAAATTCGTTTTTAAATATTAAAACTCTTTTATAAATTCTAAAAAAATTATTTTAAGATAATCTGATGAAAAAGTTTCACTCACAATTTTTAGTTTTCAAAAATTAATTTATTTAATATATATAATAATTAAATCAATTTTATTCTATTATATTTATAAAATTCCATTAAAATATCAAAACAATTTTATAAATGTCCACAAAAATTATTCTGAGTTTATATAATGATAAGCTTTTCTGAATTGATTTTTAATTCTGAAAATCATTTATTTAATATTTTTAATCAATTTTTGTTAGTTTTAATCATAATTAAATCATAATAAATCCAATTTTTAATATTTTTGCACCAAAATTTTATACAAATTATTTCTGAATATTTAGAACAGAAATATAAATTTTAAACTAATAATTCTTTAATTTTGGTATTTTTAAATAATAAAGTTAAATCTTGATAATTTGTTATAAATAGAATTAATATTCTATTTTAAAGAAAATAATTTTGTAAAAATTATTTTTATACTTTAAACATATTTTTGTGACCATCTTAAATTTAAATTTTATAAAAAAGATTTTTGTCTAATTAATTTCTAAATTTCTCTCAATTATCAAACATTTTTAATATAAATCAAACAAGCATTTATCCCCAATACGAAGCCCTAGAACATATACATTTGTAGACTAGATAGACTTAGACATATTTATTACCTTATTATAGGGTGATATTTGGCATTGTTTGGGCAACACCACTATTCAATCTTTTCAAGAAGTATAACATTTTGCTAAGGTGAGTTTTACATAGCCCCTTTTTATTTATCACCATTTTTGGGGTGAAACATGTTACAACATCATTTATGCAATTCAATCATCAATGTGTCTATGTGTTTTTTCTATGTTGCATTATGTCTTGAACATGACTAGGGTAAGCACAATTCTAGCATAATCATTAACATTGATCAGCCGACGGTATACATTGATAGATCTATTGGACTGGACAATCCCACCCGGATACGTGCCTCCTACAAAGGTAGCGTGGGTGTTTGTTATCGCATAACATATTCGAGTGAACCATGAGCGTATGGGATGTACCACATTATAACAGTCACAAGGGTTGATTATGCACTCGATTTATTTCTAGTATGTTTTCACATATGGACTAGATTGCCATGACACATGAATTGCACAACATTTTTATTCGATTATCAAAACCTATGTAATTCTCACCAACTTTTGTTGACCCAAAAATATTTTCAAAATTAACATGTTTCAGGTAACAATGAAGCTGAGGCTTGAGTTTGCATATGGATTATACATGAAGTTATTATTTGGAGCTATTTGAAGTTTTGTTATTTGATATTATGTATTGAATTTCTAGACAATCATTTCACTTTTGGATTTATTATGTTTGAATAAATTATTTAAAATTTAATTTATACCATGTGCTACTGAAACAATCATCAATACGTAACATCCCGATGTTTCCGCCATCGGTTGGGGTGTTACAAGACAGACCCCGGGATTTTTACAATCCGTGTATGTTTGGTAGTGACACTCAAAACCACGCGTTGGTAGACTTAGGTGCTAGTATCAACCTGATGCCTTATTCTCTTTATGAGAAACTAGACCTAGGTGACCTGACCCCAACGCGCATGACTTTATCCCTTGCTGACCGATCGGTCAAATATCCACAGGGCATTGTGGAAAACTTGTTGGTGAAAGTTGATAAATTTGTTTTCCCCGTGGATTTCGTTATTCTTGACATGGAGGTAGACGACAAAGTACCTCTAATTCTAGGTCGTCCGTTTCTGCGTACCGCCAAGGCACTCATTGATGTCTTTGACGGAAAGATCACTCTACGCGTAGGAGATGAGACGGTCACATTTGAGATCGTCAAATCCATGAGATACCCCGGTAGTCAAGACGATTTTAGCGGTCCCAGTGACTCTGTTTACTTCATAAATTCTTTTATCTCTCGTGTGGACCGATGTCTTGATTACATCTGTGGGGGTGATTTGGTAGTTGAGACCCATGATGAGGAGTTAGAGTTAGTTGGGGAGGAAGCCCCTTTGTTTCCCGAGGCATTAGAGATTAGTGAGGTTCGTGAGGAGAGTAGTAAACCTTCATTAGAGATACCACCGCCTTTAGAACTTAAGGTTTTACCTCTCACTTAGAGTATGCCTACTTAGGGGAGAATGCTAGTTTGCCCGTCATTATTTCATCTAAACTGACGGAGGAGGAGAAGAGTCGGTTACTTGATGTGTTGAAGGCGCATAAGCAAGCCATTGCATGGAGGCTCTCTGACATCAAGGGCATCAGCCCTACCTACTGCACCCATAGGATACTCATGGAGGATAATTATAAGCCTGTGGTGCAGCCTCAGAGACGCCTAAATCCGAACATGCAGGAAGTAGTTAGGAACGAGGTTCTTAAGCTCATGGATGCTGGTCTGATCTATCCCATATCTGATTCCCCGTGGGTGAGCCCGACTCAGGTTGTCCCTAAGAAGGGAGGGATGATTGTGGTCACTAATGAGAAAAATGAGCTCATTCCCACTCGTACTGTCACTGGTTGGCGTGTCTGTATTGATTATAGGAGACTGAATGACGCCACCAGGAAAGACCATTTTCCTCTCCCCTTCATTGACCAAATGTTGGAGCGTCTAGCAGGGCAGCAGTTTTACTGTTTCCTTGACGGATTTTCAGGTTATTTCCAGATCCCCATTGCACCGGAGGATCAGGAGAAGACCACCTTTACATGCCCCTATGGCACTTATGCGTATCGCCGCATGCCGTTTGGGTTATGTAACGCTCCAGCCACTTTTCAGCGTTGTATGATAGCTATCTTTCAGGATATGATTGACACATCTATGGAGGTTTTCATGGATGATTTTTCGGTTTATGGTAGCTCTTTTGATGTTTGCTTGGTTAACTTAGAGAGAATGCTAGAGAGATGTGTAGAGTCTAAGTTAATGTTGAATTGGGAGAAGTGTCACTTTATGGTGACTGAGGGGATAGTTCTAGGACATAAGATTTCTAGGGATGGTATAGAGGTTGATAGGGCTAAGATTGACACCATTAGTAGGCTTCCACCTCCGACCAATGTCAAGTCCATCCGTAGTTTTCTTGGTCATGCGGGCTTCTATCGTAGGTTCATTAAGGACTTTTCCAAAATTACTCGCCCCATGACCCGTCTTCTTGAGAAAGACGTTCCTTTTGTCTTTGATGAGGAGTGTCTAAAGGCCTTTGAGTTTTTGAAGGAGCGATTGGTGAGTGCTCCTATCTTAGTTTCACCCGACTGGAGCTTACCTTTTGAGCTCATGTGTGATGCGAGTGACTACGCAGTCGGGGCAGTCTTAGGGCAAAGGCGTGACAAACACTTTCATCCTATCTATTACGCCAGTAAGACCCTTAATGATGCTCAGGAGAACTACACAACTACCGAGAAAGAGCTCTTGGCGGTTGTGTTTGCTTTTGATAAATTCCGTTCTTATCTCGTGCTTTCCAAAACCACCGTCTTTACTGATCACTCGGCTTTGCGGTTTCTTTTCGCAAAGAAGGACGCCAAACCTCGTCTAATTCGGTGGATTCTTTTGCTTTCGGAATTTGATATTGAGATTAAGGATAAATGGGGAGCAGAGAACGTGGTTGCAGATCACCTTTCCCATTTGGAGGATCCGAGTAGAGAGGAGATTCGTGAGGAGGCGATTGGAGATAAATTCCCTCACGAGTCCATAGATTTTGTTGAGGCTGAGAAGCAAGGTATGCCATGGTTCACTGATTTGGCAAACTATCTTGCTCATGGGATGGTGGTAGAGGGTATGAATACCCAACAGTGTAAGAAGTTTCTTAGAGAAGCTACTAAGTATGTGTGGGATGATCCTTTTCTGTTTAGAATAGGAAGTGATAGAATTCTGAGGAGATGTGTTAGTAGAGAGGAGGGTCTAGAGATCATTAGGCACTGTCATGAGAGTCTTTATGGAGGGCACCATGCTCATCACACTACAACTCAGAAGGTCTTTGATAGTGTTTTTTATTGGCCTTCAGTGGTGAAGGATTCCCTCGATTTCGTGAAGCGGTGCGACGCTTGTCAACGCACCGGTAACATTTCATCCAAGGATGAGATGCCTCAGAACCCCATTCAGGTTCTTGAAGTTTTTGATGTCTGGGGCATTGATTTCATGGGACCGTTCCCCATTTCTGGAGGGAACCGGTACATCCTCATGGCCATTGATTATGTTTCCAAGTGGGCAGAAGCGCAAGCTCTACCTACTAATGAATGCCCGAGTGGTTGTGAAATTCTTGAAGAAGTTATTCACTCGGTTCGGTACTCCTAAGGCTCTTATTAGTGACCGTGGCACGCATTTCTGTAACACCTTGATGGAAAAGGTGTTAGCGCGCTACGGGGTCACTCACCGTCTATCTACCGCTTACCATCCTCAAACAAGCGGTCAAGTGGAGAATGCGAACCGAGGAGTGAAGAGAATCCTTGAAAAAAACCGTTGGGAAAAGTCGGAAGGATTGGTCTGACAAGCTAGATGATGCGCTTTGGGCATTTAGAACTGCATACAAAACACCGTTAGGCACTACTCCGTTTATGATTGTCTACGGTAAAGCATGTCATCTCCCGTTGAGCTAGAACATCGAGCTCTTTGGTCCCTTAAGGTGGTTAATATTGATTTGACCGAAGCGGCGAAGCGACGATACTTTCAACTTCATGAGTTAGAGGAGCTTCCAGATGCAGCGTATGCGCGATCATTGAATATTAAAGAGAGAACTAAAGCGTTGCATGATAGGAGATTGAAAGGTGTGAAGGAGTTTAAGAAGGGTGATCAGGTGCTTTTATATAATTCTCGTCTGAAGTTGTTTGGAGGAAAGCTCAAATCTAAGTGGGCGGGACCGTATACGGTGAAAGAAGTGTTCCCGTATGGCACCATTGAACTACTACACGTAGATGCGGGAAAAAACATGGAAGGTTAACGGTCACAGGTTGAAGCATTACATTGGAGGACCGTTAGACACGAGCGAGAGTGAGGAAACTCCTCTCGAAATTCCGAAGAAGATGAGTACTTAGAGTTCTTGGGTGAAAATCCCAAGTGTAGAGTTTGTAGAAGTTCGTTTTCCTTTAATTTATAGCTTAGTTAGTAGTTTTCGATTTTGTTTGTGTCGTTTTTCGGGTTGTGTTTTTGTGTGTCGGCAGCATCATGCAGGAATTCATAGCTAAAACGTAGAAGGGAACACCGAGAAAGCACGTACAGATAAGTATTTTATCAAAATTTTTGCTAGATATGAGGTTTGGGAATGGTGGGGAAAACACTTAAAATTTTTCTAAGGCAAAAAGGGTGAAAAAGGCTTAAACTTTCTGATCAAAACACCCCTTCACGCTGCGTGACGAGGTTGGAAATCCTGGTCACGTAACGCGACCAAAAAAAAAACTAGACATATCTGCTTCTTCTTCCATCCAAACAAAACCCTAACATCAAGTCCATCACCACACAACCACCTCCCACCTCCGGCCTCCCACCACCGGCTCCCCACCACCACCACCACCACCCAAACCCATCTCTGCCTCACCCTCCGGCTCATACCCCCAACCGAACCACTCTTCCTCCCCTCCTGAAACGCTGCAACTACCTCCACCCTCCGCCGCACGATCTGCTACCCCTCCGCCTCTCTCTCTCCGCTCCTCAATCGCCGCCCCCATAACCCAAACCCCCGGCCCCAAACCCTTCGGCCCTGAACCCACCTCCGCCTCCTCGCAAATCCACGACCACGAACCATCCGCCTCTACCCTCCATCCACCATCCACCCTCCCTCCGAACGGCCTCCCACCCACCCGATAACCACCTCTGCCCGCCTCTATCCACCACCAGCCCCCTCCGGCCCTAAACCACCAACCCTCTGCACCATCACCCACCCGATAACCACTACACACGACCCCATCACAGTTCGTGTTTTTCTTTCGGTTACACATCGCTACAGGTATGGTTCTTGCTCCCGACTAGTGTACATTTGTCGTTTTTGTTGTGCTTTGCTTCGTGTGTTTTCGTAGTGTCGTCTATGGGTCGTTTGTGATGGTAGTGTCGCATATGGGATTCATTGATGTGTTGGGTATTTTCGTAGTGTCGCGTCTCTAGAATTGCAAATCGTTTCGTGTTGTCTTTGGTATGGTGTTTTATTGCGTCGTGATGTTATTGCGTCTTGTTTGGTATAGTGTCATAGTGTAGTTGTTATACTTAAGTGTTAATGTCTTTTGGTCGAGTCTTGATGTCGTTTAGTTGAGTTCTACATTAGTCCCTAGTCCTTTAGTGTCGCTTATGCTCTTGATTGCTATGGTTTGGGATTAAGTCATACTATTGTCGTTTTTTTTAGGTACCAAATGGCCAAAACTCTCCCGTCTAAGGGGATTTTTTCAACCCGAATCAAATTTTACTAAATCCACTTGCTTTCTCAATTATATCTTTCGGGTCGCCATTTTGAATCACTTAGGCACTTGTACTTAATTGCGGACAATTAAAGTGCCGGGATGGGGTAGTGTACTTTGAGTCGTTTTTGTTCATTCTAGTGTCACGCTTGTATGTTGAGTCTGTCTTAGTTAGTTTTTTTTTGTCTTCTTTGAGTCGTTGGGTTTACTAGTATGCTATTCACAGGTATAAGACCGCCTCGCCCGTACTCAATCTCCATTCGGGCGAGGTTTGGGTCTAGAATTCGATTAGATGTAAATGGTAACCCACTTTTCGAGTTGTAATTTTTTATTTCGGTCACGACCGCGAAAGAAATGCTATACGGTCGTATTTTTGTATATAAATATATATATAAAAAAAAGAAAAGAAAAGAAAATAATAATAATAATAATAATAAGATTGTGATTACTAATGCTTGCTTGTTTGTTCTTATTTGTGTTTAACGTTGTTTTGCAGGCATGGCAGGTGAGTCGTCGTCTCGCACTGGTAAAAAACGAAAGAAGGCACCCGCATCAACCCCAAGGCAGGTACCAGCACAACAGGAGAATGCTCGAGAAAAACATCAGAGACGCCGAGAGATTCTATATTCGGCACCGGAGACACTCACAATATGCACAAGAGAGGACCTCAGGCGGCATACTCTCCTACAGTTTCAGGAAGGTACCAGAGAAGCAGAAAAGTGTGATGTTTTGGTTGATACAGAGCTTTTAGTACCGCGCACGATTGACTGGGATTGGCTGCATACAGTGGGTCAGCGAGAGAGAATTGAGGGATTGCTGGGGCCTAGGTTTAAGCGGGTGTTAATTTGTGATGAAGAACAGTACGAGGAGCTGATCATTGAATTTAACTCTACATTTAAGCATAAGGAAGGCACATTTGCTGAGCGGGATGCAGTGTCGTTTTCTCTGGGTAGGGTACTTTATGAAATGTCTATACCTGATTTCGCTATGGTTAGTGGCTTCTACACGAGTGAGGAGGTTGCGACTCCAGGTTTCTTGACTAGTTTGAGAGGAGCTTATAAGGTGGAGAAAGAGTATAGTTTGACAGTGCATGATTTAACTGAGTTTTGGGAGACCATTGCTATTACACCGTTTTCTAAAAATTTGACTGGAACAGATATTCGGGATCCGGTTTATAGGTATATACTTAAGATTTTGTCATGTACTTTGGTGGGTAGGAAATCAGGGGAGAATAAGGTGAACTGGATAGAGCTTTTCTGCTTGTTATGTATGGTTCAGGGCCGAGAGGCCAATTTAGCTAGTGTGTTGGCTTGGTCTTTTGCTAGGCCAAGGAGGGGAGGAGACCGGGCTGCTTTAGACATGGGTCCATATATTACTGTTTTAGCAAAGAATTTGAAGGTTTTTAACAGGTATAAAAAGAGTTACTTAGTGGAGGGGCCAATGGCCAAGTATTTTGGAGAGAAAGAACTTAAGCAGGCAGGCATTTTAGTATCGACTGATCCTGTGGAATGGGACACAGTTATCCCAGGTCCACAGGTACCACCCCCCGAGGGGTCAGCAGCAACTAAGGCACTCCAGGCCGGCATCCCTACTCGTTTACAGAGACCTAGGCATAGGAGAGAGTTGTCTGGTCGTCAGTATCCTCTTAGAGAGCCACCTCCAGTACCATTGACTTTACAGGCACTTTGTGAGAGGACAGATAGGCAGTATTTAGAGTTACGGGAGTTGATTGTTGCAGGTCATCGCAGACAGGAGGACATGTGGAGGTGTATGATGGGAGCAATGAACCTTGCTATCCCAGACAGTTTCAGAGCCCCAGAGCCGCATGTGCCGCAGGATGAGCCACCAGGTGGAGCTGATGAGACTTAGTGTGGGGATGGAAGTGCAGCATGATCACTAGTTTAGTATTTTCCTTTATTTTTCTTTTATCTCATGTTTTGATTTGATCATGGTCTGTACTAAACTTGATATATTTTGATACTTTGGGTACTGAGATGGTTGGTTGGTGATGTTTTGTTTATATATATATATATATATATATATATATATATATATATATCTGGTGGTTTATGGTTTGTGAGTGTGGTTTAGCATGGTGAGCCGCTTTCGTTCGTGTGTGGGAGTTTTGAATTGTTTGCTGAGCACGTTCGAATTGGAGAGCATGTTTTTGGATTAGACTGGCATATGACAGTCTTTCTATATTCCCAGCTAAGTCTTTTCCTTTTTATCTTTTCTTTTTGTTTTTCTTTTTGTTTAGTGTCAGTATTATTGCGTTTGAGTCAGTTGTCCATTCCTGCATTGGGGACAATGCAAAATTTAAGTGTGGGGATGGACCGTGTCTGTCATAGTAGAAAAAAAAAATAAAAAAAATGAAAAAAATGAAAAAAATGTCCCTGATTTTGAAGTTTGCATTATATAAAATATGGAAGATGATAGGTAAAGTTAGGTGTCCGGTTTTCAAATAGTATGTATAGTAAGAGATTAAAACTGATTGAAAACGTGTCTGATTTGGGATATGTGGGTAGGCTCGACCGGTAGAAAGGTTTCCTTTGAAAAGTAATAAATTAATTATGTTAGGCTATCTTGTGGGTTCTCATCTAGGAGAAACGGGGAGACCGAAACCGCCAAAAATAGTATACGAAGCATCGTTATAAGTAGAAAACCGTTAGAATTTCTAATCACTTAAAAAAAATTAGAAATCAAAGCAAAAATGCTGAAGCCTAAGGTGCCTGGCCACTGGGATAGCGACTTGGATTGGTCACACCCTCTGAGTTAAGTATGCTGAGATTGAAAAAAAAAAGAAAAAAAAAATGCTGAAGCTTAAGGTGCCTGGCCACTGGGATAGCGACTTGGATTGGTCACACCCTCTGAGTTAAGTATTTAAAAAAAAGTGATTTTAAATTCTCTTGATTTTCTACATAAGACGGTTGGGAAATGGTCAATTGGTCGTTCCCTTAGCTTCATAAGCTTGAGGCGGGATTAGGAGGAACTGAGGCTTCATTTGAGTGAGACCCTAGATAGACTAATCAACATGAACTTAACATAAATAAAAAGGGGGCTTGGAAACCGGTTTGGGTTTAAGAGGATCAATATATCTGCAATCGCAATCAACACGTTAGTAAATTATTAATTAAGTAACCTATGTTTTGAAACCGGATGTAAACCTAACTGTGATTCCATAGCATAATTCTTTTTCAGGGACGAAAAAACATAAGTGTGGGGATATTTGATGTATTGAAAAATACATCTGTTTTCGGTCTATAGTTTATATTCTATTTAGTATTTTGTGTTGCACAGGAGTCCGGGCAAGAAAGGAAGTAAAATGGAGCTTAAACGAGAAAAAACGAGCCTCCGGACGAGTCGCTGTTGATCGGAAAGTCGAAAAAAGAAAAAAATGAAAAATTATGTCTCGTCACGCTACGTGACGGGAAAGAGCACATCTGGTCACGCGACGTGACGAATCCCCCTGATCCTGAAGCTCGTCACGCTACGTGACCATATCATCTGAAGCCCGTCACGCTACGTGACGGGAGTAAAATCGTGAAAAACTTAGTTTTTGGCTCAATTTCGATATTAAAAACCCTAGAACGGCCATTAATCAATTTTATCATCACTTTTGACAAGAAGAAGCTGCTCTGGAGCACTAGGAGGTGAGAGAAAGGCCAAGGGTCAAGATTTTGAGCATTTGGATCGAGAGTTTCGGGTTTTAATCATTCGGGTTCTTCGTTCCTTTGTTCTTTTGAATTGCAAACTATGTTTCATGAACTTAGAATTGATTTTATTCCTGTTTTGAACATGTTTATTGGCTAGATTTTCATTACTACTTAGGTTATGATGAATACTCATGATTGAATGAACGTTTTTATGGTTTTTTGGAACTTAGACTATGGGTTGATGATTTAGTAAAGACTTTGATTATTTTTGATCTGGTGTATATGCGTACTTAGCTTTGTTCAATTGATAATTATTTACTCCACATGCGTTTTTGTGAATGTCTTTCATGTATGAATGCGTGTTAGGTTGTGGACTGTGTGTTAGCAACTAGTTTATGGCAAATTGCTAGTGTTTTCCATAGGAGTGGTTTTTGTTGATTGAGTAATTCTAGGTATTCTTCCAATTCCAATAGCTGTAAGGTGCGGGATTGTCGATATGTCTAGGGTGTTAAATTGCTAGATTTAGATGCTTTGTAAGAATATCTTCCTAGTTTCCTTACCACTACTTGCGTATCGAGTCAGGTCAGGTTTTCTATAGTTACCCCTTGCACTCTTAGTGTAGTGAGGCTTTCGCGCTGTAAGGTAGATTGTCTAGCGGGTACTTTATCATCAGAGTAGGTAACCTTGTAAGGGTAACCTCTCAATCGGTAGTTTAACGGCTTATAGGTAACCTTAGGTTTCTCCTTGAGAAGGGTCGAGGGTCCTCTAGTTTATCCTGTAAGTTTAGTATCTGAAGATCCCGGTTCCATAGCTAGTTCCATAACCATAGAAGTTCGTAAGTCATGAGTAGGATTCTAACCTAGGTAGTATTTCCACCATCATTTGAATTTGGTTCAGCTCAGTTCACGTCTTAAGTTCAGTTTAGTTTATTTTAGTTAAGCTTTATTTTTCTTGAATTTAGTTTTAGTAAACCCCCCTCTAAAAATAATAAATAGTTTTATTTCAGTTTTAGATAAGTTTTCGAGTCTAGTTACCGTCTTCCATTAGAGTCTCGTGGGTTCGATATCCGAACTTACTTTAGCTTTACTAGAGTCGATAAGTTCACTTGCCTGTCAGTAGTTTAGTTTTAGAGAGTCTAGAGTATTACTAGGTGTCTAGTTTTAGGTTTAATTTAGTTATTTTTATTAAACTACTTTTAGCACATCATTTCCCTTTTACCTCCCGTAGTCTTTTTATAAACTTCTAATATATCTTTAACATCAAACGTAAAAATAGGCTCCAACCCACACCATCTCCCAATACGCTTCAAAACATTAGTGGCAATGATACAGTCCGAAAACACATGAATAACTGACTCCTCGCAAGAATTGCAGCACACGCACATCTTATTCGATAGATCGACACTTCTTTTCAACAACTCCATCTTGGTCGGCAACCTATTCATTTCCGCTTGCTACACCATAATGATACACTTTAATGAAACCCACGAGACCCACTTCATAACAAAGTTATTACCATAATCTTCCCCATGTTGGACCACCTTCCTTACCGGTTGAATTGAAAACGGCTTATTCGTATCCCCAACCCAAACCCATTTATCATTGTTATCCGAAAGCTTAACAGCCTTTGTACACGCATGAAGCTGCTCCCATTCTTGGACCTCAACGACTGTTTGCACCAGATTATTCCATTCCGCATCTATATACACATACTTGTCCAAAACCTTTAACCGGTCCGAAACGAGGCAAGTCTTTTTATTCTCCAACCTATACAAGTTTGGCCATTTTTGCTTTAAAGCACAATCTCCCAACCACACGTCTAACCAAAACCTCGCGGAATTCCCCTTCCTTACCGTAGCCCTTATCAAAGTGTGTAAAAAACGTCATTCGCCTTTATCGAACCTCCCACTTTAACAATCATTTTCCAGCACCCCGCACCATATTTGTTAACAGGAAGAATTTCCCACTTGTTACTTTGATGACAAGCCTCCACCACCCGACGCCATAAACTAGACGTATTTGATCTATACATCAAACCCATTTAAATAAAAGCGCTTCATTGTAGACTTAATTTCCTACAAATTCTCCGTGCATAATGTAGACTTAATTTCCTACTTGATGGGGATGCAAGTAAGCTATAGTTAGTAGCAAATAAGTCTAGAATACGTTGGGAAATTAAGGTCATTCTTTTTTTCTTTCAAGTAGTACCTAAAATTTTGACCTGATAATTATGATAAACCGTGTTATGTTTTATCTCTAATGAGTCGAACATGTAACATAAAATAGCCCTTTGACTGAGGGACTTACGAGAATAGCCCCCCCTCTCTCGTCTCTTTGGAGAGACGGTACACGTTTCCCAACCCGTCTGAGGCGTCTCCCGAGACGGCTTGGTTTCCAACCAATAAAACAACACATCTTCAATGACGGCTCCGGAGACGACTTTTGTGCCGTCTCGTGATTCCCGAGACGTCTCCGGTGTCTTCTTCGTCGTTTCAGTCCCCCACGTCCCGTGTCTTCTTCGTCGTTTCAATTTCCCATGTCTCTTACATTCTTCATCGTTTCAATTTCCCACGCCCCCCCCCCAGAGACGTGTCGTGATTCCCGAGACGTCTCCTCCTCTACCACCACCTAAAACAGTTTCATTCTTACACAAGAAAATGGCACCAAGTCGTTGGACGGAAGAACAAGAAATAGCCCTAGTAGCAGCCTGACAACTTGTGGAAGAAAACCCACACCCGACTAACAAGTGGTACCGAATTCTAAATGAGTACAATCGGTTGGCAAGAGGCTCTAACCGAAGCATCGATTCACTAAACCGTAAGTGGAATGACTTGAACACTAAGTGTCAAATCTTCAACGCGTACCACAATCGAACGCTGCGAGCGGTACTCTCGGATATGCCCGAAGACGTGGCCATCCAATATACCCAAAAAGAGTATGAGTCCAAGCAAGACAAACAATTTAAACACGTCTGTGCTTGGCAAATGATGAGGGATAGGCTTAACGCGTAGCCTATGTTTATTTTATTGTTATTTCCTTTGTAATGTTTATGTATTTATTTTATTTTTTTAATCGAATGAATATTTTATTTAGAATTTTATTTCAGATGACAATTAATCGAATGACCAGTTTATTTAAAATTTTATTTAATAAAGTTATATCATAATACAATCATAATAAAGTTATAACATAAATTTTATACCAATCTGACACGTCACCGGAGAAGGTTTCAAAACTTGGAAAAGACGTCTCTGGAGACGTGTTGTACTTTTATTGGTTGAAAACCAAGCCGTCTCGGGAGACGCCTCAGACGGGGTTGGTTAACGTGAACCGTCTCTTCAAAAAGACGAGAGTAAATCCCTCAGTCAAAGGGCTATTTTAATGTTTTTCCCTAAGAGATAATGTGTTAAAGAGGTCAAACTGGTAGAAAGTCACTTGAAGTATATATATATATATATTTTTACATAGATAATAAAGTCTTCCAAAATTGTTTTATTCAAAAAGTTAAAAGAGTGCTTTTATAATAATATCATTTTCATAATATATTTGAGTCTTGACATAATTTTTTTCAAGGATTTTAAAATTTTGTATAAGAAGTGTTTCGGGTTAACCCAAAAACCCGACAGTTTGACTTGACAACCAGTCTTTGCCATCTCTGCTACGAATTTGTTTTGTTAATTTTCACATATAAATTTATATAAAATATCAACAGTTCCAAATTGTCGGGTCCTAAATGTCATCTGGTTTCACCTAGTTTGAACTTATAAAGTCGGCGTTTGCGGGAAAAGATTTGGGTTGAACAGGTCGTGTTTTGGTTGGCCCGAATGTATGTGTGTGCGTGTTATGGTTGAGATATGTAGCACAAATAATAATTAATATGGGTTGGGTTCGGGTTGCATATTACTCCCTAACTTGTAACCCGCCAACCTGACATGATTAAAATACTTGGTTATGTAAGATCATTGTTTTTGTTTCTTTGCGACAAGTGGTTTATATATCGTTGCTTGAAAATGGGCCGTATGTAATTTAATTTGTATCGGAATAATATTTAAACGATGTAAGACACCAAAGTCCAAACTGGTAAAGTATAAGCCCAATCTTTTGGTCACCCGAGAACCAATTGGGCCAAATCCTACACAACTAAATAGATTATAAGCCCAAATCTTTTTGTCATATTGGGTTGCTGCCTATAAAATTGCAAGTGAACTGTATAAATTATTCTTGAATCGTTATATATATATATATATATATATATATATATATAACAGGATATACTTTATGCATATTTTATTGTCATTCTAATGAATGATGAATTTGGTTGGAGTGTTATCCTTCGGCAAGGGTTATGCTAATCTTTCCTATGCCGTTTCAATTTTATAGGATGTCTTTTAACGGACTGGATGATAAGTTTGGTTGATTAGCTCTCTATATGTTGTTTGTTGTGGTTACTTTGTAGAATACATAAGATTTTAGAAACTTTTATGGTATAAGAGCCAAATATACACAATAGCTTTCTTTCTCCTATGTGTTGTTCATTGTAGTTACTTTCGCTCACCATTGGGGTATTTTTCATGGCCGCTACCATGAGATAATCTCCGCCACCACACCTATTGGCCTACTCGAGAACCTCCAACCCAAAAGACAATTGATCCATTGCGTATATGATAATGGTAAAAACTTGATGGTTTCTATTGATTATAGGACAAGTTTAAATACAAGAAAATGTTACAACAAGAAAGGAGAGAATATCTCTCTTTACTAAAAATGTACAAAACATACTAAATGATAATAAAGAGGGAGATTGACTAGGAGGGAATCAAGGTGAAGAGAGCATTGCAAGGCATGTGTTATGGGATATGTTCACACCCCCCGTCAATGCGAGATGGCAGTTGACCGAGACGAAGCATTGTGCGAAACCGCTCAAATAAAGGTTTTGGGAGACTTTTTGTGAAGATATCCGCAACTTGCTTGTCGGTGGAGATAAACTTGGTGTGAAGACGACCCGCGGAAACTAGTTCCCGAACAAAATGATAGTCTATGTTGATGTGCTTTGCTCTTTTGTGAGAGATCGGATTTTGAGTTAGGAACAAAGCACTCTTATTATCACATAATAATGTTGGACGTCCTGGTGGTAAAGCTTTAAGTTCCCGTAGGAGATTTGTGAGCCAAATGATTTCTGCTGCTGTGTTTGCCATAGCTCTATATTCAGATTTACAACTGGACCGGGAGACTGTAGGCTGCTTCTTTGCACTCCAAGATTACAAGTTTCCACCTAAGTAGATACAATTGCCATAGGTGGATCTTCTAGTGTCAATACATCGAGCCCAATCTGCATCTGAAAAACCTAGCAAAGTAGTGTTAGGAGGTCTATCAAAATGTAAACCATGAGTCAAAGTCCCTTTAACATATCTAAGAATTCGCTTGACCAACTGAAAGTGGGTGGTGGTAGGTTGTTGAAGGAATTGACTAGCTTGGTTGACGGCATAGGAAAGGTCGGGTCGAGTGATAGTGAGGTATTGAAGGGCACCGACAAGAGAGCGATAAAGAGTAGGATCATGAAAGGGATGACCCTGGGAATGGAACACATCTTTAGATGTAAGAGGAGTAGCAACGGGTTTGGAATCAAGAAGACCGGCTCTAGTTAATATGTCATAGGCATATTTGGATTGATTTAGAAATAAACCCGAGGAAGTGTGCGTCACCTCCAAGCCGAGGAAAAATTGAAGCAATCCAAGGTCTTTAATTTTAAATTCCTTGTCAAGACGTTTTGTGAAATTTGTAATAAAGGTGTCATTATTACCGGTGATAATGATGTCGTCTACATAAACAAGGAGATAAATTAAAATACCATGGCGTTGGTAAATGAATAGAGAAGGGTCGGATCTACTATTTTCAAATCCTAGAGTAAGCAAGAAGTTGCTTAGGCGTTGAAACCAAGCACGAGGTGCTTGTTTAAGGCCATAGAGAGCACGATTGAGTTTGCACACATGATTCGGTTTGTTTGGATCTTCAAAACCGGGAGGTTGTTCCATAAAAACCGTTTCGGTTAAGTGGCCATTTAGGAAAGCATTGTTTACATCTAATTGACGTAGTTTCCACTTGTTGATTGTGGCAAGGCTTAGAACAACACGAATGGTAGCGGATTTGACTACCGGACTAAAGGTATGTGAGAAATCGAGTCCCGGTATTTGAGTGAAGACTTGAGCTACAAGATGGGCTTTGTAGCGATCAAGAGAACCGTCAGATTTATATTTGATCCTATAAATCCATTTGGAGCCAATGATGTTGGTGTGAGATGGACGGGGAACGAGATGCCATGTGTTGTTTGTACGGAAGGCATGTAATTCCTCGTTCATGGCTTGAGTCCATTTGGGGTGTTTAAGAGCCGTTTTTATTCCATTTGGAACATGTGACGAGAAAAAACAATTGTGATTTTCAAAGGTTTTTGGTTTGAAAATACCATCTTTTGCTCGAGTGACCATGGGATGAGTGTTATGAGGCGGATGGGATGAAGATGAGTTGGAAGAGTCCGAACTAGAAGTGTCGGATGGATGCGGAAGAGTGATAGACGAGTTTGAGGATTTTATTGGGCTTGAATGAGGTGGTGTGGTTGGGCTATGAGGAGTGGAGGGAGTTGGGCTGGAAGGGTGAGGTGAGGATGGGCCGGTGGGGGGATGTGGGCCGATTGTGGAAGGGAACAAAAATTGGTCATCATAAACCGAAGGGTGAGGTGTTGGAGAGGTTGTGCTATTTTTGTTTGTGAGGGATGGGCCGAGAGATGTTGATGATGGGCTAGGAGAGTTGGGTTGATGTTGGTGTTGTGGGCTGTTTTGTGAGGGTGAGGGTAAGTGGTCATCAAAGTTGGTAATAGGTCATTGAGTAATATCCGAAGATGTTGAGGGGGTTTGAAATGGTAAATTTTCCTCATCAAATCTAGCATGTCGTGTGGTGTATACCCGTCCGGTTGTAGTGTCAAGACAACGAAAGCCTTTGTAACGTGGACTATAACCGATGAATATGCAAGGTGTACTTCTAGGAAGTAGTTTATTTTTTGTATAGTCACGAAGATATGGGTATACACGACAACCAAAAACACGAAAATTTGAATAGGAGGGTGGTTGGTGAAAAAGAATTTCAAAGGGAGATTTGTTGTTTAAAATGGGTGTGGGGAGGCGATTTATAATGAATGTCGCGGACGCAAAAGCATCAAACCAAAAATTGGGTGGAGCATGAGCATTGAACATCATGGCTAGCCCAGTTTCGGTTATGTGACGGTGTTTGCGTTCCGCACGCCCATTTTGTTCGGGTGTGTGGGGACATAATAACCGATGATGTATGTCATTTTGTTTAAAGAAATTCTGCACTTGATTATTTGTAAATTCGGTTCCACCATCGCTTTGGAAAACTTTGATGGTTGTTGAAAATTGGTTTTGTACAAACGGTAAAAAGGCTGTGAGAACATTGTAGAAATCTGATTTTGCCTTTAATGGATAAAACCAAGTGAACCGAGAATAATCATCTATAAATATGACATAGTATCGGTATCCATCGGTAAAGGAGACGGGGGCGGGGCCCCATAGATCGCAATGAATGAGATCTAAAACATGTTGTGCGCGTTTAGAATTTTCAATAAATGGTAAATGTTTAGCTTTTGATAATTCGCAAGAATTGCATAGACCCGGTTTTGGTAACAACTATGTAACGAAAACATGTCCAAGTCTATTTAAATTAGAAATTGTATCAAAAGAAACATGGCCAAGGCGACTGTGCCATTTATTGAAAGAAGCACGAAGGTGCGTAGCAGAAAGCGCGGCAACAAGGGACTTGTGACTTTAAGAGAGGACATAGAAGCCATTTTTACATGTGCCTCTAGCTAGAGATTTTTAGCAAAAGAACCAAGGTTAGGACAAATAGTGGCGTAATGCCCCTCTTTTCGGCATAATTGACATAAGGGTGGTCTTTTGGTTTAAGAACCGGTGCGACCACGATTATTGTTTGAGTGTCGTCCTCTTCCACAGGATGAGCCGGTACAGTTTTTTGTTTGATTCACGTAAAAGGCGGCTTGGGAAGGTTGAGACCCGTGGAGTTTTTAGACAAACATTTCTTGGTTTTCAGTATTTGCCAAGAGGTCACGAAAAGAAGGTGTGGGATGGATGGTTCGTTGAGATGTGGAGAAGTTTTCAAAGGAGGCGCCTAGTCCACAAAGGAACCAATGATGCTTATCCTCATCACTTATGGAATGTCCAATAGCGGCAAGTTGGTCGAATAGGGACTTGAATTTTCGACCAAATTCGGATACAGGGGAGTCTCCTTTTTGAAGGGTTCGAAGGGTATCCTTTAGATTGTGAATACGTTCGATCGAACAATGGCTATAGGCATCGATTAAAGCTTTCCAAACAGTGGCAGCCGTGGTGTGGCCGATGGTTTCTGCCATGGCCTCTTCGGTTAGTGTGGAATTTATTAAAAGAAGGACCTTTTGATCATTGGTTTTCCAAGAAAGGTATGCAGGATTATCCAAGGTTTGATTTTCGGTGGATATTTTTTCGGGGTGGGGGAGTGGTCGAACCATTAACATATCTGAGTAAATTGAGATAGGCCAAAACCGGTGTTATTTGTTTCTCCCATGGGAGATAGTTGGTGGAGTTCAACTTAATGTTAATAAGATAACTAAGGGAATGGAGAGGGACGGAGGAGAGGTCAAATGGATTAGTTGTAGCCATTTGAAGAAACCGGTTGGCAAAAAAAAAATGACAAGAAAAAGGGGTTGACTAGAAGAAAGTAAAAGAAGAAAATAGAAGACTTTGGGGTTAGGTTGAAATGAAAAAAAAAAAGGACAGAAGGCAGCGAATTTTAGAGAGGAAAAGGGATTTGATCTTGTCTGGCTGATACCATATGATAATGGTAAAAACTTGATGGTTTCTATTGATTATAGGACAAGTTTAAATACAAGAAAATGTTACAACAAGAAAGGAGAGAATATCTCTCTTTACTAAAAATGTACAAAACATACTAAATGATGATAAAGAGGAAGATTGATTAGGAGGGAATCAAGGTGAAGAGAGCATTGCAAGACATGTGTTATGGATATGTTGACAACGTAAGACATTTTATGCACTGTCAACTCCCTTTCTTGACTCAGTAAGTCCTTCCGTATTTTTCTATTATGACAAGTATTGCATCATCTGCTCCTTCCGATGCAATTCACTCAATTTATCGCATTACCATACATACACAAACCCACCCACAAGTTGTGATTCATGCATATAGATACTTGCCCAAACACACATTTGACATTGTAAACATGTATTCTCAATTTTACTTTCTCATACGAATTACACATGAGGAACCATATGATATGATTGATATCTACCCTTTACTAACCACTTTACTTTTAAAACGTCTTTATCACCCCTAATTTATGTATTAATAGCATTTACATTCAATTGGTATACGACTGTTAATAAACGATTATTTGATTTGAGCCATATGGTTCTCTCTGTAAAGTATTTCCTAACTCGACACATTCTACTCAAATATCACCGGCGATCTTTATCACTTTCTTTGCATATTGCCTCCATCCTTCTCTCTCACAAACAATCTATTTGGCATCAACGGTCGGTAACCTTGTTGATGTTGTTTTCAAGTTCTTAGTATCTAGTGGATTTGTTTCATGTAATGAAGGCAAACCTTTCATTCTTTGCCATGCATCTTAGCTAGATTCACAAATAAAAAAAAATCATTATCATTTTAGGAATACACATTTTAATATTATCCATTCTGTAAGGAAATGCAACAACTCTTTCTTTTTTTGACACTAGTATGATGAGTATTCATGAAACATGACAACATCTTTAACAACTTAAGGCTACGTGTTGGTTTTTCTTTCTTGTGTATTCTCACTCCACTTTAGATTTGAGAGACAAATATACATCTAAAGGTAAGATAAGATAAGGAAAATAAGATATAAAGGTATATTTGTTAGATTCTCTACCATTTTTATCTAAGCATTCCTTTTTTTGAGGTACGTGAGACATGACTTTTGCAATAAACAAATGAGGGAATCCCATTTGATGTCATTGACCAAGAATACAAGGAGTAAAGACAATGTCTTCCTCAACATTCAGTTCAAATGTAATCTTGTACAAAAGGTTAAGATTTTAAGTTATTTTATACGTATCTAGATATTCTTCACAACTAGGATGTGATTCTAATTAGGGGTTGTTTGTTGATTAAGTGCTGAATCATTAAGAGCTCTGAATGGTAGGTCTGAATGGTTAAGTGTTGAATCATTAGTTTGGACCTCTTAATGGTTAGTTTTCTTGTCCCACATTGGTACGAAAGTTTCATTAAGGTTCAGCCATGTTCAGTGCTTAATGGTTCAGCAACATCCCAAGTCTTAATAATTCAGCCTTAACCATTCCATTCAGAGGCTGAAACAAACGCGCTGAATGCTGAATCATTCAGCACTGAATGGTTAAGAGCCTCATTAAGAGGCTACCAAACAGCCCCTTAGTTTCATCCAACATAAACATGTTAAAGTGATGGAAACAACTTTCATTATGTTCACAAGTTGAAAAGTTGCACATCTAGTAGTAGAAAATCACGTATATAAAATATAACATATATCAATAATAATATTAACATATGTTTGGTCTTATGCATATAAATCCAACAATATCAAATTTAGATTTGTACATTTACTTAAAAGGTTAGTGTTTAGTGTTTGGAAATATCATATTTCAGAATGTTGTATATACTAATCATTACAAAATTGTCTAAGTGAATCATGCATACGGTAGCATGTTACTCAACACATAATGAGCCTTTTTCTGTGTTGACTGTTTCGCCCGTTACGGTAGCATGCATACGGTAGCATGTACAAATTTCAACTTCAACATGACTTAGTCACATTTCTTTGGTCTTAGTTTGCAAATCTAGTTTGTGCTGACTGAAGGAAAGTTTATGCTAATTATCTCACTCTTTGTTGTAATTGTTTTGATTTAGTTAAATGAGGAATGTTTGCCCGTTAGTTTTAGTTCTCACAATTCAACTTCTTTCTGAAGCAGATGTTCTTTGTTTTCTAGATTGAATAATCAAAACATTACTTTTCTATAATTTAAGATTGTTGATAACTTGTTATTTTGAGAGGCTTTAACAACGGGATCAAAATTGAGAAAAATGAGTTAGCTCGTTGAGTTACGAATTGGCTCAAGCTTGCGACATGTCAAATACGAGCTGTGTTGCCCGTTTACCCGTCGCTCACTTGTAATTCTTGTTGGTTTTATAAAAGTGAAATGACTAACCTAAAAAAAAAAAATTATGAATTCATTAAAATGTGGGATTAATATTCGTTAGATTAGTGGTATCAACATATTTTTACATAACTAGATTTGCAAACTAAGAACAAAGAAATTAAAGATTAAATTATAATACCAGTTAGAAATATGAGGTGCATATATGTTTGTATAAATTTAACCAAATCCTGATGAAACACGCCTTCCATATATATAATAAGGATGTTTGCTAGGGGTGTTCAAAATCGGATAATCCGAAATTTCGGATAGTCAATATTGAGATCCGAATCCGAATCCGAAATTTCGGATATCCGAAATTCGGATATCCGAAATTTCGGATTCGGATTCGGATCATCCAACGGATAATCCGAAACTTAAAAAAAAATTAAAAAAATAATAAAAAATAATAAAAAAACTATAAAAAACGTTATCTTTTATGCCTAAAACGTGAACCTATTAAAAAAACAAAAACGAAGTTAGATAAACGAAATTTGAACAAAAAAATATATAAAAAAAACTTATTATTTTGATGGAAGGGGGCTGTGGAGGTCGGATACGAGGTGGACGGGGGCTGTTATAGAGGAGAGAAGAGGGAGCAACAACTATGGATTAGAGGAGTATGGACTTAGAGTTAGAAGGATTAAGGATTTAGGATTGTGTATTGTGTTTTGTAGTGTATATAATATTATATATTTATATATATATATTTTTAATATTCGGATTCGGATAATCCGATTATCCGAAAATTTTCAAAATCAGGATCCGAATCCGAATCCGAAATTTCGGATAATCCGATTTTCGGATATCCGAAAATCGGATTATCCAAAATTTCGGATAATTCGGATTCGGATTTTCGGATTTTTCGGATTCGAATTTTGGATTATCCGATTTTGAACAGCCCTAATGTTTGCTCACCTACGTGTAGAGGTGCAGAAAAAAAAAATCTGGAACCGGAATTGGAGCTGGAGAAGAAAACTGGAACCGGGAATTAAAAAACCTGATTTTTTTAATACCCGGAACTGTACCGGACCCAACCTGCCGGGTATACATAGGGTATAGATTTCTATGTAAAAAACCAGACCCGATTATACCCGGTTTTTTAAATACCCGTATCCGGGTTTTCCAAATACTAAAAAAGTATATGTCAAGCGACGAGACTATTTGGCATTTTGATGTTGAGGTGGTCTGAGAAAGAATGAGTCACTTCGTGATTCAAGAGGGGCTGCCATTTAACCACATCGACAATCCAAGATTAACGCGTCTCATCCAAAGAATCCTATAACCGCGTTATAATCATCTAAGTCGCACTATTCTTCGACGTGATTGTATAAAAAAAGAGTTCAATACCCAATATACCTGGAACCGGTTCCATACCAAGAACCGGGAATTAAAAAAAACCGAAAACGGGTATGATTTTTTTATGCTAGAAACTGAAAACGATTCTTTCAATACGTGGTTGAAGTAATACCCGACCATGCTCGAAACCGGGTATTGAAAAAAAACCCATTTTGTGCACCTCTACGGCTCTACCTATGTGAGAGATGAGAAAAGATCATGTTCCTTAATTTGGGCCACTCAAATGCTCCCTTGGGCCAAGCAACATAATGGTTTGCCCAAACTAAGCACTAAACTTTCAAGACTATGAGGTCCATTTATAATGTAACATCCAAATTCCAAACCGTTTAGAACGGTCTAATAAAAAGCACATGTTAACCAACCCTGACACATTGTCGGTTTGTGCTTTACTACTTGAAGCACAAGATAAGATTACCATACGCCTATGCGTGTTAACCGGATAACGTTACTCGCAACACCAAACGAAAGATTGTTTGGTCCATAGAAGATCTCTTCTTTACAGTTGCAAGTAAGGTCTGCAGGCCATGTGTGGGACGCAGGGGAAATGTTATTATGGGTCATATGCTTTACTTTTCTGGATTTTCAAATAAAGTTTATTGTGGGTCAGATGATGGTACGTACAACATTAAACTAATATGTCATCTCCTTTAATAATCAACCTAAACTCCAAAAAGCATATGATAAAGCTAATTGTTTAATCTTTTTTAGGACACACAAATTTACCATCTATTTATCATTACCCTAGCACTTTTTACCTAATAAACTAATCCGAAGCAGCATTAGCATTTTGAAGAATTTTGGCCAACCTACTTATGACACGTATGATTAGTATCCACAATGTTATGAATAGTTTGGAATTTCAAATCGTCACATCATTCCAAACTCATTTTTCCTATAAAATTTTGTTGATTATTCCGATTAAATCAATAATTTCTCAACCACGACAGATCTTTACATAAAAATGTATCGGGACGCTTGCGAGGCTAGACTGTAAAAATATATGTTAGAGACTACTTAAGCTTTAAAAATAAATAAAAATTAAGAACTTTTGGTGTTTAATTTCATTTATTTTAATCTTGATGAGTAAACAAAGGACCGGTTTACATTTTTTTTTGAACGATGACCTTCTTCATCTTTTTTAGGGGATTAGTTTTTTACACCTGTTAATCGCAAGGCCGCCACCTCACATCTGGCTAGACTATGTTGTCTTAACCGTGTTCACACTGGCATCAGTGTGGGGCTAGGCGTTCCACGAGAAACGTATCTTAACACGTCAACAGATAAACCTAGAGCCCAGGCATGAACAAGTCCCCAAGGTAACCTCATCGACTGTATAAAATTTGTGTTGGCTCGGATTCGACTTATTAATATTAAGTCCCTCAAGATTAAAACAATTATTATTTCATAAATAATAATCTACCAACGCGTGAACTTATTTGATTCGTGTACCAACGTGTAACTCTTCGGATCGTACCGGGTCGGGTTACGTTGACCTAAACTTTTAATTACATCGGACATACCATATGTCCAACAATCTCCCACTTGGACGATTTTAATTAAATGAGTCAACGTGCGTAGAGTTAGACGCCTAGCTGCATCGCATTGCACCCAAACCAGTATGACACTTTACAGTCATCAACTAGTTCTTTGAGTTCAAGTAACGCTTTACATAACCAAATACTATAGCCCTGATAATTATATCAATAAGTCCCTTCTGTATAGACATCCGTTGATCATAAGACATGGATCATTCATTCTTATATAGTGATCAACTATTCTCTATTCTCGTCTCTAATTCAAAGTGGTCTAACGAACTACCTTAGTTCGAGCGTGGCCACGCGTTTATACCAGTTTGAGTTTTACGAGGGCGCCAGAATGTCTAGGCTTCTAATCCCATAGAAGTACAGAATTCCATCAGCGTCATACAACTCCCACTTAATTTCGAATTTCTCCCAACGCTACCCTTATAGCTACCCATGTTTCAGGATAGTGTAAGATAACATCAAAGATAGTCCTTGATCAATGTAGTTTAATATGTGCCTTAGGAAAAAGGACAGATTGAACATATCAATATCAAAACATCTCATGACATAGATCCATGGAGATCGTTTTGAAGCGAGTTACATCCAATATTATTCCCTAATAATATCTGTGAATTGTGATCCTCAAACCCTTGAGCTAGTCATCTCATGAATACAACCATCCCAATTCACAATAGTCTTACATTCAAATTCATTCCCATGTAATTTGATCGACTACAGACATTTAGAATACTCTTATTCAAGGATTTAAACATACGAATAACTGAACACAGTTAATAAATATTAAATTTGCATTTAACCCATTAAATCAAATAAACATTCAACATAACTGTCATAGTTCAGATAAAACATCAATACTAATTACAGATCATGCCCATTGTCTAACAACTCTAAGCCCTATATTTCCAGCATGCTCCTCATGTCTAGATTGAGGTAAAGGCTTAGTAAAAGGGTCAGCCAGATTTAGATCTGTATGAACTTTGTTCATCACGACGTCTCCACGTTCTACTATTTCTCTAATATAGTGGAACCTTCTGAGTATATGCCTTGCGGTCTGATGTGACCTTGTTCCTTTGCAAGAGCAATGGCACCAGTGTTGTCACACAGTATCTTGATTGGTTTCTTTATGCTAGGCACAACATCGAGATCGGTAATGAACTTCTTCATCCAGGCAGCCTCCTTTGCAGCATCTGATGCAGCAATGTATTCTGATTCACAGGTGGATTGAGCAACCACACTTTTCTTTGAGCTCTTCCAAGTAATAGCCCCACCATTCAAAATGAAAACATATCCCGTTTGTGATCTTGAGTCATCATGATCAGTCTGGAAGCTTGCATCAGTATAACACTTAACTGACAGCTCCTCATCCAGTCCTCTATATATTAAGAACATGTCCTTAGTCCTTCTCAAGTACTTAAGAATGTTCTTCACGGCAGCCCAGTGACTCTCTCTTGGATTCTGTTGATATCTACTCGTCATGCTAAGAGCATACGAGACATCAGGTCTAGTACATAACATAGCATACATGATGGAACCAATCGCAGAAGCATATGGAACACCTTCCATTTTCTTCTTTTCCTTTTTCAGTATTTGCACACTGCTTGTTATCAAGAATGGTTCCATGTGCCATGGGCAAGAGCCCCCTTTTTGAGTCTTGCATTGAGAAGCGTCGTAAGACCTTATCAATATATGTACTTTGACTCAAACCCAATAACCACTTTGATCTATCTCTATAAATCTTTATTCCCAAAATATAAGCGGCTTCACCAAGATCTTTTATTGCGAAACATTTACCCAACCAGGTCTTAACATCTTTAAGCATAGGGATATTGTTTCCAATGATTAGTATGTCATCTACATACAGTATAAGAAAAGTGATATAGCTCCCACTAGATTTCTTGTAAACACACGGTTCATCTTCGTTCTTGATAAAACCAAACTCTTTGATTTTCTGATCAAAACGGAGATTCCAGCTGCGAGATGCTTGTTTTAATCCATAGATGGATTTATTCAGTTTGCAGACCTTATTAGGATTCTTTGGATCGACAAAACCTTCAGGTTGAACCATATAGACATCTTCCAGTAAGTGTCCATTAAGAAACGCGGTTTTAACATCCATCTGCCATATCTCATAGTCATAATATGCAGCAATGGCAAGTAGAATTCTAATAGACTTAAGCATGGCTACTGGCGAGAATGTTTCCTCGTAATCAATTCCTTGAGTCTGAGTAAAACCTTTCGCTACAAGCCTTGCTTTGTAGGTTTGCACATTCCCATCCATGTCAGTCTTCTTCTTGAAGATCCATTTGTTTCCTACAGTCCGACATTCGGCAGGAAGATCAACAAAATCCCAGACTTGGTTATCATACATGGATTGTATCTCTGCATTCATGGCTTCATGCCATTTCTTGGATTCTGAATCCAAGATTGCAGCTTTGTAAGTAGTAGGCTCAGCTTCATTAATCATGAAGATATCGTCATACCTTACAGGTGCACGACGATCCCTAATACTTTTCCGAACACTTGGTGTTTCTGTTGTTTCTTGAGTCCTCTCAGGCTCAACTTCAACAACTGGATCAGTTACTTCTGTTTCTGTCTGAACACCTGGTTCAGTCACTTGTGAATCTCAAATTTCTTCAAAATCCACATAATTATCTCCAATCCCTCGCGCCAGAAGCTCTTCCTCTAAGAAAGTGCCTCTGCGTTTAGTGAAAATCTTATTTTCAGTGGGGTGGTAGAATAGGTAACCGATCTTCTTACCGTATCCAACGAAAACCACTTTTTCGCCTCTGGGATCTAGTTTATCCGAAGATTCTAGAGTGACATAAGCATTACTTCCCCAGACTTTTAGGTAGGATATATGAGGTTTCTTTCCATGCCATATCTCATAAGGCGTTTTATCAACCTTTTTCGTTGGAGCTATATTCACAAGTCTTGCGGCAGTTTCCACAGCATAACTCCAAAAGGATTTTGGAAGGTTTGTTCGACACATCATTGATCGAATCATATCTAATAGAGTTCGATTTCTCCGCTCAGACACACCATTATGTTGCGGTGTTCCGGGTGGAGTGCGTTGTGAAACTATTCCACAATCCTTTAGATGGTCGATGAATTCCTGACTAAGATATTCACCGCCTCGATCTGATCGAAGCATTTTAATAGTTCTATTTAGCTGATTTTCTACTTCGTTTTGGTACTCCTTGAACTTTTCAAGAGTTTCATGTTTATGCTTTATAAGATAAACATAATCATGTCTACTGAAATCATCAGTAAATGTAACAAAGTATCTTTCTCCATGTCTTGACATTGTTCTGAATGGACCACATACATCTGTATGTACAAGTCCTAACAGATCATTGGCTCTTTCTCCAACATTTGAAAAATGTGCTTTTGTTGACTTTCCACTTAAGCATGATTCACATTTTCCAAACGACTCCGAACCTTTGGAATCCAGGATTCCTGCGGTTTTGAGTTGTTTAACACGATTCTCACTTATGTGACCAAGTCTACAATGCCACATATACGTATCATTAAAGTCCAACTTATTATGTTTATGGGAGATATTGCATAATATGTTATCGTTTTGGATTTCTATCTCATAGATCCCATTGTTAGGTTTTGCATCAAAGTAAAATACATCGTTAAAATAAGCAGAAATAAATTCACCATTAAAACGATAATCAAAACCTTGTCTACGCAAAGCATGAAACGAAACAATATTTCTAGTCACACTAGGAATGTAATAAACATTGTTCAAAACAAGTTCTAAACCAGAAGGAAGTAAGAGAACACATTCTCCTATAGCCTTCACAGCAACTCTTTGTCCATTGCCAACATGGACCTCCAAGTCGCCTTGTTTCATCTTTCTAATCTTTCTTAGTCCTTGCAAAACATTACAAATGTGGAAACCACATCCTGTGTCAAACACCCATGTTTTGCTAGGAAAAGCAAAGATTTCAATAACATATATACTTGAGGACTCTCCTCCTGAAGCCTTAGCTTGCTTCAGCTCAGCTAAATACTTAGCACAGTTCCTCTTCCAGTGCCCAGTTTCATCACAATGAAAACACTTGGCATCTCTTCGAGGTTTCTTATTGGCAACAGATTTGCCTTTGCCCTTCCCTTTGCCCTGATTGCCCATTTTCTTGGTGTTAGGTTTCTTAACTTGACCCTCCTTGATCACTAGCACTGGTGCAGTCTTGCTAGGTATGTTCACCTCAGCAGTTTTGAGCATCTGATGCAGTTCTGCAAGTGTCTTTTCCATCCCGTTCATATTGTAGTTCATAATGAACTGGTCATATGACTTGGGCAATGAATTTAAGATAATATCCCCAGCTAACTCATCGCTCAAGGGGGATTCCAGACGAGCCAAGTGATCAACATATGCCTTCATTTTTAGCACACGAGTGCTAACTGGCGTTTCTAGAAATACAACTTGTTCTCCGCCTTGAGAACAATTTTCAAGTTGCGGTGCCAGTCCATGAAGTTGGAGTGGTTAAGTTTGTCCTTCTCTAAGATGGACTTGAGAGAGAAATGGGAGGTGGAATTGTTTTCAGTTAACATCTACAAAGTTCAAAATTAATGTATTAGTATTTCATGTTTTGAGTATCATAATTATTTTATGACCCAAAAAACAAAATTAATTAGGATGAGATCCCGATTCATCAATACACAATGAACTGGCTTAGCACTGTCCACTGGCACGATTAGGTAGGTAAACAACGATTGTTAATTGTGTCCACTACACAACTCTCCTTTTGGGGTTATCGCTAAAAGCGATGTATGTTTAACCCCAACTATGCCCACTTGTCTAACAAACGATATTTGGTCCTTTACTGTTAACTGTAACACCGGCCTATGTTACACAGGAACCGCGATGATTACCTTCACTCATGATCAACGCCCAGATGCAGGGTCAGCACTAACATTTGGGTTCGATATAGAATGGAGTGTTAACTCGTTAAGGGTGACATTTAACATCAATTTAAAATTGGGATTTAATTTTAATATTTACCATAAATATATTGAATGACTCGTTAGCATGATGTGAGTCACACAATAGTTTATGAAATCCAATTTTATATTGTTCGTGATAATTGAAACTCCTTTCAACACTCGACACGGTATAGTTTTAAATACCCTATTTAAACTACGTTGGTCGTGTTATCGCGAATGGACATGTTTTAATATTAATAAAACTCCTTTTATTAAATGTGCTTTTCGGTTTTTATAAAACTTGTTTTAATAAAACCGTTGCCATGATTGTGAAAATTTTATTTATTTTGGGTTATCTAAATTATTTACAATAAATAAACCAGAACCACAAAACATAATAATAAAATTAAACGAATCGAGCCCCTAATAGGTCGTCCGTTTCGTTTTAGCCAGAAACGAAACGAACTAGTCAAAAGGGTTTCAAAACTATTTTGATATAGCTCCCACTTGACCCGAGATCTCTATCTTCATGGAACCTGTTCGTCCTTTATATCTTCGTCTTGATCTTGTACTTGTAGGATTACAACAATAAATTTGAAAATACAATAAAATCAAATCTATTCTAATCCTATCTATTACACTGGATCCAATATCCGTAATAAAAATACAAATCAATAAAGAAATAAAACCATCATAAACACAACCATGACATGGGCCAAATACCTAGGGCTCGATTCACATCACAATCCATGAACAACTAAAAGCTTTTGATCTTTTGTCAAAATAAACAATTTTTGACAAATAAAACATAGATCAAAATTATAACTTTACCATCTATACGCGCGTAACCGTGGCTCTGATACCACTGTTGGAAATCATGGTATCGTATACACAGCGGAAGCGGTTTATATTTATTAGAAAAATCGATTATATACATTATATAATATTAGCCGATTTATATATATAAATATATATTTAATTTTATTAATCCGATTAATAAACTATTCCCAATCAGGATCTCAGTTAAACGCGTATAAACAAATAAATAATAAACAACCATAGGGGGTTTAGTAATCAACCTTTGACGACTACACCGGAATTGTAACAAGCGGGTTACAACGAATCCTCGCTAGTATGAAGTTCACATCGTGCACGAACCAACCGGGAAGCAACACTTGCAAAAGGAAGGCGGCGGCTTATGGTGGTTGTTGGCCGAACCAAAAGGAAAAAAGGTGGCGGCCTTTTTCTTCTTGGGAGGCGGCCGCTAATCACAAGAGGGAGGCAAGGGATTAGTTGTTTTGATAAAAGGTGCAATTAGGGTTTACTCCTTAACCCTCCTTTTATAAGACAACAACTTGCAATAAACCCCCTTGCTAAATATCTTAATACTCCTTAATATTAATCTTATTAATATTAAGTCCCTCAAGACTAAAACAATTATTATTTCATAAATAATAATCCACAAACGCGTGAACTTATCTGATTCGTGTATCAACGTGTAACTCTTCGGATCGTACCGGGTTGGGTTACGTTGACCTCGACTTTTAATTACATCGGACATACCATATGTCCAACAGCTCTGACCACTCAACTATAATTTAGGGTCTTAAGGACCGATTTACTTGAAAGTGATTTTTTTCCACTAAAACTATAATGACTGTGTCATCTCATCTAGGGGTGAGCATTGGTCCAGAACCAACCCGATCCGAAAAGACCCGACCCGAACCGAGACCCAATAGTTGTATAAATTCAGAACCGAAATGTAACCCTATAAATAGGTTCGGTCATCGGTCCATGGACCTTCGGTTCTGTCGGTCTTAGATTCAAAACCCGACCCAATCAACAACAACATGATTACAGGAGAAATTGAGGAAATATCATTACATGAAGCTTCAATTAGCTGATCAAAGGAAATATCGTTACAAAAAGCTCCAATTTGTAAGGTAATTTGCTGATTTTTCAGGTAAAGCATAGTACTCCGTAGCATACAAGTATTATGTATTTTAAGCTAACATCCAATTAATATATTATCTCTACGATTTGTCTTGATCTATTGTTTGTTATGTCATGTTTTAGTATGCAATCATCCTATCCCATACTTATCTATTGATTTATTAAAGAACAATTTTGGGACCTTACCTGCTCTAAATGATGAATGAAGTACTGGATGTCTGGAGCAGAGCAGCTTGATGATCTTGATCGATCAGAAACAGAGGATTCAGTATGAGGTTTCAGAATAAGAGGATCGAGCAGAGCAGTTTGGTTGCATAAGGCTTGATGTTTTTTTATTAGATTAAAGAACATTTATCAACGATAATACATGTTTAAAGAGTTCGCTGGCCCATTGGGTTGCGGTGCAAATTCCTACTTTTCGGTCCTTCATAAGTTTCCCGGTTTTTCATTCTTTTTGGACCGACCCGACCCGAAACCCGAAATAGGTGAAATATAAGGACCGATTCAAGGACCGATAGTACAGACTCGGTTCAGGCCTGCTGCAAAATCGGGTCGGTTCTCGGTTTTTAATCGGTTCGGCCCATTTATGCTCACCCCTAATCTCATCACATTCCTACGTATCCTTGAGATCTTACATTATTTTTTTACAAAAAGAATCCTGATTTCGGAATCTATTTTAGACACTAAAAAAATGTTGCGCGAGCCCTAAAACTGTCACACCCTCAAATTCCACTTGTGGGGTTTTACCACAAGACGCGTGACATACCAAGATTCAAGTCAACGGTCACAATAAACGACAACTAAATGATATGTAAATGACGTATAAAAACCCAAACAGTTTAAACCAACGAAGTACAACGGAAGCCATATAAGTTTACAAACCAAATTCCAATGTAAATAGTTTCAAAATAGTTCAATGAATGATGCATAAGACAAGCGGATGTCGTGGACTCCAGTGCATTCTAAACCAGTGCAGCTACCTTAGCGACCTGAGAAAACATGCTATGTTAGTCAACACATACGGTTCTGGTGAGTCACAGAGTTTAAAGTTCGTAAAAGTTTGTAAACCAGACCCAACAATTCTTACATCTATACCTGATGGTAGTTATACATCGTTACATGATACTAAAGTG
This sequence comes from Ambrosia x helenae, assembly GCA_030844895.1. Lineage (NCBI taxonomy): Eukaryota > Viridiplantae > Streptophyta > Magnoliopsida > Asterales > Asteraceae > Ambrosia > Ambrosia x helenae. The sequence continues at coordinate 19,098,742 of CM061233.1, read as the reverse complement.
TTATGACCCATTGCTGAACGTTAGAAATGCCTTTAATACCCTGCCACCGGACATCACCCAGTGTCGTAAGTTAGATAGGACAAATATGCACCCGTCCGACCTCCAGTCGACCCGAGTGGGGCTTGCCGGGCTCAATAGATCTATTCACACTTTGCCCGCTATGTATCCACATATTCATGGTTCAAAAGTTACAAAATGACTTAAATGATGTAATTTCACTTAGTACCCATGTGATATAATGTAATACTGTGGTCTAAAGGTAGTAAAGTTTGTACCGCATGTTAATCCCCGGAAATGATAACAGTAAAAGTTGGGGTTGTGACACTTAAACCATGCGAATGGGTTTTAAAATTAGCCATTCTCATCATCAGAATGGAACTTTTATAAGAATGACTTAATATGATGAGAATGGGTTTTTGTTTCTCCCATTCGCACACCTTGATCATGCGAATGGCAAAATTTCCCTCCCATTCACATGGTCGACCATACGAATGGGTTTCCATTCGTACCTGCACACTTGTTGAGCTATTTTGACGAATATAAACCCTTTAAACCCAATCGAAAACTTCATGAAATGCAACCAAACACTGTAGTCAACCTTATCTACCCTAATAACATGTTACTACACCTATTTCAATCATCAATCCATCCGTTTCACATAACAAATCACAACTTTACCCAAAATGGCATACATTAATACATCATGTTCCAAATCAATCCTAAATCATCTAGACATTATCTAGACATCATTTCATCAATACCAAACACATAAGATAGTCACCAACATCATTTACACTTGGGTTTTTGTAAGAAAACTCAATATTTAATTCTAGATCTATTTTAGAAAGATGTTAGAAAGATTTTTATTTAAGAAAACTCTTTATAATCAGATCTGGACACTTAGGGTTTATAAAAAATGTATAAAAATGTATTGAAAAGGGTTTAGATGATTTACACACCTTGAATCTTCACTTGATATTGTTATAAAACTTGTTTTAGATTTAGGATCCAAGAAAGAAGGGCAAGACCTCGTTTCTATAAGTTTGGGTTTGAGGGAGAGCACTTGAGGGCGAGTTAGGGTTGTGAAATGATGAAAATAAGGCAAAGAGATATATCTATAGTATGCTTCCATTCGCACACTAAACCGTGCAAATGGGTGATTTCCCATGCAAATGGGATTTTAAAATCCCCATTCGTATTCCTTGTCATGCGAAGGAGAAGTTTCATCTTCCCATTTGTATCCATGACCCAATTTAGCTATTTTAACACATGTTAACACATCAAACCACCAAATCATGCATTCACAAGTTATTAATCGATCATGGACGTATAATAGTAGATAAGTTATCTCAATTATGTAGTTTCACCAACAACGAGACTTAGGACTCGTGTGTACGTGTGTGTTTCCCAAACGATTCCCTGAATCATTGAACTATGGACAATTATAGACATTATGCAAGTATGAACCAACTCCCGATTCTTCGAACCGGCTCAACTAACCCAATTAAGTACATTATGTAAAATGTTTTGCTAAGGTAGACTTATATGTTTGTAAAAAGTATTAACTTGAGTTAGCCGGGTGTCACATCATCCCCTTGTTGAAAGAATTTTCATCCCAAAAATTGTTCGAAGTCAAAAGAAAGGATAGAAAATTTTTCCAGTTGTTACATCATCCCCTGTTGAAAAGAATTTCACCCTGAAAATCAGTTTGCTTCAATAGTGATAGGTGCTGGTTTTGGAAACAAATGAGGATACTTGAGTCTTATCTGATCCTCCCGTTCCCATGTGAACTCCTGTCCATGGTTGGAGTTCCAACAAACTTTAACGATGCAGATTTTTCTCCAACAAAGGCTACGAATCTTATAGTCCAAGATCTCAACTGGTTCCTCCACGATACGCAGACGATCAGCATCCTTGATTTCTTCAAGAGGAACAATGAGTGTCTCATCAGCTAGACACGTTTACAAGTTAGAAACATGGAAGACATTATGCACGCTACTGAGCTCCAGTTGGTAGGTGAAGTTTGTATGCCAGCGGGCCCAATCCATTCCTGTATTACTAACGGTCCAAGATAACGAGGGTTCAGTTTACCACGCTTCCCAATGCGTATAACGCCCTTCCAAGGAGAAATTTTCAAAAGTACCATGTCACCAACCTGGAATTACAACGGTTTGCGACGACGATCGACATAGCTTTGCTAACGATCCCGAGCTACTGCCATACGATTACAAATTTGCACAATCTTCTCGAAAGTTTCGTACACAGTTTCCGGGCCGGTGAGTTGGCTCTCGCCCACCTCAGCCCAACAAAGTGCAGACCGACATTTCCATCTGTACAAAGCCTCAAACGGAGCTACCTTAATGCTAGAATGGCAGCTGTTGTTGCAAGATAATTCCATCAACAGTAGATAACTCTCCCAACTCTTGCCAAAATCAATGACACATGCCCGAAGTATGTCCTCCAACGTTTGAATCGTCCGCTTACTCTGACCACCAGTTTGAGATGATATGCCGTACTCATGTCCAACTGAGTACCAAATGCCTTTTGCAAGGCCTTGTAGAAATGCGAAGTGAAACAAGAATCACGACCAGAGATGATAGAAATAGGCACCCCGTGCTGAGAAACCACTCCCTTAAGATATATACAATTAACCGCTCCAACTTGTCGTTTTCTTTGATAGCTAAGAAGTGTGCAGATTTGGTCAGACGATCGACAATCACCCAAATGGTATCACAACCACTTGGTGACTTTGGAAGTTTGGTCACAAAGTCCATGCTGATTCGTTCCCACTTCCATTCAGGGATTTCAGGCTGTTGGAGAAGACTAGACGACTTTCGATATTCAACCTTGACTTTAGCACAAGTCAATCATTTACTTACGTATGAAGCTATATCAGCCTTCATGTTCGGCCACCAATAAAGTATCTTCATGTCCTGATACATCTTATCGGAGCCCGGGTGAATGGAATAACGAGATTTGTAAGCTTCGTGCAAGAGAAGCTCCCGTAAATTATCGAATAAAGGTACCCAAACACGCTCTGTAAAGTAACGCAGGCCATCATACCTGAGCTCTAGGTGCCTGTCGGCACCATGCATGGTCTCAACTTTAAGGTTTTCCTCCTTCAAAGCTTCTTGTTGCGCAGAACGAATTTGGTCAGGCAAACCAGAATGGAAGATGAGCTGCAAAGCTTGAACGTGATGGGGTTTAACGCACTCCTTCCTGCTTAAGGCATCTGCCACAACATTTGCCTTACTAGGATGGTACTTGATGGCACAATCGTAATCTTTCAGAAGTTCGATCCATTGACGCTATCGCATGTTCAAATCCTTCTGATCAAAGATATGCTGACGACTCTTGTGATCGGTGTAAATGGTGCACTTGGTATCATACAAGTAGTGTCTGCAGATCTTTAAAGCAAAAAACAACCACACCCAGTTTGAGGTCATGGGTAGTATAGTTCTTCTCGTGAACCTTAAGTTGGCGAGAAGCATAAGAGATAACCTTCTCGCATTGCATCAACACACAACCAAGGCCTTGGATAGAAGCATCGTAATAGATGACAAAATCATTCGTACCCTCAGGCAAGGATAAGATAGGCGTAGAATAGAGTCTAAGCTTTAGCGTCTGAAACGCCGATTCTTGAGAATACCCCAGTTGAACTTCCTGTCCTTCTGGGTAAGAGATGTGAAGGGTTAAGCAATCTTCAAAAATCCCTCAATAAAACGACAATATTAACCCGCGAGACCTAGGAATTGCCGTACCTCAGCTGGCGTCTTCGGTGGTTCCCAGTCTTTGATGGCTTCTATCTTAGCTGGATCGACATAAATTCCCAGTTCATTCACCACATGACCAAGGAATTGGACTTCACACAACCAGAAGTCACATCTAGAGAACTTGGCATCGAGTCGTTCTCTCCGTAAGAGTTCCAAGACAAGTCATAGGTGTTCTTCATGGTCCACCCTACTCTTGGAATGGATCAGGATGCCATCAATGAAAACAATGACGAATTTATCAAGGTAAGGCTTGCAAACACGGTTCATCAAATCCATAAATACTACTGGGGCATTGGTGAGACCGAAAGGCATGACCAAGAACTCAAAATGGCCATAACGGGTTCGAAAGGCAGTCTTCGGAATATCGGCTTCATGAACTCTAAGCTGATGGTACCTGGACCTTAAATCAATCTTTGAATAATAGTTGGAACCCTAAAGCTGGTCAAATAAATCATCAATGTGGGGAAGAGGATAACGATTCTTGATCGTCACCTTGTTAAGTTCACGGTAGTCGATACACATACGAAGGCTCCCATCTTTCTTCTTGACAAACAGGATCGGGGCTCCCCACGGGGATGAACTAGGTTGAATGAAACCTTTCTCCAATAACTCCTGCAACTGGTTGGATAATTCTTGCATTTTGGAAGGTGCAAGACGATAAGGGGCTTGACCGATAGGGGCTGCACTAGGTGCAAGATCAATACGATACTTAACCTAACATTGAGGCGAAAGACTAGGAAAATCTTTAGGAAATACATCATAAAAGTCACGTACAACAAGAATGTCTTCAATCTTCTTCTCTCCGCAGATGATACTGAAACAAGTGACAAAATGGCGGTATAACCTTTCCGAAGATACTTGTAGGCCTTCATACAATAAATGATACTCAAAGGAACACCACTCTTCTCACCGAAAACTGATAAAATCACGCCATCGTGAAGTGGAAGTCGAACAATCTTATCAAAGCAAACGATCTCGGCCTGATATAACGAAACCCTAGGTTTTGAACATAAACCCCCCCAAAATGGGTAAAAGTTCACAAAACACTAATTAATCCCTCATACATCAACACATCATGTTCCAAATCAGTCCTAAATCATCTAGACAGTCTCCACACATCATTTCATCAATACCAAACACATAAGATAGTCACCAACATCATTTACACTTGGGTTTTTGTAAGAAAACTCATTATTTAGGTCTAGATCTATTTTAGAAAGATGTTAGAAAGATTTTTATTTAAGAAAACTCTTTATAATCATATTTGGACACTTAGCGTTTATAAAAAAATGTATAAAAATGTATTGGAAAGGGTTTAGATGATTTACACACCTTGAATCTTCACTTGATATTGATATAAAACTTGTTTTAGCCTTAGGTTCCAAGAAATAAGGGCAAAAACTTATTTCTATAAGTTTGGGTTTGAGAGAAAGCACTTGGGGGCGAGTTAGGGTTGTGAAATGATGAAAATGAGGCAAAGAGATATATTTATAGTCTGCTTCCATTCGCACGCTAAACCGTGAGAATGGGTGATTTCCCATGCGAATGAGAAGCTTCATCTTCCCATTCGATCCACGACCCAATTTAGCTATTTTAACACATGTTAACACATCAAACCACCAAATCATGCATTCACAAGTTATTAATCGATCATGGACATGTAATACTTGATAAGTTATCTCAATTATGTAGTTTCACCAAGAACGAGACCCAAGACTCGTGTGTACGTGTGTGTTTCCCCAATGATTCCACGAATCATTGAACTATGGACAATTATAGCATTATGCAAGTATGAACCAACTCCCGATGATTCCCCGAATCATCGAACTGACTCAACTAACCCAGTTAAGTACATTTGTAAAATGTTTTGCTAAGGTAGACTTATATGTTTGTTAAAAGTATTAACCTGAGTTTGTCGGGTGTCACAAAAACACATTTAGATGAAATCAAACTTCTGTAAAAATAACTAAACTAGTTACTAAAGAGTTTAGTGATGAAGAGGAGATGGGAAACCTAGTATTCAACAACATATTTAGGTGAACATATTCCCACATTTATTTTTTAAAATAGTTATGAGCGAGTGAGAGAGTAAAAATAATGATAAATGTTAAAAGGTATTATTTAATTACAAATGAGAGAGAAAATATAATAATTTTTAGTTTAATATGTGCATAAGGATGGAGAACTTATTGTGAATGCTTTAAGTGTTTACGGGGATATACCTGAAGCGGGTACACCGCCGCCACCTATACAACAGATTTAATGGGTATGTTGAACAAGCAATGGTACCCGATGAAAGGAGATGATATGACCGTTACCATCTTCCTCTTTAAACTTCATCCACATCATCTTCTTCCCTTAAACCCTAGAAATCGCCGCATGTTCGAGTCCAAAATTGGAGTTATGTACTTGCAGTACTAATCGATCATGACCATGGGGCTCTTATTCTAGATGCAAAGACGAATACTATACGATTATTACCTACAATCACCCGGTGTAGTGGCAGCCGGTGATTCGTTTCCCTACCAACTTCATTTTATTATATTTAATTATTATATATTTTTTATATTTTTATAATAAAAGGGCATTTATAATTATTTTATCTGTAGATGTTTTTTTTATAATAAAAGGGTAATTGTTTTAATATATTTTTTATATAAGGGGATTTATTGTAATATATATTTATACTAAAAGAGTATTTGTTTTCATAATAAAAGATATTTGGTTTACTTTATTTTTATTTAAAATTAAAATTCGGTTATTTTTGTGTTTAATTATAAAATAAAAAAATATAGGGTGGTTGAAAGAAGTGCTGCAAATATTGTTACATGGTTCATGATAAAAGTAAAGTGTAGGTGCAAGATTAGGCTATAGGGTGTGGGGCTCGTTCCCGATCCATTTTGGGTCATTTGGGACGGTCCACAACACTCTCTTGGGGTGTCTTCCGTCTTGAACGGCTTATGTATAACGTTGGGTACGGGCCAAACAATTAATATTATACCGTTGGATTCCAACGGCTAGTTTACATAAAAAAAAAAGAACCCGTTTTCAAGTCATAAAAACCAACCCATTTCATCACTTGTTTTTATAAAATTTCTCTCTACCTCAACCCAAATCTTTCTATTTTTTTATAAAAACAATCTCTACTCTAAAATAACTCATGAATACATTCAACCCATCCAACCCAAACAACCCGAATACAACGGAGAGTTGTTACACCCCGATACTAGATTTGCCTCTTTCGCAACAAGTACCACCGTTTAGGGCTTTGTCTAGTTATCAACAAAACCCAAACGCTTACCCAATTTAATCCAATGCAATATATGCAAATGCAACATCGATATAAACGAGGAGACGGAGTTTAATGAGTCACCGATTGAGGAGGAGCCACGTCCCAAGCTTGACTGTTTAACGGCCCAAATGGAAGCTTTTAACAGGACGCAAACCGAAAAGCTACGGGTGAAGAACGAAAAGCTCAAGTTGATAGAAGAAGCGACAGCGGTTGAGGAATTCAAAATAATGTCGATCGATGTTTCGACTTTTCCAAAAGAAAGGCGTCGAGTTTAGGTAATCTTGTATTTTTTTTAATTTTATGTTTTTTAATTGCAACTTTTTTACTAATTTTAGTATTTATTTTACTTTTATATTTATTTATTACCTTGAATTAGATTTAAAATAAATAATAATAAAAAAAGAGAAGGACCATCCGCACACTCTTATCTATTTTAAAAAGGAAGACTACCCTCCTTAATAATGATGTGACATATAATGTGGAAGGTAGTCTTTCTTTAGAGACCTATCCCCATACCCATTAGCTTTAGAGCATTCCCATCAGGCTATCAAGGGAACCAAATTTCTCCTATCAAATTACACTAAATTCACTATTTTACATCAAAATTTTCTCTCTTTCTTAAATAAATAATACTTTTTCATACTTTTATTATTATATTTTCTCTCTCTCCACTCACAACCACTTACAAAAATATTAAAATATAAATAGTGGTGAACACTGTCCTCCCAAATATAGTGATGAACAGGGCTTCCACCAGATATTTTCTTTCTCCTCTATTCACAACCACTTACACCCACCCTATATAATTGGTGGACCAAATGTGAATGCTCTTACAGGTTTGTAAGATAGTGCCCAGTAGCGAAGCTTAAATTTTAAGATGGTGAGGCCGAAAGTCACGAGATTCAAATTTACGTAAGATAAAATCAAATCGGTGACGCCCGCACTTAATATATACAAAATTTTCAAACAAAAACGGAGAAAATTACCCTATTAAGCTAAAATACAGTGGGGGTAGGGGCCCATCAGGTCCTTCTTAAGCTTCCCCTGATAGTGTTTGTAGGTAAGTAATATTTATGTTGATATGTGATCAATATTTATTACTTCTACATATGTATACATGTTTTTTTAAAATAATATGGTCAACCTTATATGTTTCTGTCAATCCACATATCTAAAGATTAAAAAGGAACAGACCTCATTTTATGAAACACCACATGATCCATCAGCTGGTTAAGATAACTTATTATAATAACAAGATTAGCTTATGTAAAAAGTGGATCAAGCCCTAACCCTAAAAGAAGAAGATGAGAGAGAGAGAGAGAGAGAGAGAAAGAGATGACTTGTAAACCTGGATCATGGTTTTCTAGTGGTCAGATACTGCATGCAGTACAGTGGACACACACACACTCATACACACATACATATACAGTAACAGCAGGAGTAGATAGCAGGATTTAAATAATAAGCAAGTACCAATGCACAGACATGGAGGAAGGTGAAGTTTGCAGAGAGTGAGTGAGTGTGTGTGTTTTATGGAGGTGTGATTAGTGTGTGAGAGAGAAAAAGAAAAAAATATTTATTTATTTAAAAAAAAAAAAGCATCGATTAGATCACAAAAGAAAGAAGGTAAAAGACATAATAGGTTTGGTGTGAAACTGAAAGCATGGGAAGGTGGCAGAGAGTTTGCAGAAGGGCACACTACACCACAGTTTTTTGTGTGATTGAGAAAGAGAAAGTAAATAAATGGTGGTCTCTTTCTTCTTCTGCTTCTGCAGACACCAGTGGACCAATCCTTCATTAACTTCTTCTTTCAATTCTCAATCATATCATCTTCCCTTTAAATTGTTATCTTCTCTTTAATTTATTTATATTATATTATATAAACTTAATTTAACAACCACACCATGCACATCTTCATAATTTAATTACTTAGACTATATGGTGTGCCCCCCCTTTCCCCCAACTCCCCCAAGTGCCACATCAGCGCCACATCATTTCCCCTATTTTCTCCCCCAAAGTTTGGAAATGGTATTCCCCTAATTCCCCCACTCCCCCTTCATTTTTTTATTATATAAAGTTTAATTAAAAAAAAATAAAAAAAAAATGGACCAATCATCGAGCTCGGTTCAAACGGGCAAAATTCCCCGGTTTCCCCGAAAAATTTACGGGGGGGGCGGTGTTCCCGATCGGGGGACTTGCCAAGTCACCTCCCCGATTGTTACCCCCGATGGCACACCATATAGCCTTATACCATGTGTAGTGGTATGTGGAATTGAACGTTTTCCCCCTCCACCACGCCTCAAAATGCCTTGCACACGGCCGCTATGGGCGTTATGTGTTAAAAATGGGCATGCGTGTGGAAAATTTCACTTTGGATTTGAGCTTTTTCTTCCCCCCGCCTTTTTTATCAGCCAATGAAATAAACTAAAAGTGGAGTAGGGGACGTGAATTTCCCCGCCCACTACACGTGCCCTTAGGCTATTTGTTGAAGGTCTGGTTTAATAAAAATCATAGCTGTTAAAAAACACAATTGTCAATAAAACTACTTTTACTCTTAGATTACAAAAAAAATGTCTTGTCTCTTGGTGATATTTCTAGAGACTATGTTGAACAATTTATCAATAGTAAGTTTAATCAATGAACAATTTGAACATATTCAAAAACCCTTGTGACAACAATCAATATCTTGTTACATAGATAAGATTATGGTCTTAAAATCACTTGGTTCATATAAGCTTGACACAATGTCACAAAGTTTCAAATGTGATGGAACCATTACATGCCATTGGTTCATCCCTTTTGACAACTTATAACATTGAGGTATGGAAATTAACACGAGCACAAAATGTTGATATAACATTTGCCTAGGAAAGTTCCAAATTTTGGCTACGAAAAATTTTGAAGTTCTTTTGAGCATGCAATTGCTTAAGAAAAGTTATGAAGTTCAAACTTTTGGTCCTAGAGAAGTTCCAAATTTTGCAAGTTGTTCAAGAAATTATTCCGAAAAGATGACGGAGTTACGTGATTGGCCAAGCTGTCGGGCCCAAAATCATTCGTTTAAGGTTTTCTTGTTTATTTTTTTTTTTGACTTTCTAGACTTTATAATGTATATTTTTTTGTATCGTAAACTCTATAATCGACGATTTTCGCCTAGGTGTTTCCTTTTTTAATCGTGTTTGTACATGTTATAAATCTAAAAAAATACGAAACAAAATCAGTTTATGTTGTGTACGTTACTTAGAAAATAAATAAGACTGAAATCATAGTAAAAGAGTTTGATGATGTAGCAAAATAATAATTATGTATACGAATTACCACATAAATATAATGATTGTTTATGAGCCAATTTTGTGGGTTTAGATTTTTGTTCATTACAGAAGATCATAAAAGTTGATGATGGGTCACCTCAAACTGTAAAAAAGAATCAAATTAGAGTAAAAAGGTAGAAAAAATATAAGAGTTAAAAATAAAAAAATAGAAAAAGTAAGTTCCAAAAGTGAAAAAAGGGGCAATAATGAAGGGTTTTGTGAGCTGGGGCCCAAATTTTGCAGGGCGTGGGTGTGGCTTTGTCGGGTTTTTTGTCCATTTTCCTTACAGATTTTCATCCATTTGCTTTGTATTTTTTGAAAATGCTTATTAGGGTAACAATTTAATTTTTTATAAGTGTAACTTATCATAATAGTCCCTTGGTTTGTATCTAGGTACGGTTTTGTAGTTTTTTTCATTTTTTATTTTATTTTCATTCAATGCATTAATTTGGCTTTGTATCTTAATGTAATTTTGTTTGTCCAAAAATATAAATAACAGTTATTTCTATAATTTGTTTGTTATAAAGTATTTTAGTTTTAGTTAAGAAAAACTAGTTATTAATCTTAATCTTTCTGAATATGACAAGAAACACCATAACTGACAATGTAGTTATATCTTTCTTACTACAAGTTGCTTCTGATTATTTATCTGCTACATAAAATATAATTTTTATCTTGCATTAAAATTATTAGTAGTCTACAATACGAAACCTGCTAACTAATTTATGTACTTTTTCCTTCATAATACTATAAAATAAACATATTTTTTTTAAAAAAAAGAAGAATTAAGAGAGTGAATATATTTCGAGATTTCCAGCCATTTCATATGATGTGTTTCATTATTTTCTTTATGTCTTTAAACTTTAGTTATTTAGAATTTTTAAGTAATTAGTATAGATGTTACATCCATCTCTTCAACAAGAGCCCTTATGATTTTCTGTGTATATCAAATATAAAATAATTTAAAAATCATATGTACTTTTATATCATCTAAGGGGATGTGGCGCCTACCGAATTGTCCACGGGTACCAACCACTAGCATGGCAACACCGCCGTTACCCACACTGGTAGTGGTCCCGTGGACCATTTTGCTGGTTCTGTTTACCGTGCTGGTACCGGATATTTTGTTGGTTTTTATAAAATGCAAAATTTTCCAGTTTACCCCCGTGTGTTTTAGTGATTTTTATGTTTACCGTTTGTTTTATATGTTTACCGTTTATTTTTTAAGGTTTTTGTATTAACCGTATGTTTATTAGAATGTAAAGTAAATAAAAATAAAAACCTTGCATTAAAACATAAATATTTTAAACATAATAATACTAAACAAAAAAAATACATTAAAAACAAAGAAAAACACTTAAATTTGGCGCAACATTCGCCATGCCTCGACATGGTCGAAAGCGTTGCTGTATCGAACCTCATACTCATATTGAGTGAATTCGATAGCCAACTCCTCGTCAATCTCCGGATCGTCCCTCACTTGTTGCTCGTATAGGGTGGTCCACGTCTCACATTTGATGTTGAGGTCGCCCCACTTGAACTGGAGGTCGCGGACAGTCTTTGTTGTGTTGTTGCCAACATGTTCAACGAAGTCACTAAACACTCGAGCCCAAAACCCCTCGGGGGGGGGGGGGGGAGGCCGACCCATCGTCCCGGGGGGAGGAGTTGAATTTCGGGTTATTCGACGCATCCTTGTGGCAAACCACAAAGACCATTTCTTCTTCTTCGGTCCACGGGTTCATTTTTTGTGTGTTTGGTTTTTTAAACAATCGTAAATTATGGCTTTTAACCTCACGGTTTGATCACTTTATATACAACGACGGTGACACTGTTAGAATTAATTCGCTGACCGTTTAGGTGAGTTAATTCAATTTACTCGACGATTTCCAAGATAAACAATTAAATTTGGCTGACCGTTTGGTGGAATGGTTGAAATAGTAGAATTAAATGTTAATACCGTGTAAAAATGTAAAAAAAAAAGTTTGGGTATGTAAATGAAAATAAATAAAAGAATCAATGGAGTGTTTCCTACAAAAATGTGTTTCAGTGAAGTAAATCAGTGAAGTGATGTGGCAAAGCAGGATTGGTTAAAATCAGTTAAGTTAAAATTAAAAACTATGAGCACCCCTTGAGGCCTAAGACAATGTGTAGTGGGAGGTTAAAATTTTCACCTTGTATGGGGCATTAATCGACATGTGGCATGTGAACCCATTAAGCGAATCAAATTAGGTTAGGGGTGTAGTGGTAAGGTGAAAATTTTCACTTTGTATAACATCATACATGACATCATCATTTAATATATTATTTTTTTTATTAAATAAAACTTTCAAAATAAAAACAATAATATTTCATAAATAAAAGTTTTCCATTAAATTAAAAAAAAAGATTACAATACCATACTAAAAAAAACATAGTTAAAAAGACACAAACAACCATCGTCTACAAGTCATCGTCTGAGGAAAACTCGTCGTCTTCTTCCTCGTCGTCGTCTTCCTCATCGTCACCTCCCCCTCTTCTGGTATATGCCGAACCGACCACGCATGTTGGATCATATCCATCGCTAAAGCGTTATGTGTGTCCTCACAACGCACTTCAATGGCGTTATGTATTCTTTGAGGTATGTCCGCTTGAGGCATTTCCGTTTCGGCTTCCGGTATATAATTTTGACAGATCGCATTTCCTTCATTTTCTAATATCATATTATGCATGATTATACACACATACATAACGTCTCTCATTTTCTCTTTGGTCCATGCACGACAAGGATTTCTCAAATAATGCCAACGCTACTGAAGAACCACAAAGCGTCTCTCAATGTCCTTTCGCGCAGACTCTTGAACTTTCTTAAAATGAGCTCTTTTTTCATTGTACAGAATACTAAACGTCTTCACGATAATCAAATACTTGGGATATATTCCATCGCCCAAAAAATACCTGTGTGGGTAGTAGTATCCATTAACAAAGAAAGATGCCTTTGGTGTTCTGCCCGAAATGAAATACTCAAATAGAGGCGACTGCTAAAAAACGTTTATGTCATTGCATGACCCCGTGACGCCAAAGAAAGCTGACCAAACCAAAGGTCGTATGAGGCCATCGCTTGAAGAATAACTGTTGGTTCTCCTTGGTCACCTTGTGTGTGTTGACCTCGCCATGCAGTTGGACAAATATACCACGGCCAATGGCGACAATCTATGCTCCCTATCATTCCTGGTAAACCATGTACATATGAATGAAACTGATATATTTTTTGTAGATCGTACCATGTTGGCCTTCTCAAATAACGCGACCCGTACACTTGTATTATACCTTTAAAAAATTCACATACAAAGTATTATTAAAATACATGTAGTATTACTTTAAAAATAAATATATATCATGTATTTATGTGTACCTCGACAAAAATGCTCCAATGTATCGCGTGTGGTTTTCTCAGCCAGATTTAGATACTCGTCATTTATATCGGTCGTGTTCCCGTATGCAAGTATGCGTAATGCTGAGGTACACTTTTGAATAGCGGTAAATCCAACGTCCCTCTAGCTTCTGGTTTTCGTTTAAAGTAACCAAATTGGGTTTCCAAGTCTCCAGAAATGCGTTGAAATAATTGTTTGCTCATCCGAAAACGTCGCCTGAAAGTCCTTGGGTCTGAATAAGTCGGGTTTTCATCAAAGTAATCTTTCATCAAGCGAGCATTTGCCTCTTCACGGTTGCGTTCAATTCGGTTTCTTCGTAAAATAGGACGTGAAGGATTACTAAGATGTTGCATATATGTCGCCGCTAGCGCAAAAGCACTTGTAACCGCATCTTGCTCGATCTCGTCATCGGTTGTGCCATCGTCATCGCCTAAAAATTGTTGATAATATTTCGAGGATGATGAGGATGTGGAAGAACCCATTCTTTTAAAGTTTTTATGGTTTGAAGTGTGTGTATTTTTTATAAAGTTTGAGGTGTAGTATGGTTTGAAGTGTGTATTTTTTATGGTTTAAGGGATAATGTACAAGATATATAAATAAAAAAAATATTACCCTCAAAAAATAAAGTAGCCATTCAAAAATAAAAATAGCCATTGGAGAATGCTGCATCATGATTGGCCAACAAAAAATTGAAAACGCGGTGATTATTTTAACTCCCCGCAAAAAACGCCCCTAATAACCGCTAGGGGTAGTGTTGAAATAACGTGAGGGCGTTATTAGCCCCAACCACGCCCAAATACTGCTTCGATTACACATTGTCTAAGTTTTTTTTTCTCTCCTCTTTTATTATTATTATTATTATTAATATATTAGCAAATTAAATATATTTATTATTATATTAGCAAATTATATATATTTATTATTCTATTTTTTTAAATTACCTTTATTTTGAGTAAACTGGCAAAATCGCCCTGTGATTTGGTTAAAAATGCTAGCGTACAAACTTTTGTTTTTTTTTTTCAAAATCATCGAATGGTTTCAATTATTTGTCACTCTCGTCCTTGGCACTAACGCCATCTAGGTAGTCACAGTTAAGTAATGGGTGATATCGTTCAGTCACGTTTTAAAGTTTCAATTGCCGAAATCGTCCCTCCTCCAAAGTTTTAAGTGCCGAAACCTGCCCCACCAATCTCATCTTCTCCACTCTAACCCGCCCACCAACCATCTCCAACTTTCACCACTACCACCCACCACTCATTAATAATAATAATAATAATAATAATAATAATAAAAATAATAATAATAATAATGATAATAATAATAATAATAATAATAATATTTACTTTTATATCATCTAAGTTTTTTTTCTGTCTCTTTTATTATTATTATTATTATCAAATTATATATATTTATTATTCTATTTTTGAAATTACCTTTTATTTTTGTTATCCCTAAAATCTTAGTACTACTACTATTATAATGTTTTAACATAATTACAAATATATTTAATTATATTTTGTTATTGTATTTAGAATTACACACAAAAAAATAAAACAATATAAACTATTTCTTCTAAAATATCTTATATACAGTGGAGGGCGTGGTCATAAAGACTATCCTAGGTTCCCTTAATCACACATTGCCAACTCATTACAATCATAAACTACTCTAAAACACCTTAATTTAGTTGGGATACTACCCTAAGGTACCCTAAAACCATAGGTCTCACAATTTTATACACAGTACCCGTTAGCTCTCAATATTCCTCACCTACACACCAACCACCCACTTCGGCACCCTCCTACCCGCAACTCCCTGCCCACGACACAGTGTCCAGTGTAGCCAAGCGGGTAGGGTGTACCCAAGTCCTTATCCGAATGCCACACCCACCACCCTAATAAAAGAGTTATTTTATTAAAGGGTAAACTGCCAAAATTATCTATGTGCTTTGGTGAAAAATACTACTTACGTACAAACTTTTGGTTTTTTGTCAAAATCGTACAATGGTTTCAATTATTTGTTATTCTCATCCTTAGCACTAACTCCATCCAGTTGGTGCCAGTTAAGTCAGGGGTAATTTTGTGATGGAATTACCCCTAACTTAACCGGCACTAACTGGATGGAGTTAGTTCCAGGGACAAGAATGACAAATAATTGAAACCATTGTACGATTTTGACAAAAAACCAAAAGTTGTACATAAGTGGCATTTTTCACCAAACCATAGGGACGATTTTGGCAGTTTACCCTTTATTAAATAGTAGGTTAAAGTCTCATGTATCACACCGGTTAAATAATGAAAACTGCTTATTTGCATAACCTAGTAAGAAAAGCAGAAAATGTTTCTACTTGTATATATTTGTTTTTTATATAATAAAAACATATGAAGTTTTTGAAATTTCATAAATGCTTGTTTTGGTAAGGTTTAATTCAATATCATATAATTATAAATTATAAAATTTAAGGGAGTATTTTATGAAAAAGTTTAGCAAATCTAATATAGCCAAAAATATTGGTGTAGGTCTTTGGAATGGTTTGATTATAAGATTGATCGGAACTAACAAGATGCGGAATCCCTTGATAGACATTTATGCAACTAAAGAATCGCAACGAATCCGAACACGATAGAATACTTATAAATGCATGGAATCTTTGATTAACTACCACAAAGAATACAACCAATATTCCACAGAACAAAACCAACACCCTAGCCTACTACCCCAATGCATGCTATTTATACATGCATGGGCCGACTGTTTAGGGAACATGGGCCTATAGCGAAAATGCTGATTATCTCCGCATCTTCGCTAGCTGCCCACCTTCGCTAGTTGTCTATGTTCGCTAGGGTACAAAACAATTATCATACTTGTTATTAGTACGTTACAATTAATATATCAACCACAAAAATGATATTAATCTAGAGCTGCATTTGTTACACCGAGATGCATCAACAAACTCCCCCTTAACGAATGCTCTATAGATCTTCACAACACTCACAACTTCAATTATCCAAGTAATGCCAACGGCTGCAAGCATGTAGCTTCTTCTTCACACACAAATCCACAACACTCTGATAGCGGTATCCATGATGCCTCCAATCATCCCTGTAGTATATCGGCTGCTTGTACAACTTCTTCAAGTCGGCTCTTGAAAGATTAGCCAAATGCATCTGATCATAGATTCTCAGCAAATATTTCTCATTCTGATCTTCCATCACAACTTCTGCTGTATCACTATCCACGTACCACCACTTCAAATCACCCAAAATATTATGAGGCAACTTCTTCAAAGGAACCTTCTTCAAGCATTTGACTGGCTTGTAATACATCTTGACCTAAGGCTTGTTCGTTCTTGAATCAATGCGCGCCGTGTCAAACACATGCTTCCCCTTCAGTGGCTTGAAGTACTTAAATTTGTTGTCCTTGATCTCTTGCCTTAGTGTCCTCTCCAACACATTCGCTCTACCATCATAACCTAGATTAATCAAATTACACTTCGCCAAGTCCCTCAATTTTAACAAAGGTAATGAATGAAAAGACTTGAACTTATGAGGTAGATACTGAACTCCATCATATCTCTTAATCACAAAGAGCTTCAACTCAAAATCAAAGAACCAGCTAATAATGCCACTAACATAATTTTTGGAGTTAGAAGCATCATAATCCTGCAAAAACTTGAGCGGCTTGGGCAGCTTCATGTGTCATAGCTCCTTCATTTTCTTCTAATACTCTTTCTTTGCATCCTCTGGATTCCTCTGACCTCTATGTAACTGAAACCTGCTCAATGTTCTCTTCATTAATCTTCTTTCTCATCTCCTCCAGATCATCCTCCACCTCTTTATCACAACCTTCAATAGCAGATTCAACGAAAGGTTTCTTTGGTCCTACAACCTCACTAACTCCTTCACCTAACTCAACCTCTGATTTACCCTCAATCGGGTTACAATCATCCAAGTTGTCTGGCATAAACTCACCTTCTTCCAAATCAAACACATCTTCATGATCTGATTCTTCTGATAGTAAATCGGTCTCAGACAATCTTTCTGTGCACTCTGCATCTTAAAGTAGTGCCTCAAAATCAAACTCAGACTCTCAAAAAAGTTCTTTGAAAGTAGGCAAAAATGGCTCTGTATCAACTGGTTGTTTCCCTTTATTTGTCCCTGATTGCCCTGCCGCACTACTAGATTCCCCCTGAGTGATAGCAAGCATCCCAAGTGTGATTGGAGCACTTAGTGGCTCACTTCCCCAAGAACGGTTGGGATCATTGTCCGGATCATCTTCACGCCTTTTAGTTCTCAGCTCATTTCCCTTACATGATGTCTCCCCTTGAGCCATCAATTGCTTCATCAAATTTACATTATGCCTGAGAAGAGACTGTATCAAGGCACGATCATGAGCTTGTGCCCTCTGCTGCAACTCGTTGTACTCCACAAGATTGGTGATTGTCTTATACTCATCATCACCTGAGCATTCAATTCAGCAACCCTGTGCTCCAACCTTGTTATCCTTTCCCCGTCTTGTAGAGAAGAATCAAATGAAAAGTCAAGGTTAGAAATATCAAACTCGAATCCTGCAGTGGCTGGCTGTGCTATAGTAGCAACTATTGTAGTCATGGTAATGGTAGAAAGGGGCTCTAGAGTGACCACGTGGAATCAACAAACATAGACGCCACTTGGGAGGTAGCGGTAAACTCGGAGGTGTAGATACCCCAAGTGCAGATTCACCAACGTGCCCAATGAATGGCACTATGGTTGTCACTAGCATATTTGAGACAGATGAAGAAAGTGGTGTGGTAGTAACTGGTACGTGTGGTGTTGCTTTTGTTGTTGCTGATGATATTTGTGAACTATCCTGAACAGGCTCTGAGATAACCGGTTCACGAATGACAATCCCTTGCTACTGAAAAACCCTATGTTTCTTCTTAGGTCAAACAAGAGGTGTCTCGTCATCATCATCATCATCATCATCATCATCATATGATTCATTTGGTTGATAGTCTTTGTCTAGGTTGTCATCATCCTTCTTCCTCTTGTCACCCACAACCTCAGTAGAAGGGACTGAATGCGGCGGTGACTCTGGTACTATAACATCATCATGAGAATTTGTTTCTTCATCGTCTTCCTCACCCAAACTAGGAAGTTCAAAATCTTCAGATGACCCTTCTCCTGCATTCGATGTGCCAGAAGGACCAGATCCTCCCACATCTTGTTGTTGAGATTGTACATATTCTTCAATAACCCCTACCTGTTGTTGAACAGGTTGTTCAACAACAGGCTCTTGAACCTATACTTCAACCACTAGTTGTTCCTGTATATGTTGTTGCTGTTGCTGAATAACTGGTGCAGGTTCCTAAACTTGAACTGCGGTAGGTGGTTGTTGTGGATCTTGTTGTTCCTGCGGTGGGTCAAACCAATCATTACACGGTGGTGGTATGTATTCTGGCTCGATAATTTCTCCAAAAAAGGTTGTCTCCTATGGTCGTTCGTTTTCTGGTCGCCTGAGATTGTTAGTACGACAATCTGCAAGTGTCTGAGGATCCACTGTGCCTACCTGAACAAAGGGCGGAACATCTGGAAAGTTGGGAAGTAGGTGCTTAAGAATCAATGTTAAGAACCTAGGATAAAGTAAGAACCGAAGCTTCCCCGATGCCCTAGTCTGCTTCTCCAACAAGTACATGATCATCTGAGCAAAACTAAATGGCTTGTTATAGACTAAAGAAAGAATAGCAGACTAAATTCCTACACCCATAGCATCTACTCCCGTTTTGCGAGCAGAAAAGCAAAAAATCAAGACATCCATAAGTAACATCCACTAACCAAACATGTAACTCTTCATAAGTTGGACCTTTTGAATATCCCTGAATAACCGATACGAGTGAAATCACCCATCCTCATAGTTGATGGAAACTCAGTTGGACCATTCTGTTGTTCTACTGTCCCAAGTCTGAGAGCCTAATGAATGACAATCATGTTGAACTCTATAACTTGATTGTTGAGTGTTGTTTGCATCACTGGTGGCTCAGCGCGACAATCATATTCAGTAGTGTCCCAAAATTGCCTAATATAAGTCAAGCAGATAGTGGGAGATGACGTGATAGCGTAGTTGATGCGATATCTCTGTAAGAACTGGAGAATATTGTCAAACTAATCCGTGTTTGCTTCCCCAGGTGCAATCCAGAAAGTGCGATTGTGAATGCTGTGAAACTATCTAGGTGCCTCTGCTATGACGTGCACTCAAACAGATTAACATTAGTAATGTCCAAATAGTCGATATGCTGTGGTAAAACAACTAAGTCTCACACACGGCCTAATCAACGAAGAAGGCTGCTAAGCGAATATGCTCAGAAGCAAAGATGCATGAATAGTGAAGATGCTGAGCATCTTCGCTAAGGTCCCCATCTTCGTTAATTGCCATCTTCGCCTGACGAAAAGCAGAATTACACCATTATTATTTTGCCATTTTTAACACGACCCGATCATCACAATACACTTTAAGTAGTCCGACTAAGCCATTAAAGCAAAGAATTTTAAGTTTTGAACGTCGTTTGATAGTTTATTGGTCAAGTTTATACCGAACCCTAAAACCCATATCAAAATCGATGTGTTTACGGACCAAATACTGTGTTTCATGGATCGATGGATTCGTTTTTCAAAGCAGAACAAGAATCCAAGAAGAAAAAGATGATCCATATGTGTTTATGAGGATAAAATCGATTAAAACTGTGTACAACCTGTGGGTGGGTATCTTCGCTAGTTTGAACGGTGGGTTTTTAGAGTGTTGAAAGGTTTTGACTGGTTGAGTTGCTTTTATACCCGAACCCTTTTAGCGAACATGCCAACTAAAAGCGCATCTTCGCTGTTGTCCAAATTCACTATATTCTAGGCCGCACTTAGTCCAATTGAATTTAAACATGAAACAAGTGACTTGGCTTTTTAAGAAAACGTGTTGGTTTGAAAATGAGATGTTTCCCAAACGTGACGAGTACTCCCAGTGAATAACCATTTCCCGTGCATTAAGACTTGAAGTTAAACAGAAAATCTTTTTGTCATTTTTTATTTTTATAAAGATTGAAAATAAACGAAAACACTTGAAAGGTGAAATAAAATAAAAATAAATAAAATAAATTCAAAAGACAAACACACTATTTTTGTTGAGAGGTCACCTGTGAAAGGATCATATCAGCTAGAACAAGATTGCAAGCACATGTTAGTAATCTTAAAGGTATATTATCGAAAGCACAGTCACAGCCCAAGGCGATTACTAGTATGTTGATCCACTAAAACAAAGTTACACTCACGTCATCAAAGCCTCACTTTTCTGATACGATTGAAGTGTTTTATACTATAGATACTGTGTGTCGCACAACAAGACATACCCCCGCGATCAAGGTATGCACAAATCTTCATCGTAACAGGTGAATATATTGTTGTTATCCATGTGATTTACAAGGTATGATCACCGTAGTGTACAGGTCATCATATTTCTAAATGCAGCAAAATAACCAGTGTGAACTCAAACTGGGTTAGGTTAAATACCATCTGGTAAGTATTTTAGCTTCAGGCATTTTTTAGTTTGCCTTGCAGCTTGTGAGGTTCTAGCATTTTCCTTTTCTTTTTGCTCTTTTAATATGTCCTTGTTGTGCCTAGGTCAGCATATATCTAGATGCAGCAGAAGGACATCTAGGTTACCCCTGCATATTGCAACAATATAAAGACCCAAAACCTTTGAGTTTGGAAATATATCAACGCAAAATTAAAGACCATAAAATCATACGCCAATGTTATGTCACCCTCATGTACCACATTCCGTTATGTTTGTATCATATTATGGGCTGAGGACGCGTTGTAAGTTTGCCTACTGGTATATCACATGATGGAGCTTCAGTCGCACTTATCAGTTTAGGTTCTCTATTAGATTTTAAGTGTGACAGTCAAGCAACTGATGTACTATCATATCCTCTCTTCTACACAGTGACAACTCGTGTTTTTTTTTCTTTTTAAGAAAATATATATAGAAACATTAGTTACTTATGGGAAATGTAAAATTATTCAGGATTCCTCATCCCGTTCAGCTGCACCAACAGTTCAAAACGAGCCCTGTCGAATGCCTTGGTGTAAAGATCAACCAAATTTTCTTTTGTCACAACTTTTCTAAATGAATCATTTTCTTTTCAAAACAAACCCCTTTTAAAGTGATGTCTGACATAAATATGTTTTGATTTAGAAAAGTTGGTTGAATTTTCGGTGACTTAAATGGTGGCATTATTATCAATCATAATGGGAGTATTTTGAAAATTCAAACCTTAGTCCCGTATTTTTTACTGTATCCACAAAACCTGTGAATAACAACTACCCACTGCAACATATTCAGCCTCGCATGAGGACACTGCTATCAAGGTTTGTTTCTTGCACTGCCAGGACCCTAATCCCCTCCCCCCCCCCCAAGTAATTGACATCCGCCAGTTATTGATTTCCTATTATGGTTGCATCCTCTATAGTATGAATCGGTGAAGGAGATGAGATCTAATCCAACATCTGATGGAAACCAATGACCTAATTTTGGTTTCCCCTTAAGGTATCTCATAATCCTCTTCACCGCAATCTTGTGTGTCTCCTGTGGATCAGCCTGAAACCTGCCACAAAGACAATCTGGAAAAATAATATCAGGTCTAGAAGCAGTTAAATACATAAGTGAACCAATCATTGCCTTGTACTCTGTTTGGTCGACATGCTTCTCACTTTCAGTATGTCTACCGAGTCTGTAATTCACTGATAGAGGAGTAAGAATGTCATGTACATACTTAGTCTGATGGAATAACATTCCATCTGTCTTCTAATCAACTTGTAGACCAAGAAAGAACTTCAACTCTCCCATTGCGCTCATCTCGACCTTTTTCTTCATAACCTTCTTAAATTCCTTGCATCTTCGTTTGGTGACCCAAAGATGATATCATCAACGTACACCTGAACTAGTAGAAAATCTTCACCTTTCCTTCTAATGCATAGAGTACTGTCTATTTTTCCTCTCTCAAAGCCATTTTCTAAGAGATAGGTAGATAACGTCTCATACCAAGCCCCGGGCGCCTGATGTAATCCACAAAGAGCCTTATCATGTTTGTAGACCCGATCTGGATGTGCTGGATCAATAAAAGCTGGTGGTTGAGAGACATACACAAGCTCTTGGACTCTACCGTACAGAAAGGCGCTTTTGACGTCTAACTGATACACTTTGAATCCTTTAAGAGCTTCGAAAGCCAGAAATAGCCGTATGGCCTCTATCCTTGCCACTGATGCAAATTCTTCATTGAAGTCTATCCCCTCTTGCTGATTAAATCCCTTCACAACCAGCCGTGCGTTATTTCTGACCACTACACCATTGTCATCCTTCTTGTTTCTGAAAACCCACTTTGTGGCAATTTCCTGTGCACCCTGAGGAAGATCGACCAACTCCCAGACTTTGAGTTTTCTAAATTGAGCGAATTCTTCTTGCATTGCTTCCACCCATGCATTTTCTCGAAGAGCTAACTAATAAGCCTTCACTTCAATTTGTGAGATGAAACACTTTAAGCACTTGTTAACCACTCCCGAGTCTCAAATCTTCGCATACATGAAGGTTGCATTCCCAAAACTCCTTCTTGTTTGAACACCTGCATTAGGATCTCCCAGAATGTAATCTACTGGATGATCCATGTCTAATCGTGTTGTAACTGTGGTGTCAACCGGTAACTCATCTTCCAAGTTGGAGCCAATTTCTCCTTTAGCCTCATCATCTGAAGTTGTATCAGTTGCGAACGGATTCATAAATGGTTCATCTTTACTTTCCGTGACTGTATCTTTGGAAGTAGACCGGTTATTTCTCGAAGAGCTCTCATTTGCATCTGAATTATCCTTTTCCGTAGTAATTGGAATAATTGACCTGGGTGTGACTATGACATCATCATCCTCTTCAATTATTATATCTTCATCACTCGATGGATCTGCATTAAAGGTATGAGGAACATTAAAAGACTTAAAGACAACATCATAATCGAACATCCAAGTGGGCTCCTGTGCAGTTTCCATAGGTGTGTAACTAGTTATTTGAATGTTAAACACAATTTCAACAACACCTTTAGATTTATTAAAAACTCGTTTGTTTGGTGATCGAGGGACATAACCAAGGAAAAATCCCACACCAGCCACCTCACCAAACCTTGGTTGATTTTTATATTTTAGGATAGTGCACCACATCCCAAATGGTTCGAAATCTTTGATATTCGGGTTTTGACCGTTTAAGAGTTCATAACACGTCTTATTGTATTTCTTACCAGTCAAACCCCTATTCAAAACATAGTAAGTTGTATTCATGGCCTCCCCCAAAAGTGGACGGAAAGCTTTGAATCAGCTAGCATGGTTCGTGCTGCTTCTATCAAAGCTTATTCTTCCTCTTAGGGACTCCATTTTGTTGTGGCTCGTATGGTGCAGTAAATTGATGTTTGATTCCCTTGTGAATGCAAAAGATTGAAAACGTGTTGTTCTTGAATTCCATGCCATTATCGCTCCTGATTCTCTTAATAGTGGTGTTGAACAAGTTCTCTGCTTGAGAGATGAAATTGATCAGGATTTCTCATGTTTCATCCTTTGTACCTAAGAAGAACACCCAAGAAAATCTAGAAAAATCATCAGTTATCACTAGACAATAGTATTTTCCACCTATGCTCCTAACGTTCACTAGACCGAATAGATCCATGTGAATTAGTTCGAAAGGGGCAGAGATGGAATTTGTGACATCCGTCCCTTTTATTTTAACATTATTACAACTTTAATCTCCTGGTATTATGAATGTACAAATTCAATCCTTAAAATTCTCATAGTCCACAAATTATTAAGAATCTTGTGATACTTTCAAACTTGTATCTTTCTTATATATATATATATATATATATATATATATATATATATATATATATATTAGAAACGGGAACACGTTTCAATTCAAATACGAGCATAGGAATTTATGTAAATTGATTCAAAGGTATAAATAATATAAACTTGTAAGAGTTTTAAAAGTTGAAAAGTTTAAAACTTCATTTCTTTTAAAAAAGTTATAAAAGTTACAAGTTATTAAAAGTGAGAAAGTTATAAGAACTATAAAGTTATAAGTTAACTTATTAGTTAAAGTTTTATAAAGAACTTTGTTAAGTTATTACTTAGTATATATATGAAAGTTAAACCACAAGGACCATTCATGTCAAGAGCCTAATGTTTCAAATCCCAATCCCTCCTTCCAGTCATGTTCACGTTTCTCAGGCGTGTGACCGGCCGGATTCAGGCCAATTCCGGCGACAAATAAAACTTGGTTTTTAATCGCCTTTACTCGAAATTAATCATTTTATTATGTTTATCCACTCAATTATAAAAACTTTCAATCATAATATCAATCTTAAACGTGCATTTATATGGGTTTTAATTCGGTTTTAATGGTGAAACGGCCAGACTTTTCGAAAGCTCGAATATGGTCCGTTTTGAATGAGATTTCTTAGAAATACCTCCCTTCAATCCTTCTGCATTTCCTTTCACCCTAAACTCATAAGAATATCATCCAAAAATCATCCAGAAACTCTCCAATACGTGGTTCTATGTCGTGACCTTGTTTCTTCCGTTTTTTGGATCAAATCGTTTATTGCAAGGTTATTTTTTATGCCGTTTTGCTTGTTAATAATTGCCGAACAAAAGCCCTTTGATTGCTTGCTGTAATCGGTAATTGTTAGTGTGATTAAAATCAGGTCTTAGGGTTAGCGTTTTGATTATGATTTGAGGAAGAAGATGACCATTTATATAGTGTTTTGATGTTATTTTTAATCAAAACATCCAACATATGAATCAAGTGTTATAGTGGTTTGTGTCTGTGTGTTTGTGTGTTTGTCAAGAACCCACTCAAGTTTGACACCCATGAGCCCCTCATTTTTATTCTTTTTTTAAGCTATAAATTCTATTTGTTTTAAATATATATAATACATATATGTTGTAAGATATTCATAACTAATTTAATTTTTGCTCAAAAGTTATAAAACTTTAGGTGTAGAATCTTGACAGTATAAACCTAATTTTCAAACTTTTATTTTTCTGGAAAATATATCAATTTTAATTTTTTATTTATTTAAATTGTCTTAATGTTATTTAAATGATTAAAAATTCCTTTTAAATGATTTTGATCCCAAAAATTTTGTGAAAATATTTATATGCATCAGAAACTTAATCCCAATTTATTGGACTAGAAATATTTAGTTTTTATATATTTTCCTATTTTTAATCATTTAAATAAATTTTAAGTTCAATAAATAAGTTTAAAATACAAATAAATTTAGAAAAATTATGGAAAATTTATTCTTACCATTTCTCATTGGAAAGCATTCATTTTTCATAAAAATATTATTTTTGGTCCTATTTATATTTAGTTAGGCATATTAAATCATTTAATTATATATAATTTATAAAATTGTTTTTATAAATATTTTTCATTAAAACCAGAAATATTGCTATGATTGATGGTCATAATTATCATTTGTTTAATTCATTTGTGTAACTTATAATTATTTATTCAATTCTTTATAATTACTTTAATTATTTACAATTATAGTTTAAGTAATTAACTATATCGTTCGTTTTTACGATTCGAAACATATTTTTATCTAAATAATCAGTTGGTAGTATTTAGATGAATAAATCATATTCATAGATTTTATCATATAATTTTGAGATACAAATTTGATATTATTTCAATTCTTTGCAAAAATGTTGATTCCCCAGATCGACCTAGCAAGCCCTAATGCCTTAGAAGCCTAGATACCCTAGACATTTAAGGCATTCCATTCATTAGCATCTTATACGTTATAGTTAGAATTCTTCGAAATTCCCATTTATACAGGATCGGTTTGTCACAAAACCATACAAAGATCACACGAGTATAAGCAAATCAGGTGTGGAAACCCTAATTCGCATGCAAAATGATATAAATCGTAATCAGAACGCGTTAAGGTCCATTTTCAACATGTTTTTCATTAATATTATCAAGATTAAGCTTACAATATCAAATACAATGAAAAACACAAGTTTCCAGACGTTTCCAGAACACACACACTTAATGACCAACAACTACTAACAATAACCGTCTTAACATATATATATATATATATATATATATATATAGGCATCCACATTCGACCTCTTGCAAGGTCGAATGGACCCTTTGACCAATCGATGGTGCGAACCAGAAACAATAAACAAACAAAGCTTTCATTCGACCTAATAAGATGTTCATTCGACCCCTCGACATGTCGAATGAACTTGTAAATTATCAAAAACCTTCAAATCTTTGTCTTGATTCATGTAATCCGAAAGCGACAACCACATAATGTACTTACAATTTATTAGCTCACGACAGCTTAAGTTGAATTTTGATCGCTTTTTCAAACTGTGAGTATATATACTTACCCCCCTTTTGTTTTCTTGCACTTTTGGGGTGTAACATGTACACATATGCAACTTACACTTACACATATTCATAAGCGTTTTTACATACAATTCTTGCATGTGTTATACTTTGAATTCTTGTGCTTGTGAGTAAACATAAACGTAGTGGAAAGTACCTATGTGTGCTAGCCGACTTTAACAATGGATAACGCTATTTGGATTGACAACTTGCCTAGTGGAAAGTACCTATGTGTGCGGGATGTCCTAGGTGATTGTTAATTCTTTAATCTTTGTCAACATTAGAGGTTTGATTTTGACCCGCATTGTGTGCTAAGGTGTTTATAATATATTGCCTTGAATGATTCATGACACTTGAATTGTAAAACATTTTTATACCTATATTGTACGTACACAAACTAAGTGTACTCACCAGCATTATTGTTGACGTCTTATTTTTATACATGTTTCAGGGAACACTTGATGTTGTCACCTAGGCTTGGACTTAGACTTAATAAACAAGCTTTATGTATCGTTTTGTTTTTTTTTTTGCTTTTGTTTTTTTTTTGTTTTGAGACTCGATGTATTGGTTTGATTTTTATGTTTGACTCTTAATCATGAATTTAATAATATTTAGATTTTAGTACCATGAGCTTTTGAACAATCGTCATTATGTGGCACCTTGATGATTCCACCATCGGTTGGGGTGTTACAGAATTGAAAGCTTTAGGCTTGTGAGGCTTGTGTTGCTTCCCCTTTTTGCAATGGACACATTTATCCTCCAAACCAAAGTTTTTAATGGAACACCAGTAACCAACACATTTATTGCCAGCATCAATGATTAAAGAAAGAGGAAGTTGTACCTTCTTGACATTAGAGCTCAAATCAGTCATGTATGCAATGAACTCTTTTGTTGACATTCCTTTAGTAGATGCTGTCAGATCCAACACCTGTGTAGTCAACTCCTTCTACTTTTCTTCTTTAGCCTCAGTATCTTCAGCTTCATCAGTGTTGCACTTGTTAGGACAAAGAGGATTGGTGAAACCACTTTTGTAAACCTTAGTCTAATTCACTTCTGTCATTTTTGGCTAAGTAGAAGAACTGAATTGAAGACAAGAAACTGCTGATTAGAAGATATGAAGAAGTGCTGAAGTTGCAGAAGTTCTGAAGTCCAAACCAGACAAGTTCACTTCAGAAGTACTGAAGACAAAACTACTCTTCAGTAGTTGTCCTTCATCAGCACTTAGCAGAAGATATTTGCCACCGCCCATTTGCATCAGTAGTTTGTTGTTTAATATTACTTTTAGCTTTATTTGTTTCTTTCAATGTTGCAACTTGTGCAACTTGTAACTGGACTTTCTGTACTTGCTTTTCAGGCAAGATACATGCATGTAATCGTCTATAAATAGAAGACTTCAACCTTCTATTTTAGACATTGATTTTTAAGCAGAAAAATCCTTCAAACACTCTCATTGTTATTATTCCATTTCTGTATTTATTGTGAATCTTGCTAAGTATCTAATTCTCATTTACAACTTAGATTCATAATAAATACTTTGTCATTTATCTTGTTTCAAACATCAAGGGGGAGTTACAACTCTGCCTTTGCATAAAAAGTGTTGCTTTAACTTATAACATTCCGCTGTGCTTATAATCTGATTTACTAGGACTTGCTAAACACTTAAGTGTCAAGATAGCAAGTTCTTACTTAGCAAACAAGAGCAAACTGATCCAACAATTGGTATCAGAGCATTGGTTTATCTGATCACATATCAATCTAACAAATTGAGAATCAGACACAAAGCTCTTATTGATATTCAATAAAAAGATCAAAAGTTCACTTTTTATCAATATCCATCACTTAAAAGAGTCATCAGACAAATCTATAACTCTTTAAAAATGGATCCACATAATACTGGTTCTGCCACCAAACCTGCCATGCTTGTGAGAAATGAGTACAATATATGGCAGAAAAGAATGGCACATACCTTGTCACAAACCAACACTGGTTGTTGGAGATCTGTGATATATGGTCCACACAAACCAGTAAACATAAACCTTGAAACAAAAGAAGGGATTCCTAAGGATCCCAAAGACTATACAGATGAAGATTTCCTAAAACTTGAGCTAGATGCTAAGGCATTCTCTATGTTGGCAATGGCTCTCCCAAATGAAATATACTCTGGCCTTTTACATTGTGAAAGTGCCAAAGAACTTTGGGACTGTCTTAAAGAACAGTTTGGAGGAACTGAAGAGGTGATTGCCAACACCAGAGAAATTTTGGCTCAACAATATGAAACATTTGCTTATATTAATGGGGAGACTTTGACACAACAATTTGAAAGATTCTCCTCATTAATCTCTGAGCTAAAGTTAAATGGGCAGACCTATACAACAGTCTCTATGTTACATAGATTTTTAAGGTCTCTGCCTGACAAATGGGAAACTTACTCCATTGTCTTAAGATCCTCACCAGATTTTAGCTCCCTCACTCTTACAAAACTCCATGGGAGATTACTCACTTTTGAAAGAGAAATCGATCAAAAGAAGAAATTACAAACTTCTGGTAAAACTGCTGATGACTACCTACCAGGTAGTACAGCACTTTTGGGACAAGATTCACCAACTTGTTCCTATGGATCTTATGACAATATTGACATAACCACTGGGATCTCATCAGAAAGATCTTTCCCATGTTATGACAATGATGACCAAGGTCAAACTGCTGATAATCTATGTTTTATCATGGATGATTTGAAAAATTTTAGCAGTGATGACTTGGAAGAAATGGACATACTTCACCAACTGGCCATGCTAAGCATTAAAACTAACAAGTTTTATAAAAGGTCAGGAAGGAAATTTCCAGGATTGACCAGTAACACAAAAATTGGTTTTGACAAATCTAAACTGAGATGTCACAAGTGTCAGAAGTTGGGACACTTTGCTAGAGAGTGTAGAAGCTCTAGCTTTAACCAATCACAATCTGGAAATAACTATAACCCCAATTATAATAGGAACAATGGAACTCAAGGGAGTGCTCATTTTGTACAGGCACAAGCTCCTCAACAGCAATATATGCCTCAAGTACAATATGTTCAAGTGCCTGCTCAACAGATGCAGGGCCAACAATCAATCCCTCCCTTTCCAGCTGCTCAACTTCCTCCACAGCCTCAACAACCCCCTCAACAAAGCCTCTTTACCTCGGGGTATGTTGACTGGAGCAGTCTCCCATATGACACCACAGAGTGTAATCCTGATGCAGACAACAAAGTGTTTGACATCAACTGGGGAGAACCAGACAATGGCAGAAAGAACTTTGCCTTAATGGCATTTGAAGGCTCTACCTCAAGATCTGCATTGTCTCAGGTATCAAAAGAATCTTTGACAAAACTATGTTCAAACTCTTGCAAAGAAACTTTTGCTCTCATAAGAGAGACAAACGTGCACCTACAAGGCAAAGCCAATGATTTAGAAAGAAAATACACACAGATAAAATGTGATTTGGAAAGAAAACTGTGTGCTAAAACTAAAGAGGTTTCTAAATTAACTGACTCTGCCATTGAAACCCAAGCACAAATCAAAATGATGTTAAATGACCTGGGAGATGTCAGACAAGAGCTTGCTGACACCAGGATCACTTGTGAAAAATGGGTTGAATCTTGTAGGGGGTATCAACTACTGCTAAACAAACAAAGTGCTTCAAATGTGAAGTTTGGCATAGGATACCATCATGTTGAAACACCAACAGATTTTTCTCCCAAAACTACTGAAGATGGGAGAAGAATTGTTTCAAATGAAACTTCTGAAGGGAAAGAATGCACATCTTTCCATGAAAACTTTCTAAATAGAAATCCTGGCATTTTTAAAGAAAGTACTTCAGAAGTATTTACAAAAACTGACAACAAGCCATCAGTAGTTTCATCTACTTCAGGAGTTGAGACCCTGAAAACTACTGATGAGCAAAATCTTTTTACTGTCAGAAATTTGCCTTCAGAACAAAAACAGAAGGCAAAAGCATGTGAAATTTGTGGCCTGTTCAACCACAAAACTGAATTTTGTAGATACAGAAAAGGAATTCAGTTCAATCAAAAAT
The DNA here is from genome assembly GCA_030844895.1 of Ambrosia x helenae. Taxonomy (NCBI): domain Eukaryota; kingdom Viridiplantae; phylum Streptophyta; class Magnoliopsida; order Asterales; family Asteraceae; genus Ambrosia; species Ambrosia x helenae. The sequence goes on along the minus strand of CM061233.1, from coordinate 19,067,421 downwards.
TTAAACAACAGGTTGTGGGAAATCAAATCAGAAATGATTATGAAAAAGTCTTTAAACCCAAGAAACAACCTGAAAACACCTTTTCTCAGAAAAAGATAATATCTCAACCAAAATCTTTTTCTCAAAATTCCCTGTCAGTAGTTAGACCAGAATCATCAGCAGTTTCACAAACTGCTGAGATTCAAAATCTAAAGAACATGGTAGAACTACTGATGACCAAGGTTGATGGTGGTCCTAAAAAGGATACCACCATAGTTCTTCATGAAAAATCCATTGCCAAAAAGACATGGATTTCTCAACCTGGTCAAAAACAAACTGTAACTGTTCCCAAGAGCAAACCCAAAGCCAAACAGGCTTGGGTTTCCAAATCTAACTAATTTGCTTTTATGTGCAGAGAGTTTCCAGGGCTTGAACAGCATATGGTATGTTGATAGTGGAGGCTCTATGCACATGACTGGATGCAGATACCTGATAAACAACTTTATCAGTCAAAGAGAAGGATCTGTGTCCTTTGGGAACAATGCCAAGGGATATGTGCTAGGACATGGCAATGTCTCCTCTGGCAAAATACAGTTTGACAAGGTCAACCTGGTGGAGAACCTTGAATACAACTTGCTGAGTGTGTCACAAATGTGTGATAAAGGATATTCTTCCTTTTTCACAAAGACAGCTTGCAAGATCATCTCACCAGAAGGCCAGAAGTTGATTGAGAAGATTATAGAAGATCATACTTTGCTGATTGCCAAAAGATGTGGCAATGTCTATGCAGTGGACATTGAAAAAGACAAAGTATTGAACAACACTGCCTGTTTCTTCTCAAGGGCATCAACTTCAGAAACAGATCTCTGGCACAGGAGACTTGGCCATGTGAACTTTAAAACCATAAATAAAGTCACAAAAATGGGCTTGGTCAGAGGTCTACCTTTGAAAGTATACCAGTGTCAAGAACACTGTGTATCCTGTTTAAAGGGAAAACAGCATAAGTCCTCCTATAAGTCTATTGAAGAATCAAAAACAACTGCATGTCTTCAACTACTCCATATGGACTTATTTGGGCCTGTCAAGATTATGAGCCTTGGTAAAAAGAAGTACTGCTTAGTCATCATTGATGACTACTCAAGATTCACATGGGTATTCTTCTTGTTTTCCAAGGATGAGGCTGCTGAAATCATCAAGTTCTTCATTCTACAAGTAGAGAAACAATATTCTCTATCTGTCAAAACCATTAGAAGTGACAATGGGACAGAGTTCAGGAACAAAACTCTGGATGAATTCTGTTTGTCTAAAGGGATTATTAGACAATACAGTGTTCCCAGAACTCCTGAACAAAATGGTGTAGTAGAAAGGAAGAACAGAACATTGATAGAAGGAGCAAGAACAATGTTAGCTGATTCTGGACTGCCATTGTACTTTTGGGCAGAAGCAGTTAACACAGCATGTTATGTCCAGAATAGAGTTCTTGTGGTCAAGAGACATTCCAAGACTGCCTATGAAGTTCTTCATGGCATGAAGCCCCTTATCTCCTTTTTCAGGGCTTTTGGGTGTCAATGTTTCATCTTGAACATCAAGGAATCTATCTCAAAGTTTGCTGCCAAAGTTGACTCAGGTTACTTTCTTGGTTACTCTTCAACTAGAAAAGCCTACAAGGTTTTTAATTCTCACACCAAGATAGTAGAAGAAACATTGAATGTCAAGTTCAATGAGTCAAAACACACTCTTATTCCAGCACATCCTGCTGAACTCTTTGACCTTGACAACTTCCACTTTGGACCTGAAAAGGCTGTTACTTCTTCCAAACCTACTTATTATGGTGATCAAAGGTTTGAAGATGAGGATCCTGCACCATGGACTCCTCAAACAGTCATTAAGTCAACTACAACACCATCAGAAGTTTTCCAAACTTCTGATCAAACAAATACTGAAGGCCAAACTCAAACATCTGCATCAGCACCTGCAACTACTGAAGAAGCTGCAACTGCTGAACCAGATATCATAGACCTCAGTAGTTTGTTTGAAGAACCAGAGCCACCTACACCTGTCAGTGGTTTACAACAACTGATTGAACACAGAGATCATCCACTTGATCAAATCATGGGTGATATTGCTACAGGTGTTCTGACCAGAAACCAGCTCTCCAACTTTTGCCTATTCTCAGCCTTTATTTCACAGTTGGAACCAAAGAAGTACCAGGAAGCCCTCAAAGACAACAATTGGGTGCAGGCTATGCAAGATGAACTACTACAGTTCACCAAGCAACAGGTCTGGGAAATCTGTCCCTTACCTCAAAACAAGCAACCAATTGGTACAAGATGGGTTTTCAGGAACAAACAAGATGAAGCTGGTATGATAATCAAGAACAAGGCAAGACTGGTAGTTCAAGGGTACTCTCAAGAAGAGGGAATTGACTATGATGAAACCTTTGCTCCAGTTGCAAGGCTTGAGGCCATCAGGTTATTTCTGGCCTATGCCATTTCCAACAAAATAAAAGTTTATCAAATGGATGTGAAAAGTGCATTTTTATATGGTAAAATCAAGGAGGAGGTGTATGTCTGTCAGCCACCTGGGTTTGAGGATCCTTCTCATCCTGAGTGGGTGTACAGACTGGATAAAGCTCTATATGGGCTCAAACAGGCTCCAAGAGCCTGGTATGATACACTCTCCACCTTTTTACTCAAAAATAACTTTACAAGAGGTGCCATTGATAAAACACTTTTCATTAAACATGTTGGAAATCATGTCTTACTTGTTCAAATTTACGTTGATGATATCATCTTTGGTTCAACAAACACAAAATTGTGTGATGATTTTAAGAAACTCATGCAATCAAAATTTGAGATGAGTACCATGGGAGAACTGCAGTACTTTCTAGGACTGCAGATCAAACAACAAACAAATGGAACTTTTATACATCAATCAAAATATGTTAAAGAATTATTGAACAAATTTTCTTTAAATGACTGTAAATCATGTTCCACTCCCATGACACCTATCACACAAGTTGAACCAGATGATCAAGGGAAACAGGTTGATCAAACCATGTACAGATGCATGATAGGTTCCCTTTTATACTTAACTGCTTCTAGACCAGATATTATGTTTTCAACATGTGTCTGTGCTAGATATCAATCAGCACCAAGGGAATCACACCTTATTGCAGTCAAAAGAATTTTTAGATATCTGAAAGGAACTCCAACACTGGGAATTTGGTATCCTGCTTCAAGCAATACCAAGTTATCAGCATTTTCAGATAGTGACTATGCAGGGTGTAAGATGACTAGAAAGTCAACATCTGGTGGTTGTCAATTTCTGGGTAACTGTCTAGTGTCATGGCAATCAAAGAAGCAAACATCTGTTGCAACTTCAACTGCTGAAGCTGAATACATTGCAGCTGCAAGTTGTACATCACAGATACAATGGCTCCAATATCAACTTCTTGATTATGGAATCAAAGAGACCAAGACACCTTTGTTTGTAGACAGCAAATCTGCCATTAGCATCATTCAAAATCCGGTACAGTTCTCAAAAACTAAACATATTGAGATCAGGTACCATTTCATAAGAGATTGCTATGAAAAAGGCAAGATTGAGGTGAAGCATGTAGCAACAGCTAATCAGATAGCTGACATCTTCACTAAGCCCCTTGACACATCAACATTTCAGAAGTTAGTTTCCATGCTTGGAATGCTAAATTTGTAAGTGTTTATTTTTTTTTTTTTTCATATCAGTTAGAATCCAAGTTAACACTTGATTCTACCCAACTCTACAGCAAACTTCTACATCAATCACTACTGATATGAATCAAAATTTTTTCTTTTTCCTTTTTCCATCCTTGATTCCATCTTGTTTATCATGGTAGAATCAAAATGAAAAATTTATTTTTCCTTTTTCCACCCCTGATTCCATCCTGTTTACCTTGGTGGATTTCAGGTTAACCTTTTCCATCTTTTTTCTGGTTTTCACTTACAAATGTCAAAAGTCTGAAACAAAACTTCTGAAAAACAAAAACAGTTTGAGAGAAACTACTGATGAACAAAAATCATCAGTTTGGGGATAACTTTTTGAAAAAGTGTGTAACTTCTGATAAAATAAACTTCAGAAGTTATGAACTAAGTATTTATAAAAACATTTCTCATCAGATGTTAAAACTACTGAAGAGAAAATGGGAACTACTGATGAAGTAATCCTTCATCAGCAGTTTAAGTCAAAAGGGCAAATCTGACTTTTCCCATCATCAGAGGTTTGACCTAATAAGTTTAAAACCTCTGATAAAGAGATTTTTAACCAAAGGCGGTTTTTAAACTTCTAATAAAGAAGATTCAAGCGGTTAAAACTTCTAATAAATACCTTTTTCACACACTTATCCTTTTAAACTCACAAAATATCCCTCCTTCTCTCTCAAAACTCTCTCAAAACCTACACCTAAAAATTCACTGTTCGATCAAAACACCCAAACCACAATGGATCTTGTTCTAAAACAGGGACACAATCAAAGAGCTTTTCTTGAAAAACAAGAAGGCTGGTCCCAATACGATGAGATCATTGATCTTGTCGTCAAATCCCAATACTTTACTGCTCTCACAATTAACCCACCAATTCATACTGAAACTCTGAATGAGTTCTGGGCAAATGCTGAGACGGTTACAATGGGTGGTGAGGTCATTTCCCTCAACTCAAAGATAAAAGGGAAACAACTGACCATCACACCAGCCACACTAGCAACAAGACTGGGTCTGGATGATGTAGCTGCCCCTGACCATGTTGCTAACAAAGATATTCATCTAACCATGACTGAGTGTGGTTATCAAGGTACTCTCTCCCATGCAACAATATTCAAAAAATATTTTGAACCAAAATACAAACTTTTGTTTCATTATATAATTATGTGTTTGAGTCCAAAAACAGGGTCATATGACCAGATGCCCTCCACTTTTCAACCAATATTTCATTCCATTGTGAATGAAACCAAATACAGGGCATCAAAACTGTTTTTCCATGAGTTGGTGTTACATCATAATAATACCAAGAAAAAGTTTTTGTTGTACCCAAGGTTCATTATGCAATGCATAATAGGGGAACTGGGTAATGAGGTGCTTGTGGGAAAAGTTTCAACTTTAAACCCTTTAACATCACAAGCATACTCAAGACTGAACAAACCGGCTGCCTGGCCAGAAGATGATCAGGGAGAACAACAACAAGTCCCCCTGAAGCCCACATCTTCCACACCTACACCACCAAAAGCCAAAAAGCCCAAGCCAACAAAAACTGTAACCCACCAACCCAAAAGAAAAGCTGTTCAGGAGGTTGAGATGCCTGAACATGCTCTTGAGCATTCTGCTCTTCAAATTGGTGAGACTGAAACACCCTCTCAGTCTCATCCATCTCAAACCCCACAAAGAGCACCCATATCTGTTCATTTCAAAAGAAAAAGACTCAGAAAAGCATATCAAACACACTCTTCTTTTGAAACTGCTGAACAACAAACTATTGCCCAAACTACTGAACCTTCCCCACAAATTTCTGAACAAGAGGCAATTGAAATTGCCAAACTTCTCTCTGGGCTAAAAGAGAAGGTCCCATCTGATTATGTCAGTCCCCTACAACCACAACAAACAGGGGACATAACCACAACATCAGACATAGATGTGGACATCTCTAGCCCTATCCCAAGAGATGAGGGTGGACCAGAGTCTTTAAGCCCAAATTTAGAGACTCTTGGGGCATCTGAGGCTGCTACTACTCAGTTACCACCCAGTGGTGGATCTGAGGACAGAAGTAACATAGCTAAGACCTCAGATGTGGCAACTACTGATGAAGGCTTAATGCCTGAGGTAGGAAATCCTCAGTACCAAGAAACAGAGGTTCATGAGAGAACTGAGTTGGGCTCAGCTCATGATTTAACTGAGACAGTCCTCTCTGAGGGCAACATCAGGGATACAGATGATTCCATTAACTTGGATGATGTTTCAAAAACTCCAACTACTGAATTGACGGCACTTTCTGAAGGTCCTGCTGCAAAGGTATCCAGGCTCAAGAAGCCAGTCACCTTTGCACAGGTTAAAGTCCACTCAATCCCTAAAACCCCTAGAGTGGCATCCTCTGTACAACATGAGGATCTCCCAAAAACACCCCCTTCACAGCAAATGCCTACCCAATTCCCTGGGCACACAAGCATAGACCTGAACCAGCTATGCAGCCCAGAGGGTCCCCTGTACCACATGATGAATACACTCATCAGAAATCACTTCCAAACCTATACAGCTGACTTGGAGCTGTCAATCAAAAACCAATTTGGGGTGATTAAAACCAAGATGAACGATCTGTCTAACAAAATAGACTACAACAGCCAGCAGATTGCTCATCTTCAAGGACACTTCTCCCAACCCTCTGCTTCAAGGGTTAGAATTGATGAATCCAAAAAGGGGGAGAAGATCAGGGAACCTAAGGAGTCATTCCAAGCCAGAGTAAAGGCACGAGTGGCACTCCTTGAAAGAGATCAGAAAGATCAGGCCAGAAAAGAAAAATTGGCCAAACAGTTTGGTGTCTCTATTGAAGAAATTGAAGCTGCTGAGAAAGAAGATGAGACCCAAAGTTCTGATGATTCCCTAAGGTGTAATGAAGAAACTTCTGATTACCAAACTTCTGATGAAGAATCAGAAAGTACTGAAGACAATCCTTCAGTAGCTGACAAACCATCAGCAGTTGTCAGCACATCAGAAGTCAACACTTCCCAACCTCAAACAACTGAACCTTCCAGAACCACTGCTCCCACTCAACCAACATCTGACCCCATCAGGCCTACATCCTTTACAACAATGACTGTATTAAACCCTTCTCCCATCTCTCAATCAGCTGAACTATTAGAGAAGAGTTTAATTGCAGCCAACAAGAAGGCCAGAGAAGATCAGATTTGGAAATCTCTGGAAGAAAGGGATGATTTGGACTTAAGCCATGAAGAAAAACTTCAGGCTTATGCAGCTGAACTACAAAGGCAGGCTAGCCTTGATGAGATTGCTGAACAGGATAAAAGACAACAACTGGTGTCTTATATCACCAAGAACAGCAAGACTAAAGCCTTTACACTCAAAGGACTCTCCATGCAAGAGCTGACAAGAAGAGCACAACTGCTTGCAGACAAAATGGCCACAAGCAAAGAAGGAAAGGCCAAGAGAGCCCAGATAATAGAAGAGCTAGTAGCAGAAGGATATGGTTCAAAAGCCTCTGTATCCAGATGGAAAGAAGAAAGACTAATGGATACATATAGAAAATATTTGGCTGCCAAGGCTGCAAATCCTGAGAAGTTTCAAACTGCTGATCCTTCAAGATCAGTAGTTAGAACTTCTGGTGTATCTAGAAGATCTGCTGCTCAGAAGAAGAAGGCAGAGGACAATGTCAAAACTGATTTCAAAATGGTACTACTTGAGGGAAGCTCAATAGTCCATTCAGATTTTGACATTGAGGAGAAACCTCTGTTAACACAGTTCAGGGATCCTTCCACTTTTGCTTATCAAATACAAAAGACCATCACAGAAAAGCTGCATACCAAAGTAGTGACTGAACACCATCTCCCAACTGTTCAGATGCCTGGTATGCAACAACATCAACAAGGAAGAGAATCCCACCTGAGGCTATCTGAAACTGAAGACATCCAGCACTCAGGACCATCAACCCAAGGGACAAGTCTGGTTCCCTATTCTTCTGACTTTAACAAGTCAAAGATCCCTATCATCAGATGGTCACTTACTGATAACAACTCAGTACTGTTGACAAGAAGAGACTTCTCAAGCAGGGTTTACAAGAAGATCAGTGATCTGAAGAAACTGTCAACACAAGACCTGCTCACAATTCAACATCTAGATCCACAGAGAGGATCTCTGTCTGATGATCTGTACAACCAGCTCAAGAACACCATGTACAAAGAGATATGGAAGATTGTTCAAGACAGAAGAAACACATAAGGAATTAGTAAGGTTTTGGCTTCATCAATCCAGGGGGAGATTGTTAGGACAAAGAGGATTGGTGAAACCACTTTTGTAAACCTTAGTCTAATTCACTTCTGTCATTTTTGGCTAAGTAGAAGAACTGAATTGAAGACAAGAAACTGCTGATTAGAAGATATGAAGAAGTGCTGAAGTTGCAGAAGTTCTGAAGTCCAAACCAGACAAGTTCACTTCAGAAGTACTGAAGACAAAACTACTCTTCAGTAGTTGTCCTTCATCAGCACTTAGCAGAAGATATTTGCCACCGCCCATTTGCATCAGTAGTTTGTTGTTTAATATTACTTTTAGCTTTATTTGTTTCTTTCAATGTTGCAACTTGTGCAACTTGTAACTGGACTTTCTGTACTTGCTTTTCAGGCAAGATACATGCATGTAATCGTCTATAAATAGAAGACTTCAACCTTCTATTTTAGACATTGATTTTTAAGCAGAAAAATCCTTCAAACACTCTCATTGTTATTATTCCATTTCTGTATTTATTGTGAATCTTGCTAAGTATCTAATTCTCATTTACAACTTAGATTCATAATAAATACTTTGTCATTTATCTTGTTTCAAACATCAAGGGGGAGTTACAACTCTGCCTTTGCATAAAAAGTGTTGCTTTAACTTATAACATTCCGCTGTGCTTATAATCTGATTTACTAGGACTTGCTAAACACTTAAGTGTCAAGATAGCAAGTTCTTACTTAGCAAACAAGAGCAAACTGATCCAACAGCACTTGATGTCCTCCTTCAAATATTGTTCCTCTGTCACGACTCTTTCAACCTGCTCATCTTCAACCATGTCTTCAACTATCTTAGCCCTCAATGCCTGATTGCTTGAACCATCGGCACCATCAAGCAAATTACTCCAATCATAAGTATTGTTAGGCTTAGCAACCATTAGAGCCTAGGAGTTACTGTTGCTCTGAGTAGGCACTACTGAAGAGCTTTGCCTCACGGTATTTCCCGGGTCTAACATTTAGGTCAAATGGAAGAACTTTAAACCCCAATATCCTAGTAAAGTCATATCCAAGACAAAGACCCATTCGTTGACCAATAGGCCACTTGTAATGATTAAGATCAAACTGCTAAAAAGACTTTTAAGAAGATTCCTTTGATCAAAATGGAACAAGACTTTTCTAATAATTTCATGTTGGAAACAAGAAGGAAAATCAGCAGAAAAATCAGGGTCTTAAATCTAATGTGGCTGTTAAATTGCTTTATGAAAGACATCAAGACTCTATTCTTCAACGAAATGCATTTTGACACGTTCTATATTCATGAAGCCATCAAGTTTTAGAGAGTTGTCAGATTATGTTTTGCACATGAGATAAACTCTGGATGTGAATGGAAAAACAAGTTGTCAAACATTAGTGATGTGCCGAGATTTACACATGTTTACATATGCATTTACACCCATTTTTGCATCAAAATCATGCTTTTATCATAAGTTTATTATGTTTTATCTTTCTTTATTGAAAATTGCAGGTTTTGAGGCCAATGAGTGAAAATGGAAGAAAAACGACACAAAAGGCAAGGAATGAAAGACTAAGAGAGTTGTAGTAGATGCAACACGGCCATGCACCTGCCCCTGGTCAACAAGTAAACATTTCTAAGTCAGTGGGAAGTGAAAAGTCTGCACGGGCAAGCACGGGCGTGCACCTATGGTGCATGACCATGCTCCAAGTCAGCAGGTCTCAGAATGTTCCAGATCCGACGAAAACTGACAAGACGGTTAGCCACATAGACAAGCACGAGCGTGCTTAATGATGAGAACAACCATGCTCCTCAACAACTCCGAAAGAATCTGCATGAAAGGACTCTTCACTACTCTCAGATGTTTTGCACGGACGTGCCTACGAGGGAGCACGATTGTGCTTGGCCTGCTAGAGTGCCTATAAATAGAGGCATAACTTCTCATTTTGGCATCCCATCCAATCTCCTTCTCTCCTCACTACATGAAGTTTCTACCCTCTTTGGCTCTTGAAAATGTCCTTTGAATCTTGGGATCACTCCATAAACACTTAGGTTTAGAGAGAGACCACCACAATCACTCAAATCCCCAAGAAATCTCCATACAACCCTCACCATGATTTCCATTCAAATCAAACCTTGTGAGTCTGTTATATCACCTATGCTAGGCTAGATTTCTCTTTGTGTTGCTAGGGTGATGATTGAACTTGGTATGGAATAAATAGTTTATTTTTATTTATAGTGGTGTTTTGTGTTCTTAACCATTTCTTCTACTCTTTCTTTGTGTGATGAATTAACTAATTAATCAGCTTAGTATTTGGTCTTGTGGGTGTTTTGGTAGGAAGTGCAGGGACTTATGAGTGTACATGTGCCGTGTAAAAACCCGTGCACTTGTAGGCTAACCATTAACTCTATGTGTAGAGATTAGCACATTTGCAAGTGGAAACATTCACACTTTGTTCTTGATCCTCAACTATCAAAAGTTCACTTAGGGTCGGTACGGTCTATATACTTCGCCTTGGTGATAAGCCAAGATTTGGTTTAGTGACTTAGCTACATGGTCTATGTGTTAGCTTTGGCGCAAACCAAAAATTGGTGAACTCGTGTTAGAAGTAAAAGCTATTTATTTACTTCTATTATTATATTGCCACACAATTAATAATAGATCAATCACTTTTTGAAACATTAATTATTTCAAGTGAGGGATGAGCGTACTCGGGAGGATGCATCACCTTTACCATATCAAGTGGTAGCTTGTTAGCCGCTCCGACCGTTGGCAAGTTATTCACAAAAGAGTAGAGTAGATGGATGTCAATATCAGAGCTTTAGGAGGTGTGCTCTTTAAGGTTGGATGCATACAATTTTGGGTGATACGTCCCTCATAGTTGAGATGTGAGCTTACCAAGAAGGGAGACGCTCACAATAACTTTAAGAGCACGAATTGTTTAAGGTCTAATGCGGGAGGCTTAATTTTACAACACCATTTAATTAAAAATCTACTATTGTCTTATACCAAGTAAAACCAGATCCCGAAGCAACACCTTTGTTTTGATATTGTTTCCTCTCAAGATTTAAATCTCTCTTTTATTTTTCTTCCAAGCACTTAGAAATCTTTTACTAATTTAGAAAGTTGAGTAATAAAAATGGTGTCATTGGATTCGATACTCAGTACTTGCTCATTTCTATACTACGCTCGACAGGTACACTAGCCTATTGTGTGGGTTTTAGAAAATTAAACAACTATTATTTTATTTTATAAATTTAAAACTCGGTAGCATTTTGATAAAACTCCACTCTTCTTAGGTCTTAAAACCTCAACGTTTTAAAAATTCATTAAAACCACACGTATCAAGTTTTTGGTGCCGTTGCCGGGGACACGACTATTTTATAGAAAGGTTTTCTTAAAGTTATTAATTTCTATTCAAAAATCATTTTTGGTAAAATCTCATCATTTTTGGTAAAATCTCATCATTTTTGGTACATCCTTTTGAAGAATCCGAAATATATTTTAGAACTAGAAGAAAGGAACAAAAATTAAAAATGGCACAAGTTGAAAGTATGATTTCTGATTTTGATAGACCTTCCATCAATGCTTTGGGTCCTTGCATCGCTAGACCCGCCGTTGATGCTGAGAACTTCAAAATTAAGTCTCATGTCATCCACATGATACAATGGAATTGCACTTTTCATGGTTTACTCGATGAAAATCCCCATGCTCATATTGCAAATTTCTCGCACGTCCTAAGAAAATGTCCTCACCATGGACTTGAAATTTGGCTTCAAGCTTCATCTTTCTACAATAGGTTGACAAATCAAGCAAGGCAAACTCTTAATGCAACTGCGGGAGGAATTTTCGGGAACATAAGGCTGCAAGAACCATACGATCTCATCCGAGAAATTCTCATGAATAGTTATTAGTGGTACAACCCTCGAAGTCAGCCATCGAAGACTGGTCTTTGTCAAGTTGATTCTTTGACATCGTTGCAAGCTCAAGTCGAGGCTCTATCAACTCGACAAAACCAAATGAGCAAAGAAAAAGAGAATGCCATCACCGCTGCAGAACTTCAGCCGTAAGAAGGAATTCTTCATCCTTCTAGTCAAGAAAATGTTGAGCTAGTTGACTTTATTGGTACAAACCGCCAAGAAAACAACCCATACAGCAACACATACAATCCTGGTTGGTGTGATCATCAAAACTTTGGCTGGAAAAAATACCAACAACACACAACCACCCGGTTTTAGTAAACAAGGCAACTAACAACGCTTTCCAAACAATAGTTATTCGAAGGTAGATGAAAAGCTCGTTAAGCTCGAACAGCCGCCTGAATGGACAAAAAATTTAACAATGCACATAAAAGGCTTCAAGGAATCGAGTCCACTATCGGAAACCTAGAGATACAAATGGGCGTAATGGCCAAGTCACTTGCAGAAGGCTATCGAGAGGCCATCGGGAAGTCTTTCAAGCAACACAAAAACCAAACCAAAAGCAAATGTGAGTGCTATAACTCTTCAAAGAAACCCAGTTTATCCCTAACAAGCCATGCCCACTGATGGAGAAGTTATACCAACCATACCACCTGAAAAAGAAATTACACCCGAACCAACAGTAACAATTCCTAATGTTATCTCACCCGATAAAAACTCTATCACTCGTTAACGAAGGCCCTAATAAGAATCAAACTCCTCCTCCATTTATACCGCCTTAAGAACCACCACCAAAAGCACCTCGGGGAGAGTACCGGCCTCATATACCTTATCTTGATCATTTGATGAAGCAAAAGACGGACGAGCAATATCAAAAGTTCACCGAACTCCTAAGTTAGATCCATGTTGACCTACGTTTTATAAAAGTCATCCAACAAATGCCTAAATATGCCAAATTTTTTAAGGACATTTTGAGCAACAAAAGAAACCTTGAGGCAACAGTCAAAGGCAATGAAGTAGAATGCGCGACAATCTTACAACAAAGTATTCCGCCGAAGTTGACCGATCCTAGAAATTCTTCTTTACCATGCTCGATAGGTAACATGCCTATGACTTACGCCTTGCCTAATCTTGGTGCAATCGCGAACGTTATGACTACTTATATCTACAAGTAACTCAACTTGGGCGATCCACATCCTTTGACGGCCACAATCGAGCTAGCAGATGGATCCATAAATAAACCCGAGGGAATTGTCGAAAACCTACATATCAAAGTAGGAAAATTCATTTTTCCCGTCGACGTTGTCGTCCTCAAAATGGGAGATAGTAATGTTCCTATTATTCTTGGACGTCCATTTTTGGCCACTACTCGAGTAACAATTAACATGAGTGAGGGATTTCTTACACTTCGAGTTGGGAACTACAAGTTGCACAACACCATTGAAGAAAACGAATAAGTGTTGAATGATTCGTTCGACATGGCTAACTTTATTGATAAATAGCTAGATTATCAATTACAGAAAGCCAAGGGATCTATAGCAGGTAGAGAAATAGGTCTTGTTCAACTGCTCAAAAGTCGAAAAGAAGGAAGTTTGAGCAACATGTGTTTGTCCTTTTTTAATGTTAAACGTGGCACTACCAGGGAGTACGAATAAGTTGATAGGTTGGTGCATACGGTAGAAAAACAGTTAAGAACCATCAGGTATGGCCATTCACTCTTGATATTTTTAACCCTCAGGTATGCCCTCTCGACATTAGGACCTAGTAGCTTGTCTTGTTATTTTTATTTTCTTCCGTTACTAATAAACTAATGTAGTTCATGCTAAGTGGTTTCTCTCGAGGATAGCTTTGTGTTGAGGCGGCCGCGGGGATCGACCAAACGCTTTCCCATGGAGGGCCAAAAGGGGAGAATGCTTGTTCTCTTGACTATCTCACTTAATTCTTTGCATACATATATTATGAATAACTAATTTAAAATATGCTAAAGAATTAAGTGTGAGGTGTTTAAATTTTTCAAATTTTAACACCTCTTTAAAAGTCAGTAAACCAAAACCTAAGGCAAAGTTTTCAAAAATGTTTTTGGCAACAAGAATATTTTCAAACATTTTGAGTCCATCAAAAAATCATACGGGGTATTTGGGAGGTTTTGTTAGTCAAAAGAACCATCTAGAGTGTTTTTAATTCCTTAAAAATCACATACCCCTACTTGTGAGTATTTGAGCCTTATTGAGCATATCACCACATATATACTTTACATGCTCGTTCATTTGGTTTTGAGAGATATTCACCCTTGGCATGACATTGTTAGAACTTATGAGACTTATGCTTTTCGAGACCACAAAAAGGTAAGTGTGTGAAGATGATTAAGGCATCTAGGATTCACCCATTCCATTATCATTAGCCTTCCCTATATTTTCTCAGACTTAGTTACCAACTTTGAGCCTTAGCCTTTTACATTCCTTCCATCCATTCAACCCCTATCATGACTAAACAAACGAAGTGTTGAGGTGTTTAGGAAGCTCTTAGGCAATTTTGGGACTTCTGTTAGGACCGTCACGAATGATCCGGATATCACAGGTTGGACACGAAACGAGTGCGAAATCCTTGGTTCGTGGTTTAAGCAACAAGAAACATCAAACACACACAAAAACGAGTTGTTCAGATCTAGTTTTCAATGATAAATATTATATTAAACAGATCTCGAGTATCACAAATACAATCTGATCATCAAAACACCTAGTTTTCTCTCTCAAATGAACAACTCTTCTCATGATTAGGGCAAGGAGTGCACCTATTTATGAGGCGACTATGGAATACGCCATGCGACTATGGGTTATAGTCGCCTGAAATGAAGGACAAGGCCCATACTCATGTACAAAACCACACAACTAGCAAAACTAGTCGTGTAAACATTTCATACTCGCCTTTCGACCTATAAACATGCCCTTTATCACATTTACAAGCTACAAACCATAGGATTAACCTAGACAATGACCTAAAAGGACCTATCTGTTGGGTCTGCTGACCTGGAGAAGAACAGATGATTAGAAAGCCAAAATATGCTAACAGTTTGATCCTTTGAATAAACAGTCTTTACAACTTACTTCTCCCAAAAGACTGCTGACCCTAACAACTGTTCTATCCAAACAACTGCTTAACAACTGCTGATACAAAGAACTGCTGAATAAAGAACTGATGAAGAACAACTGCTGACCAAAGGTCTGATGAAAAACAACTGCTGATTCAAGTACTGAAGACCAAAGCACTGCTGGAACCAACAGCACTTAGGCTCCAGCAGTGGATACAAGACCATCAGAGTTTTCCTACAACAGCTGTTTAATATCAGTGCTTTCAATGTAACAGTAGTTTGTAATAGGCAGATGTTTATGTTTGTTATTCTGTTAGAGGTCACTGTCTTAGGTGACGTCAGCTTAGGTCATCAGTGCTTTGAGTCTGTCTATAAATAGAACAGTGCTTGTACTGTTCTATTGTATCACACACACAAACATTCTCTCAGACAAACACTGTGTGATCAGGCTGAGGGGGAGTAATTGTACGATTGTAATCTTTTAGATAAATGAAAGCTTTCGATCTGAAAAAATTTACTCTCTTGTTTTGATTTACAGTTTATTATTCCGCTGCACTTTCATTCTATTTTCATTTCTCTATCACCATATTTAGTTAAACAATCAAAACAATCAAACTCAGATCCTAACAATTGGTATCAGAGCTTGGTCAATTAAATTCGATCTAACAAATCAATTTAATAATCAGCTCACAATTATTGATATCGTTTGTCTGTTGGATTGAAAACAGAGTAATAGTTTAATTTCGTTTCAACCGTTTTTAAACAGACTTTGTTTTTTGAAAAATCAGAGAATGGCTTCAATCAATCACGATCCACATAACACTGGCACGAACAACAAGCCACCGATGCTTGTCAGATCTGAATACAATATCTGGCAACGTCAGATGAGCCATGTTCTAGCTCAACAAAACACTGGGTGTTGGAAGTCGGTTATCTTCGGACCACATGTTCCGACTGTGCCGAGTACTGAAGATCCCAAGGTGTTTGAGCCAAAGAAACTTGAAAACTACTCCGACCAGGATTTTCAGAAAATTGAGCTAGATGCTAAGGCCTTCAGTATTGTGGCCATGGCTCTACCCAATGATATATATGCTGGGTTGTTACACTGTAACAGTGCAAAGGAGTTGTGGGATGCACTGAAAGAACAGTTTGGTGGGACTGAGGAGGTTATTGAAAACAATCATGAAATACTTAACCAACAATATGAAACATTCAGTCATGTCAAAGGAGAGTCATTAACTCAACAGTTTGAAAGGTTTAATTGCTTAATTAGTGAACTAAAATTGGTTGGTCTTACTTACCCTCATTCAACCTTGAACCATAGGTTTTTAAGATCATTACCAGACAAATGGGACACTATTGCTATTGTGATGAGAAACTCAATAGGATTTAAAGACCTATCACTGACCCAGCTTCATGGTAAGCTCTTGACCTATGAGAGAGAGCTTAACCAAAAAAAGAAGCTCCAGGACTCTGAAAAAGTGTCTGATGACTATGTATTTGGGAATACAGCACTTTTGGGTCATGATGAGGTGCCTGGAAACACTAAGGATCAGAGTTATGATCATTTCATTGACATAACTTCAGGTTTTAACTCAGGTTTTAACTCTGATTCTTATTCACCAAACTATGCTTTCACAGCAAGTGGTGGTGATATCCAGGCATCTGACAATATATCCTTTGAGTATGATGACCTGAAATACTTTGACCCTGATGATTTGGAAGAGATGGACATTATGCACCAATTGGCCCTTCTCAGTGTAAGAACTAATAATTTTTACAAGAAAACTGGGAGAAGGTTTCCAGGGTTAACTGGCAGATCTAAGGTTGGGTTGGATAAATCAAAGATAAAGTGTTACAAATGTCATAGACTTGGTCATTTTGCTAGGGAATGTAGGGGTCAACATGGTACACCTATGATAACCTATCCAAATCAAAGACCACAGACCAACACTTATCAGAATTCCTATAATGCCCCTGGACCAAATGTGCAAAACACTGCTCATTTTGCACAGTCCTCAAACACTGTTCCTGTCCAGTATGTCCAAACCACTGTTCCTCAGATCCACTATGTGCAAACACCTGTTGCTCAAGCACCTGTGCAAACGACTGTTGCTCCATCCTCTGCTCCTGCAGAGACCAGTCAACAGAGCTTCTTTACACAAGGCTTTGTTGATTGGAGCAGTCTACCTGATGAGCTAACAGATGAAAATTTTGCACTAGTTGCCAAAGCTGAAAATGAACCAGAAATTTTTTGTTTCATGGCCATGGTGGATGAGATTGAGTCTGAGGAGGTGGTAACTGAATCTGATGTTGTGACTGATGATGTTGTTAGTGAAGTTGTTACAGGTGAAAAACCTGAAGAAGAGGTTGTGAATCTCTCAGATCCCTGGGGTGCATCTGATGACTGTGAGTGCAAGTGTGATTGTGCATTGATGGCTGCTGCTAAGGTATCTCCTCAAATTCTTAAAGAGTTGTGTTCTGACAAATGTGTGATAGCATTTGCTAACATCAAAGAGGTGAATGAAAACCTTAGAAAGAAAATTTTGGATGATGAAGTTAAATTTGAAAAACTTACAAAAGATTTAAAAACAAGTTTAACTGCAAAAGAGTCTGAAATAAGCAGCTTAAAACATGAAGCAACCATAACCAAAGACCAGCTCCAAACTATGATAGCAAAATATCAAAGTTGTAAAAGTGAGCTTGAGTCCACCCAAGTTGAATGTGAGAAATGGGTGGAATCATGTAGAGGTTTTGAAATGCTACTCAACAAACAAACTAAAAGTCATGTGAAGTTTGGCTTTGGTTTTGAAACCACTGCTCCAGCTTTTGAAAATACTGACAAAAAGAGTCAAAAGTCTGTTGAGGTAGTACCAACAAACCTGCAGGGTCAAGAGATTAAAATCACTGAACCAAATGGTAAGAAAATTGTTCTTGAAAAACCAGAAGGTTCCTCATCTTTGACTGAACTTGAAAAGTATGAATTTAAACCTACTTGGTCTGATGAGTGTGATACTCTTGAGAATTTCAAACCTGTTGATTTCAAAACACCTGAGGGAATGACAGCTCCTCAGGCAAAGGTCATTCCCTTGGCTAAAGTCATTCCCCTGAAAAATCTTCCAGCAGATGCTCAAACATCTGCTGAAAAGAAGGCTTTAAAGGGGAAGAAGAAAGAAAAGACTGTCAACTTGTTCTGTGATTTCTGTGAAAAGAAGAATCATGTCACTAAAAACTGTTTTCTTCTAAAAGCATATGACATTAACAAAGGAACAAGTGAATGTGATTCCAAAGCCACATGCTCAATATGTGGGAAAAAGAATCACAAGACCAAAAAGTGCTTGTATCTAAAAAATTTTGATGTAAAAATACAATGTTACAAAGCTAAAACTCTTGCAAACCCTGTGGTTAGTACTTCAAAAGGAAAGCCCAAACAGACCTTCACCCCTGTCCAAACATCTGTTACAAAAAGGCTTGAAACATCTGCTTCTAGAGATGTCCAAGTAACAGATGCTCCACCCACAAGCAAATACCCAAGAGGTTATGGTCAACCTCCATGTCACAGTCTGCCACATGTTTATGAGGAGCCAAAAAGACCCTCTAAACCAAGAGTGAACAGAAATCCATATGGGTATTATCATCTGTCAGGAAGTGATCAAACAACTGCTGCACCAAGTGTTGACATTCAAGCACTAGCAAATGGTCAGCAGCAGTTGTTGAACTTAATTCAGAAATTGGTCCAAACCACTGATCATCTTCCAAAGCTTGAGTCTGACAGGTCTGAGGACCCATCCAAAGCCAAACTGGCTTTGGACACTCACCAAAACTAATCATTTACTGATGTGCAGGGAGCTTCTGCTTGTTTAGATAGTCTTTGGTATGTAGATAGTGGAGGCTCCAGGCACATGACAGGATGTAGAGCCCTTCTTCTGGACTTCTTGGCTCATGGAGGGGGTGATATATCCTTTGGTAATGATTCAAAAGGTAAGGTGTTGGGTTCAGGGACTGTACAAGCTGGAAAACTCAAGTTTGAAAATGTCAATCTTATTGATAATCTCAAGTTCAATCTTCTGAGTGTTTCACAAATGAGTGACAAAGGTTATGGCTCATTTTTCACAAAGAAAACTTGTAAGATTATTGGGCCAGAAGTGGTGAAAAAGATTGATACCATTATTGCTGAGAGCAAAGCACAACTTGTTGCTCATAGAAGTGGCAATGTGTATGTTGTTGATATGTTAAAGGATAATCCTATGGCCAATGTCTGTCTATTTTCTGCTGCCTCCATTAAGGAGACAGAATTGTGGCATAGGAGATTGGGTCACACTAACCTTAATACTATCAACACACTCTCCAAACAAAGCCTTGTCAGAGGTTTACCATCAAAAGAATTTAAATGTGATGAGCATTGTGTTTCTTGTTTAAAAGGGAAACAACATAAAAGCTCTTACAAATCCATTGATGAGTCCAAAACTAGTCAGTGTCTACAACTGTTGCACATGGACTTGTTTGGCCCTGTTAAAATCATGAGTAGGGGTGCAAACGAGCCGAGCCGAGCCTGAGCTCGACCAGGCTCGAACTCGAGCTCGATTAAGTTATAAGAGCTCGAGCTCGAGCTCGGCTCGATTCGAGCTTTGTTTTCAAAGCTCGAGCTCGGCTCGTTTGTAATTTCTCAAGCTCGAGCTCGACTCGGGCTCGGCTCGTTCTGTATTTATTAGTTAATATATTAAATAAAAATAATATAAATAATTGTTCATTTAGGCTCGTGAGCTCGATAAGTGAAGCTCGGGCTCGGGGCTCGTTTACTAAACAACTTAAATTAATGGTAAATATTATTAAATATTAAACAAACTAATATTATACTAGGCTCGATAAGGCTCGACGAGCCTAACGAGCTTCACATGCCAGGCTCGAGCTCGAGCTCGATAAATAAACGAGCTTTGTTTTAGGCTCAAGCTCGGCTCGAGCTCGATAAAGCTCAGATCGTTTCGAGCTTTTTGCCGAGCCGAGCTCGAGTAGCTCGCGAGCTACTCGGCTCGTTTGCACCCCTAATCATGAGTCTAAGAAGAAAGAGATTTTGTCTTGTCATAGTTGATGATTTTTCTAGGTTTACAGGACTTACTTTTTACATTCTAAGGATGAGACTGCAGGTATATTGAAGGACTTTGTCACCAAAGTTGAAAAACAATATGACTTGCCAGTAAAAGTCTTCAGGAGTGACAATGGAACAGAGTTTAAAAATAAGGAGTTGGATGACTTCTGTGTGTCAAAAGGGATTGTGAGGCAGTTCAGCATCCCAAGAACACCAGAACAAAATGGGGTGGTTGAGAGGAAAAATAGAACTCTTATAGAAGCTGCAAGAACCATGCTAGCAGATTCTGGCTTGCCACTGTCTTTTTGGGCAGAAGCTGTAAACACTGCTTGCTATGTTCAAAACAGAGTTTTGATCAACCCCAGACATCAAAAAACTGCTTATGAAATTTTGTTCAAAATCAAACCATTAATTTCATTCTTCAAAATCTTTGGCTGTCCATGTTTCATTTTAAATCTCAAAGATTCCATTTCAAAATTTGCAGCCAAAGTAGACTGTGGTTATTTTCTGGGATATTCTTCTACTGCTAAGGCCTATAAAGTGTTTAACACAAGGACTAAGACAATAGAAGAAACTTTGAATGTAAAGTTCAATGAACTTTCATCCCTAAAAATCCCTGCAAACCCTGCTGAATTATTTGATTTAGATAAATTCAAATTTGAAGATATCACTGTTAAAACTAACTATGCAGGTATTCCACAGTCTCCACAGCAAGATTACAGAACAGATGTTGTGATCCCCAGTCACTACAAAGTCTATTCTGCCTCAGAGGAAGCAGCTGTTCAAAACAATTGTCAAAACTCTGCCACAGCTGTGTCAACCACTGTTGGCCAGTCTTATCCTCAAACCACTGCTTCACCCCTCACAACCACTGATCTATCATCTGTTGACAAAAGTCAGTCAAGTTTCACACCACTTGGACCCATTCCTCCATTACCATTCCAAACATCTGATGGCACTACAGAAGTACCAACAGATGTTACACCAACAGAGTCACCAAACCTCTGTCCATCTCCTCAAAATGCCATTGTCCCATATCAGGGAGATCTTATTTACTTAAGAGCTCATCCACCAGACCAGATCATTGGCAACATCAGAGAGGGTGTGCTCACAAGAAGCCAATCCTCAAATATCTGTCTTTTTGCAGGTTTCTTATCCCTCACACAACCTGTCAAGTACCAAGAGGCACTGAAAGACAACAGTTGGGTAGAAGCCATGCAAGAAGAACTCCTTCAATTCAAAAGACAACAAGTATGGGAGCTTGTACCACTTCCTAAGGATGTTTTTCCTATAGGAACAAAGTGGGTCTTCAAAAACAAGACTGATGAAAGGGGTATTGTTGTCAAGAATAAAGCCAGGCTTGTGGTTCAAGGCTTCAGACAAGAAGAAGGAATAGATTATGATGAGACTTTTGCTCCTGTAGCAAGACTAGAAGCCATCAGACTCTTTTTAGCCTTTGCTGTCAACCACAACATAAAGGTGTATCAGATGGACATCAAATGTGCTTTCCTTTATGGCAAAATTCAGGAGGAGGTCTATGTATGTCAGCCACCTGGTTTTGAAGACACATTCCATCCTGACTATGTCTACAAGCTCAACAAAGCTTTGTATGGACTCAAACAAGCACCAAGGGCCTGGTATGAAACTCTTTCCACATTTCTCTTATCGATTGGCTTCACAAGAGGTAAAATTGACAAAACTTTATTTCTTAAATGGAAAGGGAAACACTTAATGATTGTTCAAATATATGTGGATGACATCATTTTTGGATCCACATGTAACTAAATGTGTGAAGAGTTCAGAAAACTCATGACAGCAGAGTTTGAGATGAGTGCCATGGGTGAGCTTCAGTGTTTCCTTGGTCTTCAGGTGAAACAACTGCAAAATGGCAC
The DNA here is from genome assembly GCA_030844895.1 of Ambrosia x helenae. Lineage (NCBI taxonomy): Eukaryota > Viridiplantae > Streptophyta > Magnoliopsida > Asterales > Asteraceae > Ambrosia > Ambrosia x helenae. Next base: position 19,045,476 of record CM061233.1, on the reverse strand, counting down.
ATTCATTCACCAAACCAAATATGTAAAGAATTTATTAACCAGATTTGAGATGAATGATTGTAAGCCATGTAGCACACCCATGAGTACAGTCAAGCTGCTCACTATTGATGACAAGGATGAACTGGTTGATCAAACACATTATAGATGTATGATTGGGTCTTTAGAGTACCTAACTGCATCTAGGCCAGACATTATGTTTGCTACCTGTGTCTGTGCCAGATCCCAGGCTTCACCCAGAAAGTCAAACCTTATTGCTGTGAAAAGGATATTCAGATACCTCAAAGGTGCTCCCACACTTGGTATCTGGTATCCTGCTAATGAAAACATTGAGCTTTCAGGTTATTCAGATAGTGACTTTGCTGGCTGTCACACCACAAGAAAATCCACATCAGGAGGGTGCCAATTTCTAGGAAATGCCTTAGTCTCCTGGCAAAGCAAAAAGCAGGCAGCTGTTTCAACCTCAACAGCTGAAGCTGAATACATTGCTGCTGCAAGCTGTACAGCCCAACTCACGTGGCTTCAAAATCAACTACTGGATTTTGGGATAACAGCACTTCGGACTCCACTCATGTTGGACAGTCAAGCTGCTGAAAATATCATCAAGAATCCAGTCTCTCATTCCACTACCAAACACATTGACATAAGACATCATTTTGTCAGAGACAGCTATGAAAAAGGTTTGATTTCTCTGCACCATGTTCCAACAGAGGATCAGTTGGCAGATGTGTTAACAAAAGCTTTAGACACATCTACCTTTACAAATCTGATTTCCAGAATTGGCATGTTAAACATGGATTAAACAAATAAATTTTTCAATAAATCATATTAAAATGTTTCAGAAAATCAAAATTTTTTTTTAGCTGTTTGGTTGAAAAATCTGTTTATAACATCTGATCAGATAAAACAACCACTGTTTCATTCATATCCACTGTTGGTTGAAAAATCTGTTTATAAATCTGATCAGATAAAACAACCACTGTTTCATTCATATCCACTGTTGGTTGAAAAATCTGTTTCAAAACATCTGATCAGATAAAACAACTGTTAGTTGAAAAAAATGTTTCAGAACATCTGTTCAGATAAAACAACTGTCTCCTTATATATTTATACTATATCTATCTGAAAAAAAAAACCAGTTGGATCCATCAGCTGTTTATATCAGTTGTTTGCCAAAAACAGCTGTTCTCCACCAGATGTTTCATCCATCAGATGATTGCCACGTCTGCTCATATAAGCAGAGGTTTGGCCACATCAGCGGTTTCATTGAGCTTATAAAAACCCTGTTTTACCACAACAGACGTTACACTGTTTCATTGTATTCAAAATACTGAAAACCGCCTTCTTCATTCTCAAACCCTCCATCAAACCTCAATCATCTTCACCTTCGAAATCCATTACAATGGATCTTCAAGCCAAAGCTACCCACAATTGTCTCCCCTATCTGATTAAAACAGATGACAACGCTTCATTCCATTCCACCATCGACATTTTTCTAAACTCCAAATACTTACCCATCTTAACCGCTAACGCCCCCATTTATCTTGATACTCTCCAAGAATTTTGGTTGAATGCTGAGTTTCTACTCCAAGACAAAAAGCCTACTTCCATCATTTCCAAAATTGGAGAAACCAGTATCGTAATTACCCCTGAAACCATATCCACAACCTTCACACTGAATGACCTGGCAGGTAAGGACTCCTTTACTAATACAGAGCTTCACACTGAGTTCCAAGAAAGAGGGTATGATGGTCAGATGACTGGATCAACTCTTTTCAAAAAGTTTTTCCCTCCAGTCATGAAATTTTTCTTCCATACTCTTCTTCTTTGTGTCTCTGCTAAGTCCACATCCTTTAATGAAATTCCATTAAGGATGCAATATCTGGGTTATGCCATGTTGTCAAACTCTGACTTCAATCTTTCCCAGGGATTGTTCATGGACTTAGTATCAAATGTGAAAGCTGTCAAGTCTGGGTCAAACAATGATTTTCTTATCTACCCAAGAATTCTTAGTGTAATCTTACAAAAAGTCTTACCTGAAAAAGTTTTCAAAAAGGGTGATGCAATGCAAATGAAAAGCTTAACTGATGAAACTTTCACTAGAATGCTGGGTGGAAGCACCCAAGAAAAAGTGTCTAAAGTGTCAAAAGTTTCTAAAACACAAACAAAGAGGACAAAGACAACAACTGTTGTCAAAACCTCTGTTGTTGAGCCCACTGCTCCTGGTGATCATGGCACTACATCCAGTGCTGTGAAACCCACACCAGCCACTTCCAAAAAGAAACATCCATCCACAAAAAGCACCACTCAACCACAAATGAGGCTTCTGGATGTTGAGGTACCAGAAGAAACCTCTGTTGCACCACAAAAGCAACCTGAAACCACTGTTGTTACTTCCTCACAACAGTTGGACATACCTCCACTTGACCAAACTCCTCATGAATCCTCTCAAAAGAATCATGTTGTAAGCCAAGGGGACACACATCATGATACATTTGAGTCACTTGGCCAAATGTTCACAAGCCCCTCTCCCAGGGCTGATTCTCTTGTTACTCCTCCACCCTCACCATCACATCATGTCCCACAAACCATGCAACCTCTGTTTGAGGCAATTGAAAAATCTCAGGAAGATCCCAGTTCCTCTCTTCCACCTGTCACTGAGAGTATACTTCCACATGTGACTGGTCCTGAGAATATTCAATCTGCTATCCCACAAACAGAAGAGGAGGTTACACCACCTGAGTTCAATGCAACTCTAGATGAGTTTTCAAGTGGAGCAACCACTACTGATGTAGAGACCACTGTCTCACATCAGGACAGTGATTACATAGCTAAGACTCCCTTGAAGGCAACAACTATTGAAGCCACTATAGTGTCTCCAAAAACAGTTGGAAGTCCCCAGTACCAAGAAAAGGGGGCATCTGATTCACCTATTAGGACTGAATCAGGTAGAACTACCACTGGTAGGGACTCAGATGATCCTATTAACTTAGGAGATGGGTCAAAATACCAAGAATTGACGGACAGAGTTTCTGTAATTGAAACCTCTGTAGCTGACATCAAATCTGATGTCAAGCTTATACTGAGCTCCATTGCAGACCTTTCCAAGAGTCAACCATCAACAGCTGATATAGCCAGTGAGTTATGGAAATCCGTTTCCCCCATCATCATAGCTCACAGAAAACTGGCTGATCAGACACATGAGACTTTCATGGCTGAGATCAGAAATATGGTAGATGCAAGGTACAAAGATACCCATGCTGATATTAAAGCCATCAAGGACCACCTGCTGCAGACTACTGGCTCTGCCCCTACCACCATCCTCAGGGATGAAAATGATGATGCTTTCACGGCTGATGATGCCAAAAAGGGGGAGAGTGGCAGAGATAGGCTACCAAAGCTGGATCCCTTTGGTTGTCCTCCTTCTCAAAAAGGCCAAGCCAAGTCTGCCAAGAAACCAGAGTCTACCAAATCAGCTCCACAACAACAACCACAAGCAACACCAACAGCACCACCACAACAAACCACTGAGAAGAATAAAGCAGTAGATGACTCTGCAAATATAGAAGCTGAAAAGGCTGCTCAAGAAAAACAGAAAAGAGCTGACACCTTGGAAGTTAAAGCAGAATCATTAATTGAACTCAAGAAGAAACAACAGCTGGAAACTGAAGATGTGGGATCCTCTAAAAGGATGAAAAGACCTGCTAAGCATGTTAGAAAACCACCATCTAAGTTAAACACCTCTGTTGACAAAACCACTGCTGCTGAAACCACTGCCACCCAAAACACTGAAACTACCCAAAACACTGCTTCCCAAACCACTGTACCCAAACCAACATACACACCTGAACAAACAACCACCAAACCTACATCACCAGCCAAAACCCCAACATCTGCTGGTTCTACTAAAAGGCCAACAGATGTTAATCCAACCACTGCTACCAAATCACCATCACCTAAAATCATGTACACAAGGAAGAGAAAATCAACCTTTGTTGTACATGATGAAAACATACACACATCACCAAACACCACCTCAACTGCACAATCCACTCCTCCTATCACAGCTATTCCAATCACATCATTCTCACCACACACATCCAAGTTCAGATCCCATAGACCACCACCAACCATTACACCATTGGTTGTTCAGTATCCCCTTGAACTTGATCTACTCAAGGGGGAATTACAATCCTTCTACAATACTGAACAGCCATCAGACAGATCCTTCCCATCTCTCCCAAACTTCCCTGTTCCCCTCAACATTGATACTTATCTGAAATACAAGGGTGAACAGGTGGATGCCATCATCAGGGAGAAATGCAAAGGGAAGGATGACAGGACTGCTCAGGGCATCCATTCAGCAGAGCTTAGCAAACTCAGAAGGATTGAAGACTTTGCTAAGACCCTGAGCAACTCCATGTCCTCCATGCCTCTCAGTGTAGACTTGGAAAAGGAGGTAAGGGAATCTCTTCAGGAACAGATTATGGCAACCAAGCCTTACAAAGCAAACAAAAAGCAGTTCAATGGTTGGACCACACATGCTTTGAGAGAACTACTCAGAATTGAAGAAATGGCCAAAGACCCCAAGGCTAAAGTCTCTACTCCTAATTTTGGCAAAGGCAGAGACCCAGTCAGAGCCTTAAAGTTTAAAAGGATGAGGCAAGAGATAGTAGCTGCCAACTATGGGGAAATGAGGTCAGTTTCCAGATGGTCTGAGTTAAGGTTGGTTGAGACTTACAAAAGTCTGGAAGAAAATAGGAAGAAGGATCCCAGCCTACCAAGAAAACCAATTTACACTGATGAGCCAATGATGAAGAGACCCCAACAGACCTTTACCTTGGACAGCTTACTTGACACCTCTGACTTAACAACTGCTGCAAGAAGACAGTTCAAGAAACAGAAGGAAATGTCAGAGGAAGATCAAAGAAAGTTTGCTGATACATTCATCAAGGAAGGGCTCTTCAATCAAGTCCATTTCTTCTCTGATCCTACAACAGAGAAGCTTAGAGAACTCATTGGAAGACCACCTTCACCCAACTCATCAAGAATAAAACTTCAGCTCAGCAAATCCACTGACTCAAAAATTCTAAAGTGGAAAGTCAATAAAGACAACCATGAATTGAAATTGCTCAGGTCAGATGGAAGGGTTCAGAAGATCAGTATGGATGATGCTTACAGCCTATGTGCAGAAGATCACCAAACATTGCTAAATCTGGACCTAGAAAGAGATGAAGAACACTTGTTTGCTCTGAACTTTGAATTACAATTCAAAGGTCAAATCAGAGAAAGTCTGATGAGAAATAAAGATCAATAAATAAAGCTGAGTTTTGGCATCATCTGTTCTAGGGGGAGATTGTTGGGTCTGCTGACCTGGAGAAGAACAGATGATTAGAAAGCCAAAATATGCTAACAGTTTGATCCTTTGAATAAACAGTCTTTACAACTTACTTCTCCCAAAAGACTGCTGACCCTAACAACTGTTCTATCCAAACAACTGCTTAACAACTGCTGATACAAAGAACTGCTGAATAAAGAACTGATGAAGAACAACTGCTGACCAAAGGTCTGATGAAGAACAACTGCTGATTCAAGTACTGAAGACCAAAGCACTGCTGGAACTAACAGCACTTAGGCTCCAGCAGTGGATACAAGACCATCAGAGTTTTCCTACAACAGCTGTTTAATATCAATGCTTTCAATGTAACAGTAGTTTGTAATAGGCAGATGTTTATGTTTGTTATTCTGTTAGAGGTCACTGTCTTAGGTGACGTCAGCTTAGGTCATCAGTGCTTTGAGTCTGTCTATAAATAGAACAGTGCTTGTACTGTTCTATTGTATCACACACACAAACATTCTCTCAGACAAACACTGTGTGATCAGGCTGAGGGGGAGTAATTGTACGATTGTAATCTTTTAGATAAATGAAAGCTTTCGATCTGAAACATTTACTCTCGTGTTTTGATTTACAGTTTATTATTCCGCTGCACTTCCATTCTATTTTCATTTCTCTATCACCATATTTAGTTAAACAATCAAAACAATCAAACTCAGATCCTAACACTATCACTAGCTGCGGACATACAAATAATGCACTTACAACTTCAAAACATAGGTCACACATCAAAGATTTTGATCTCATTCGTGAAGCATGACAACAATAGAATAGCCAAAGAAGAGCTTACCAAGTTTCAAGGATCATCAAGCTAGCATCAAGAGTAAATAGTTGATTTTTATAAAATAAAATAATGCTGAAGAACTAAATTAGTCGATGAGCAGTTTTAAAGAAATTTTTTTGAAGAACTTTCCGAAGACCAAATGATCGACCCGACCTACCCGATGCTTTTAGGCGATAACCCACTGAACGATTTAAACAAGTAAGCAAAGTCGAGTTATGAAGTCCCAGAGAAGATCATGAATGCTAACTTAGAGATTTGACAAGGTTCAGACAACACCTCAAAACATAACCTCAAGAGTTAGTCATGGTGTAGACCCTACTCCTACCCATTCCACCATTATTCCATCAAAATCCCTTTGAAAGCCCTTTTGATTCACACAAGTTGCCTTAGACTAAGTGGTGGAGATATGATTTGCATATAAGCCTATGTTCATGCTTGCCAATGGGTTGGATTTGAATGTCCACTTCTAAACAAAACCTGAGTGAATGAGAAATGGCAAGGAAAAAAAAGAATTCGAACACTTTGGGAGTGGTTGAGTAGATTCACCATAAATCGACCCAAAACCCCATGCATCAATTATGTTATGAATGTTGAAGACTTAAAGAATGTTTTGAAGGTTAGAACATTTTAAAATCCAAAGACACTAGCAAGGTCGAAGCGGGAGTCCGTAAATGCTATATTGGATGTCCCTATCTAGGTGTCACATTTATCAAGTCGTTACGTTAGTTTAATTGTAATTCGTATGCTTGAGGGCATTTTGGTGCTTTTTAATTTGTAGTGAAATGGCCTTGGTGAAATCGGACATGCACATGAATAGTTCATGCGAATGGAGGATGCCTATATATGCTCTTTCCCATTTCACCAACCTTAGACTTTTGCCATTTTTATGTAATCAAATGTTATCCATGAGTCAAATCTGTTTGAAAGCTTTTGTGATGATTCTATCGTGTTTAATAGCGCTTTTCTACCCACTAACAATCTAGTATAATGCATTAGAATGATTTCTATGATTAGTCGGTGTAATCAACTACGCCTTTGATTCGCTAGCACAAAAGTGGACGGATCTCAATAATAAGTGAGACCAATGGGACGTCTTTAGAGCAACCATGGAGGAGCACACTAATCTTGCCGTGGATATGACAGTCAAACTCACACGAGTCGAGTATACGGCTAGGTATCATATTTCGGCATGACAATTGTTGCGTTAGGATAATTCTGTTTTCTCTAGTTTAACTATGTATCTATGTAGTTTAATATTGGCATTCTATCAATCGATATTTCGGTACTAAGATCATATTCCAATGCAACGTTAATCCACACAATTTTCCGTCGATTTAGTTTATATTATTGTGCCGAACTTGGAAATGCTTTTGAGCCTATTGACACATCATTGTAGAGAATGACAATATTTTTAAATTTTTCAAGTTTTTGATGAAAAATATTTACAAGAAACATTAAACACACACAAAAAACGAGTGTGGAATCCTCGGTTCGCGGTTTAAGCAACAAGAAACATCAAAAACAAAAAAAAAGAGTTATTCGAATCTGGTTTTCAATGATAAAGATTTTATTAAATATAAAGATTTTATTAAACAGAGCTCGAGTTTATCCCTATCACTTGCAGAAGGCTATCAAGAGGCCATCGGGAAGTCTTTCAAGCAACACAAAAACCAAACCAAAAGCAAATGTGAGTGCTATAACTCTTCAAAGAAACCCAGTTTATCCCTAACAAGCCATGCCCACTGATGGAGAAGTTATACCAACCATACCACCTGAAAAAGAAATTACACCCGAACCAACAGTAACAATTCCTAATGTTATCTCACCCGATAAAAACTCTATCACTCGTTAACGAAGGCCCTAATAAGAATCAAACTCCTCCTCCATTTATACCGCCTTAAGAACCACCACCAAAAGCACCTCGGGGAGAGTACCGGCCTCATATACCTTATCTTGATCATTTGATGAAGCAAAAGACGGACGAGCAATATCAAAAGTTCACCGAACTCCTAAGTTAGATCCATGTTGACCTACGTTTTATAAAAGTCATCCAACAAATGCCTAAATATGCCAAATTTTTTAAGGACATTTTGAGCAACAAAAGAAACCTTGAGGCAACAGTCAAAGGCAATGAAGTAGAATGCGCGACAATCTTACAACAAAGTATTCCGCCGAAGTTGACCGATCCTAGAAATTCTTCTTTACCATGCTCGATAGGTAACATGCCTATGACTTACGCCTTGCCTAATCTTGGTGCAATCGCGAACGTTATGACTACTTATATCTACAAGTAACTCAACTTGGGCGATCCACATCCTTTGACGGCCACAATCGAGCTAGCAGATGGATCCATAAATAAACCCGAGGGAATTGTCGAAAACCTACATATCAAAGTAGGAAAATTCATTTTTCCCGTCGACGTTGTCGTCCTCAAAATGGGAGATAGTAATGTTCCTATTATTCTTGGACGTCCATTTTTGGCCACTACTCGAGTAACAATTAACATGAGTGAGGGATTTCTTACACTTCGAGTTGGGAACTACAAGTTGCACAACACCATTGAAGAAAACGAATAAGTGTTGAATGATTCGTTCGACATGGCTAACTTTATTGATAAATAGCTAGATTATCAATTACAGAAAGCCAAGGGATCTATAGCAGGTAGAGAAATAGGTCTTGTTCAACTGCTCAAAAGTCGAAAAGAAGGAAGTTTGAGCAACATGTGTTTGTCCTTTTTTAATGTTAAACGTGGCACTACCAGGGAGTACGAATAAGTTGATAGGTTGGTGCATACGGTAGAAAAACAGTTAAGAACCATCAGGTATGGCCATTCACTCTTGATATTTTTAACCCTCAGGTATGCCCTCTCGACATTAGGACCTAGTAGCTTGTCTTGTTATTTTTATTTTCTTCCGTTACTAATAAACTAATGTAGTTCATGCTAAGTGGTTTCTCTCGAGGATAGCTTTGTGTTGAGGCGGCCGCGGGGATCGACCAAACGCTTTCCCATGGAGGGCCAAAAGGGGAGAATGCTTGTTCTCTTGACTATCTCACTTAATTCTTTGCATACATATATTATGAATAACTAATTTAAAATATGCTAAAGAATTAAGTGTGAGGTGTTTAAATTTTTCAAATTTTAACACCTCTTTAAAAGTCAGTAAACCAAAACCTAAGGCAAAGTTTTCAAAAATGTTTTTGGCAACAAGAATATTTTCAAACATTTTGAGTCCATCGAAAAATCATACGGGGTATTTGGGAGGTTTTGTTAGTCAAAAGAACCATCTAGAGTGTTTTTAATTCCTTAAAAATCACATACCCCTACTTGTGAGTATTTGAGCCTTATTGAGCATATCACCACATATATACTTTACATGCTCGTTCATTTGGTTTTGAGAGATATTCACCCTTGGCATGACATTGTTAGAACTTATGAGACTTATGCTTTTCGAGACCACAAAAAGGTAAGTGTGTGAAGATGATTAAGGCATCTAGGATTCACCCATTCCATTATCATTAGCCTTCCCTATATTTTCTCAGACTTAGTTACCAACTTTGAGCCTTAGCCTTTTACATTCCTTCCATCCATTCAACCCCTATCATGACTAAACAAACGAAGTGTTGAGGTGTTTAGGAAGCTCTTAGGCAATTTTGGGACTTCTGTTAGGACCGTCACGAATGATCCGGATATCACAGGTTGGACACGAAACGAGTGCGAAATCCTTGGTTCGTGGTTTAAGCAACAAGAAACATCAAACACACACAAAAACGAGTTGTTCGGATCTAGTTTTCAATGATAAATATTATATTAAACAGATCTCGAGTATCACAAATACAATCTGATCATCAAAACACCTAGTTTTCTCTCTCAAATGAACAACTCTTCTCATGATTAGGGCAAGGAGTGCACCTATTTATAGGCACAGCTAGTCAGCCCAAGGCCGATGGGGCGACTATGGAATACGCCATCCGAATATGGGCCATAGTCGCTTGAAATGAACGACTAGGCCATACTCGTGTACAAAACCACACTACTAGCAAAGCTAGTCGTGTTAACATTTCATACTCGCTTGTCGACCTATAAACATGCCCTTTATCACATTTAGAAGCTATAAACCACTCGGTTAATCTAGCCAACGACCTATCACTAGCTGGGGACATACAAATAATGCACTTACGGTCTCCCCCTTAGACCTAGCTAGTGATTTATAGACTTAACTTATCACCTAGCTGGGGACACACACGAACTGTATTTACAGACTCCCCCTTGGACTTAGCTGGTGATATGTGGTCTTCGAGCCTTCAAGTCTTCATATCCAGTATTCTTCAACTTAGGGTAACACCGCCGTGTATGAACCACTATCTTGGTCTTCGATTAGCTTCGATAACTTGGGAGGAATCAAGAAATCTTTGTTGTTATGATTGACGATTCTGTGACGAAGACAGAGATCAATATTATCTTCACTTTCATTTCTCAATTCTCAACTTCTTCAGCTTTGATTGTTGGAGCTCTACCACGATCTGGTTTCTCTGAAGATGGAATATCGGGTTCTTGCTGTTCAAGATGATTTTGTTGTTCAGGTTCGGGTCTTGTTCAGCTTCAAGCCTTGTCGTCTAAATCATGATATGCACACCCGTTGTGTTTGATCCTGCAGAAAAATTAATAAAAACTGCACACAAACTACAATTTGTATTAGATACAACAAATAATCCGGACCCAATCAAATTCTTAAAGTTTATCATTTGATGAACTTTCAAGATTTGTCTATTTTGACCTCCGTTTGAAGAGACAAATCGTTCCCCCGTGAACATTTGGATCTTTTCAAATTTCACACTGAACTCTTGCACTTGACAATTTATGACCCTAAAATGATATTTGACCCTTAAATTTTGTAAAATTTAGATTTTATTTGTGTTTCGGCTTCGGATATGAGATTCCAATTGAAGAATACTTGTATTCCAACATCGAGCAATAAAAAATAAAAACAAAGATAAAATATTTTTGTGTTTTTTAAGATAATTAACAGATATCAAACTACTGGAAAACAAATAAATATTCAAATTCATATTTTTTGTGAGTTTCATCAGTTAGGGAATCATATCCGTGCACGGACTAAACTGGAACCCTTATTTTGTTCAGTTTATAGCACATTTACCAGCAAGCATCCTACAACAACTGCCAATATTGTTGTCCACCTAAAATCAAAATCAAGTTTTATTGCTAGGCACTTTAGATACATTAAGGTAATGATTAATACTGACTAAATGGTGTTCCCCGCACACGCGATACATTCCCGTATCAAGGCATGTACAAAGTTTCCTCATAACCAGTGAATAAGCTGTTGTGATCCGTATTTACAAGGAATGGACTTAGTGGTGATCAGGTCTTCATGTATGATGCAACAAAGAGACTAGTGAGATCAAGACTAGGATTCAAGTCAGATACCGTTCAAAGATTTATCGGTATGATGCTTTAGGCATATGAATTGATACCTTAGAGCGAATTCTCAATGAGAATTAGGGTTTTGGCATTGTTAATCGTTTTGCTCTTGAAGGATTCCCAGACGTCTCCTGATCAAAATTTATTCTATTATTTTTCTTTTCTTTGGCTTGGAATTGACATAGAGTTGCCTTAGTTCGGCTGCGAACCCAATGTACGACATGTGTGCCATTCCTTTATTCTGAGAGACGTCCAGTTCACCCCGGATGCTCCAACCTCTTAAAGACCAGAAACCTCGAATTTTGGCATTCTATCAAATGAGATTTCGGTTCTTAGACCATATGCCAACACGACATTAATCCACACAATTTTCAGTCGATTTAGTTTATATCACCGTGCCGAACTTAGAAATGATTTTGAGCCTACGAACACATCATTCTAGAGGCTGCTTATCGTTTCGAATTGTTTTATAATTTTAAAAGGTTCAGATAGTCCACTAATGAGATCATATCATTTTCCGTGTTTCACCAAATGAAAACTCGAATTTTGTATTTCTCATGTTTTTTGATTTTTCAATGTTTTTGGATTTTTGAAATTTTTCTGATGCTTTTGTATTTTTCTGATTTTCCCCCTAAAACTCTAAAAATTTGCGAAAGGACAATATTTTTGATTTTTCAAGTTTTTGAAGAAAAATATTTATAAAACTGATTTTCCGATGTGGTTTACTCAAATTTTCCCAAAATGCCATTTACCATTTAAAAAGAGTCAAATTTGGTAAAAATTTTGACACATTGGTAGTTAGTGTGGATGTTAGTAATCACTAGATCCTAAGTGATTACTTTGGAAGTTACTTTATCAACAGGAAAAATAGGAGGGGCTTAGGAAATACAAACCGTAGTCACGCATGTATGTTGGAGTATCCAAGGAACCTGGAAATAGCAACTTGATGCAACTATCTGATTTGGCTTCGTAGGTTGCAATGATGACACACACGACATCCTCCCATGAACTGACATCCACCCATTGCGAATTCAATTTCGATTTTGTAACCACCATTAACAAAGTCACTTAGGCCAGGGAGATCCAGCTTATCGCCATTAGGGTACCATAGACCTTTGGTCGGTAACCCTTTAGATAATGAAGGAACCGTTCTACAGCAACCACCTAGTCCACTCTTATTCATTACTGGCACCCGTTTCTAAAGTTAAAACATTGGGTCTTGAATTAAAATCCCATTGGACATTATTCTTTCTTTCTTTAATTTATTCTCTCTACTTTCTTCTTCCCTTTCTTTGCTAAACCGATCCCTTCCTTTGATTAGAAAAAGTTTCATATCCTCCAAAGATAATCTATTCAATTCACCAGAGCGATATGTCACTTATTTTTTGCTAGGATGCCCCACTACCAACAATCCAAGCACTGCTGATAGTTCATCTTGGAACACCCTGCACACTCATTCAAAGATTAGTTTGGGAAGGGGACCCAGGCCTTGACCATCTTTGGTCATCATAGGTCATCAATCATAGGTACCTCCATCCATCTACCATGAGGGGTAGGTGTTTTCTCATCAACAGCAGTTGATGTAGATGGTGCTAATGAAACATCAGGCAGAGCCTTTGGACCTGCTTTGGGGCCTCCCTTGGGTTTTGCAACCTTAGGTGGAGCCTTTGAGCTTGATGTCCGGTCAACTTTAGGCTTTGAAACATCAACAACAGCCTTTTGTAACCTTTTCAAAATCTTCGGTGTCACCTAAACATTCTGTTTAACTTGTTGTTTAGGTGATCCTCATCTTTGGTTGTTGTATTTTGGGGGTTCAAATGCCTTGCCCTTTAACTTTCTCAAATAGGGACAATTAGCAATCAAGTTTTCAACCCCGTTACATTCATAGCATGACCTCCACTTCTCATCGTACCTAGGTTCATACCGTGACTGGCTCGAGCTAATATGAGAATATCTGGGGCTATAGCTTCCTTGTGAGCTTTTAAATCGAGAGGTACTTTGATATGAATCATAATTAGATGATCTTGGTGAAAAATCTCTTTGATGATTTTGATAAGAATGTCTTATCTGATGAGTACCTTTCGATTTGACAGGCTTAATTTCTTTGATCTTTGGACCTTTTTGGTTTTTCCCAGACTGATTCTTTTGATTTACATGTTTGGTGGGTTTGTGTTCAACTTGTTTATTCTAATCAACAAGTTTTCTGATTTGAGCTTCGGTGACTGGTATTTCCTAAAAAAAATATGCTTAATTAAGGACTGATCAACATTTTTAATGGGAAATTCTATATCAGAAAACATTTTGTCAGACCCCACCAACATGTATAGCCCTTCCGTGCCTTCAGGAAACTGAAAGTGCTTCTTTTCAGTTTCATGGGATTCTTTATCATAATCCTCAAGGTCCACCTCTGGTACAGTCTTTGGTTTCAATTTCACTTTCTATCTATTTAAATAAGGTGTATTGTAACCAAGTCCTTGATTTTCCTTTTGCAGAGGCTGGTTCTCATGATCAATGTCTTTTTTATCCAACACAAACTTTGCCAATTTAAAACCTCTTAACTTATTTTTGGCTTTTTCATAATCAGATCTTGCTTGCGTTAATTATTTCTTCATTTTCTCAAGAGTTTTAGAAAGCTCGGAATTTTCTTTCTTTAAAATTTCATTTAAGTTTTTAAAATCCATTTCATTTGCTCTCAAAACTTCATTAGCAGTTACACAATTTGCAAGATCGCAAGTAAGAGTCTGTTGGTTTTTCAGGCAACCTTTCAATCGTACTTTGGAGTTCGGCACAGTTAGTACAAACAAACCTGGAAGATCTATTCGCAATAGAGACAGTTCCCTGCAAGATTTGAACTCCAACTTCTTGATTTTGATCATCAGCATCTTCCTCTTCTAATTCACTCCTTCCAGAAGTTGAACAATTTGCATCAACTCTGTTGGTTTCTTCAGAACTTCGTTCAAGGTCTTGTTCACTTGATGATGAGTCACTATCTGCATCTCTATTATCTTCTGAGGTTTGAGCACTCTTTGACGCTTCTTCCAATTATACAGTCTCTATTTGTTGAGCAAAACACGCTATTTTCACTTTATCACCTCCCATAAGTTGCGTTTTCGAGTCAAAACCTTTCTCAGTGTGCAAAATCAATACACTCACAACATCCGTGTTTGCTGGGACATAGTGAATTGTAGGAGCAACCAAAACCACAACTGTTTCTTGATTGTTACAAAAACATCCGTGATACGAGCCTCGGCTCTGATACCACTTCTTAGGACCGTCATGGATGATGTAGATATCACGGGTTTGGACACGAAACGAGTGCGGAATCCTCAGTTCGTGATTTAAGCAACAAGAAACATCAAACACACACAAAAACAAGTTGTTCGGATCTGGTTTTCAATGATAAAGATTATATTAAACAGAGCTCGAGTGTTACAAATACAATCTGGTCATCAAAACACCTAGTTTTCTCTTTCAAATGAACAACTCTTCTCATGATTAGGGCAAGCAGTGCACCTATTTATAGGCCCAGCTATGGAATACGCCATGCGACTATGGAATACGTCAGCCGAAGGCCCATGGGGTGACTATGGAATACGCCATGCGAATATGGGTCATAATCGCCTGAAATGAACGATTAGGCCCATACTCGTGTACGAAACCACACGGCTAGCAAAGCTAGTCATGTAAACATTTCATACTCGCCTGTTGACCTATAAACACGCCCTTTATCACATTTACGAGTTATAAACCACTAGATTAACCTATCCAACGACCTACAAGGACCTATCACTAGCTGGGGACATACAAATAATGCACTTACAACTTCAAAGCATAGGTCACACATCAAAGATTTCGGATCTCAATCGTTAAGCATGACAACAATAGAATAGCCAAAGAAGAGCTTACCAAGTTTCAAGAGTCATCAAGCTAGCATCAAGAGTAAATAGTTTATTTTTAGAAAATAAAATGATGCTGGAGAACACAAGAAGTCAATGAGTTGTTTCAAAGCAAATGTTTTGAAGAACTTTCCGAAGGCGAAATGATCAACCCGACCTAGACGATGCTTTTAGGCGACAACCCGCAGAACGATTTAAACAAGTAAATAAAGTCGAGTTATGAAGTCTTAGAGAAGATCATCAAGGCCAAGTTAGAGATTGGACAAGGTTCCGACAACACCTCAAAACATAACCTCAATAGTTAGTCATGGTGTAGACCCCACTCCTACCCATTCCACCATCTTTCCATCAAAATCCCTTTGAAAGCCCTTTTGATTCACACAACTTGCCTTAGACTAAGTGGTGGAGATATGATTTGCATATAAGCCTATGTTCATGCTTGCCAATGGGTCGGATTTGAGTATCCACTTCTAAACAAAACCTGAGTGAAAGAGAATTGACAAGGAAAAAAAGAATTAGAACACTTTGGGAGTGTTTAAGTAGATTCACCACAAAACGACCCAAAACCACATGCATCAATTAGGTTATGAATGTTGTAGACTTAAAGAATGTTTTGAAGGTTAAAGATTTTAAAGATCCAAAGACACTAGTTAGGTCGAAGCATGAGTCTGTAAATGATATATTGGATGTCCCTAGCTAGGTGTCACATTTATCAAGCCGTTACGTTAGTTTAATTGTAATTCATAAGCTTGAGGGCATTTTGGTGATTTTTAATTTGTTGTGAAATGGCCTTGGTGAAATGGGTCATTCACATGAATAGTTCATGCGAATGGACGAAGACTATATATGCTCTTTTCCATTTCACCAACCGTAGACTTTTGCCATTTTATGTAATCAAATGTTAGATCCATGAGTCAAATCGTGTTAGAAAGCTTTTGTGTTGATTCTGTCATGTTTATCTACGCTTTTCTACCCACTAACAATCTAGTTTAATGCATTAGAATGATTTCTTTTACTAGTCGGTGTAAATAACAACGCCTTTGATTCTCTAGCACAAAAGTGGGCAGATCTCAACAAAAGTGAGACCCATGTGACAACGTCTTTAGAGCCATCATGGAGGAGCACGCTAATCTTGCAGATGATATGACAATCAAAGTCACACAAGTTGAGTATACTGCTAGGTATCATATTTCAGCATGACAATTGTTGCATTAGGTTAATTCTGTTTTCTCTAGTTTAATTGTGTATCTATGTAGTTTAATATTGTATTTTGATTAATGCCAATATTTATTTTCTAGTTTAATGTTTGTTTTTTTTTTTTTTTTTTTTTTGGGGGGGGGGGGCGGGGGGGGAGGGGTAATATATAAAAACAAATTGACAATCGTTGTCTTTTCCGCGGTTAACCACCCGTTTTTGTTTAACGAGCTCACTACCTCTGCCAACGATGAAGCTTTTGTCTTGAGATAGTGGATTACCCGTGCCATTTTCTTATAGCGCCCCACCCTTCTTAATAATATATTAGTTCTATACGCGTAATTTTTGTAAAAATAATCACATATTTGGTCAAATACTTATACTAAAATTTGAGTTTGTTTTACTTCCCCATACTAAAATGGTGGCCCCGACCCGACCCAAGTTAATCACTTCAGCTTACTATTTCTCCACCACCGTTTATGTAAAATTTAAGTTTGTTTTCTACAAGGAGATTATCTATGTGTAAGCTTCTCACATGGAGTAGAGTTAAGCATATTATGTCATCTTTCCCTTGGGGTTGAGTTGTTTCCCACTCTCTCTCTCTCACTCTCTCTCTCTCTCTCTCCCTCCCATCTCTCTCTTAGTCTTAACCTCATCTTAGGCAACCAACCTGTCTCTTGTTGCCTTCATACTTGTCTTGTTGGAACCTCTGCAACACCTTTTACTTTCTCTCTCTTTCTTTCTCTCTCTAAACTCCATGTAACCATCACCATAACCCTTAATCCTCCATCCTCTTTCATCTATTCCTCAGGTAAAGATTCTATCTTTTTTAGGGTTTTCCAATCTTCTTTAACATAATACTAGGTTATTTTTTGTTTCAAATCTAGCTAGTTAACAGCAAATAATATTATTCGTAGGGTTTGATTCAACACTTCACTAACAAAGGAATGCAGACTTCATCTCCTTACAACAACAACAACAACCACTTGATCAGAGAATCATCCTCCGAAACCGTGGACCATGGTATGGATCCGGATCGCTTTCCGGTACCGGAGCTTCAGTCACACCGATCTCCGTCGGATCTAAGCTCTTAAAACCAACGGTCCAGATTCCAAGATACCGTGAATGCCTCAAAAACCATGCTGCTAACATGGGCGGTAACATAACCGACGGTTGTGGTGAGTTCATGCCTTCAGGTGACGACGGAACCCTAGAAGCACTAAAATGCGCCGCCTGTAACTGTCACCGTAACTTCCACCGTATAGAATACCCCACCAGCAGCCCTACAGCCGGCCCTTTCCTCCAACTACCTCCGCCTTTACCTTCCCCGTCCCCTTCCCCTTCATTTCACTACCGAACCCCACCCGCGTTATCCCATCACCACCCCCACCCCCATCACCCGACATGGGCTTCCTCGATAAACGCCCCACCTGTTAAAATGGCGTTTGGAGGAAGCCTAGGGGGTGGGGGTGGCACTGGAGGAGCTGAGTCCTCCAGTGAGGAATTAAATTTTAATACGGGGGCGCAGCATCATACTGCGCCCCCGTATGGGGTGGCAAAGAAAAGGTTTAGGACAAAATTTACACAGGATCAGAAGGATAAAATGCTGGAGTTTGCTGAGAAAGTTGGGTGGAGAATCCCAAGAGAAGATGATCCTGAAGTGCAAAGATTTTGTGCAGAAGTTGGAGTTAAGAGAAAAGTGCTCAAGGTTTGGATGCATAATAATAAAGCCACTTCTGGGAAAAAGCAAGTTCAAGATTCCAATGACAACATTAATTGATTGTACGGTACAACCCAATTATGCATTAATGTGGTTAGAATGTTGAGTAGGGATGGATGTATATGAAGTGCTAGATAGAGATGCATTCTATTGCAGAATAGAATGTTATCTTCTTGGGGTTCTATTTTCATATATTTTATTTTATTTTTGTTTTGGTTGGGTTGAATTCAAGGATTTTTATTAATTATTAATGGTGTTTTAGTTTGTTGAAGCTTTATTAGTAGGTAATTTAGTTTAAAGGATTGAATATGATGGAAAAGACTTGGAGATTTCATTGGGATTTTCCAAATAATGTTTTATATTTTTTTATTGGCTTCCAAGACCTACTTAACAAAAGTTGTTTAAAACATGGAATGGGGGAATTGCTAACATTTGCTTGTAAGTACAAATCCTTTTCCCATTATGAAAAAGTCTATCAAGTAGTGATTTGTTGTACATTGTACTACTTTTGTTGTACATTGTTACATGAATTGTTGAAACAAATGGTACCCCAAATACTAGGCTTTACTAATTTAGCCCTTCTTGGAATAAACTTAATTTTGGTTTACAAATGTTTATTTTTATTTATTGTTGCACTTTGAGATAATGTAAGAGATTCATGTCTATCTTTTGAGTTTGGTAGAACTAAAATAGAATTCCACGTCTCACAAGAGGTCATAAGATTACACTCATATTTATAAAATAGATACAAGTTATAATTAAGTGAACTAATTAGATGCTAGTAATTAGATAGTTGTTTGCATCTTGTAAATTGTAATTAATAAAGTACTTAATAGAAAAAAAATCATAAGTGCAACACTTGTAGCCCAGTTGGTTGAGAGCCTAAAAGTTTCCTATGGAAGGCTTGGATTCAATTCCCACTAGCTATATTTGGAGAACATTGGTGGAGGGGAAATGAGGGATGACCCGGCCATTGGCTTGGGTTCGAGTCCTGATCCCGGCCGGTTTTACCGATTATTTCACTGTCATGCCTTCGGGCGGGTGAGTGGTCGGGTTTTCCTAAATACATAATTGCAAACAGTATACAACACATGAATTGGTGGCCCGAGTACTCTCGAGTACCTGATTCGTCAAAAGGGTGCCTGAGAGTGCTTGGAAATTGATTCGTTGGCCGTTAAAAAAAAATAAAAAAAAATCATAGGACACTTTTTTATGTATTGAAACACCACACAAGTAGGTGTGATGTTCAAAATCAACCAATCAATATTTGTTGAGTTACAGGGTTATGACATTATCTGGTTGGATTATTCATGTTTCAGGTTATACCGGTTGAGATGTATCTATCTATACTACATTATAAAAAGGATGATGCATGGGTAAATACGTTTAAATAGTCTAAATTAATATGACATACTAAGGGTTTTTTTATAATTTTCTAAATTTTATCACTTTTCTTTCCTAAATGCCCTTAGAAGATAATCAACTTTTATATGAAAATTGAACCCACCCAAACTAAATAAACACACGGAATAACAATATTTTTGAACAAATTTCATATACTGACGATGAGAGATAATCTTATCTTAGCTAAACTTGTATGAGTTTTAAAATTTTAAAATATAGTGACTGGAGTCTTCCTAGAGTTAAAGTCAAGCTAACAAGAGCACCTTTTTTTTTTATATATCATTCAACGCAAGCATTTTTGTTTTCAATTTTAATCATGATAATTACGTGAAATTAGGCTATATAGCTTTTATTAGGTGATTAATTTTTAGGCGTTTTATGATAGATTAATGATATGATATACTTGTCGTTCATTAGGTATTGGTTAAAGGATTGTCTGTTTGTTTAGAAAAATTAAGGTTGGTGTAGTCTTTTATTGATCTGCTTTGGTAGGTGAAATTCCATGTTCTCTTTCTCCGAATACCTGTTAAAACAAAGTGTGCACATTTTTATTCTTTTTACGTAACTTGCAGCAAAAAAAACTAAGTATCATAATGTTGTATTGCAACCCATTTATAGATCCCGCTGCAACGCCCGGGTAAAACACACTAGTGGTTTTTGACATTTGAAAAACATATTTAATAATTCGGGTTTCGGGTTATAGGGACCGGGGTGCATGGTTTAGACCATGGTCGGCCCTTGGGTGGGCCGGGGAGGCCAACAGGCCAAGGTACGGAAATATCGGGGACACATTTAAAAAAAATCCTATATATGTGTATATGTTTTTTTTAAACACATCTTTAAATATTTAAACTCAGACCTATTAAACACATCTTTTAAATTATAAAATAACTCAAATACTAGTAATCCATAAATAATTTAAAAGCCCATTACTCATTTAATTTAACTAAATAAAAAAAACAAAAAAGAATAGAAGAAACCTACGACACACAGAAGCAAACAAAATTTTCCCATAACCTAATTCAAAAGCTTTGGTCTAAAAAGAATGTTAAAGAAGCTTCACTCATCCTCGGTTACATATTCGCTTAATACGGTATGTCATTAACTCATTGTAATACTTTAAAACGTCGTTTAAAAAAAAATAGTTTACGTTATTTATTTCGTCAAGGCTTAAGGGTAAGAGACACATTTTTCGTGGCTTGACCCAGACACCTGAATTCTTTGGGACGGCCCTGGTTTAGACTTCTGAAACCATAGCTAACTTATCAATAATTCGAGTTTCGGGTTATATGGAGGTGCGGTGCGTGGTTTTGACATCTGAAAACATAACCAATAACCGAACTGATTAATAATTCAGGTTTGGGGTTCAATTTAGAAAGACGTATAAGTTGACGGGCCAAAGCTAACATCTTTGGGCCTTCATCTTAGGTACTTAAAAAAGATATGGTTTATGGCATTATGCATTATCAATTTATCATGTCTTAATCAAGCACGTTTGGAAACATATATTTTCCATGCAAAAGCTTGTCTTAATCATGAATTATTTAATCTAAATACATAACACGTTTCAACTTTCTAATAACTGACTAACAGAATATTACCTAACTTTTTATAAAGCAATTATGCGGAGCTTCAAAGAGCCAAAGTATAAGTTGCTTGCCTATAACCTTTAGGCCACACGTTAAGCGTAAACTTTGATTTTTTTTTTTTTTATTGTGTTGGTGAGCAGGGTATTGACGGGATCTGATGAACTTTTTGACAATAGCTCCTCATGGTTTGGAAAAACACAAATATTATTTAAAGGATAAGTTCTAACATCTAAAATTTAAGAATCTCTAGGGCTTATAACTTTTATTTGGATATTATCTATATTTAGTTATGTAGGTTAAAAAAACACAAACATGTTTCAATTGTTATTTTGTATCGGGAGTGTAATAAATGTTGTTCTAGATTTATTAGAGTCGCAAAAGTTGCACTTTTATCTTTGTAGCCAATTTCCCGCTGCCCCCTTTCATTTATATATCTTTTTCGCTGTTAAACAATAATTTTTTTAACGGCCAACAAAAAAACATATTATTAAACATCAAATGCTAGCGGGATGCTAGCAAAACACCAGATAGTGTAACAATACAAACGAAGTAAACAACACAACAGAAAACGAGACCTATTTGACGACTGACCTGATCACTAGCCCACTTTATACAATCTAAAACCCCTCCAAATATTCCAATCCGACTTGAACATTTGGACCTCGACTTGACCCACAAACGACTTATGGATTTAATTCCCCCCACCATGCAGCTTAGTGAACCCCACCTGTGCGAAAACACCACGTTGCTGCAATACTTCCAAATGCACCAAACGGTTTTCAAACACACCGCATATACCGCCTTTTTATGCTTATCCGAGCTGCCAACATATTTATAGATGTCCACCAAATCTGAAAAATCGAACGCATAAAACGAAGGAAAACCGCACCATTGCGACACTAGCTGCCATACCGATTGTGCGAATGCTCAAGACACAAACAAATGTTCAACCGACTCATCGGCCTTTCCACATACCGGACAGATACACAAACCAACCTTAATGCCCCTCTACTACAAAAGCTAGTAGAGTAGGTAGCGTATCGAATTCCGCACGCCACGCAACAATACAAACTTTTTCGGAACCGAGCTACACCACATAAGTTACTGCTGAATATTGACGAACCGCAAGTCATTAAGTATTGTCTTCAAGCTCTTTATAGAGAAGCCGCCCAACCCACCCGGATGCCAAACCCAACGATCCCCAACCCATTAAGTGTATGCCCCCAACCCATTGTTCCAAATGGCTCAATTTCCTAACTTCCACCCCATTGTGCAGACCCCTTTTCCAATCCCACCCGAACCCAAAAAAGACCCAACCCCAATCTATCCGACATAGTTGCCTATTTATTCTTCCCTAACACAAATAAAGTTGGAAACTCGACATAGAGAGGAACCCCAAAGCCCAGCAGTCCAACCAAAACATGACACTAGAACCCCTCCCTGCAACCCCTCTAATAGCCCTGGTAACAATAAAGTACACATTCTGAATGTCCAGAACAACCCTGTTAATCTCCTTCCATGTTCTAGAAAATGACAACTTGACTGGAATGAAATTCCAGTTACAGGAACTATGATGAATCGTCCATACTACCTTCCTCCAAAGGCCATTTTCGTCCACTTTAAACCTCCACCACCACTTCGCCAACATTACCGAATTAGCATCTCTTAAGGATCCAAAGCCTAAACCCTCGTACTCCACTGGTGCGATCACCTTTTGCCACGCAACCCAATTGAGCTTAGCTTTTTCGTCTGAGCCACCCAAAAAGAAAACCCTTCTAATCCTATCCAATGAATCCAAAACCCTCTCTGGAGCTCGATACCGTGAAAAGTAATATGTGGGAATTGAATTAAGGACAAATTTTATCAAGGTGATTCTACCCCCGAATGACGATTTCACGTTCCACAAAGCCAACCTTCTTTTAAAAGTATCGACCACCAAGTCCCAAGCTCGACACCTATTCATATTAGCCCAACTTGGAGACCAAGATGAACAAATGAAAGCTTCCCAACCCTACACCCCAACAATACGGCCATAGAATCCACTTCCGAGGTCCCCACAGTAACTCCAAAAAGACAACACTTAGCCATATTTACCTTTAACCCCGATGCCAAATAGAAACACCTAACAATTCTTCTCAAATTCTTGATATTGCTAATAGACCATTCTCCCAAAAAGACCACGTCGTCTGCGTACGTTAGATGAGACAAAACCGGCCCTGAAATACCACATTCCAAACCCCGGAATAAACCTACTGAAGACGCCCTCTTCATGATACCCAACAAGTCCTCCATCACGATAACAAACAAAAATGGTGAAATTGGATCCCCTTGTCTCAACCCCCTAAAGCATTGGAATTCGAGAGTTAGGGAACCATTTACAAGAACCGATGCCTGAGCTGTAGATAAGATTTCAAAAACCACTTCCTCGGAAAATTCATTTGTGCTAATATAGACATTAAAAAATCCCAACTCACCGAGTCATATGCTTTATCTATATCAACCTTGAAAATCATCATTTCCCGCTTAAGTTTCTTCATCCATCCTACCAATTCATTTAGAATGAGGGCCCATCCATAATACTTCTCCTGCTCAAAAATGTTGACTGCTTCGGGGAGATTAACTTACTGATCACTCTTTTGAGCCTATTAACAAGCACCTTAGATACAACTTTATTTATGCAGCCTATCAAGCTAATGGGCTTAAAGTCAGACAAAGCAACCAGATCATTTACTTTGGGAACTAAGGAAATAAATGACGTTGCACACCCTTGATTAAATTGCTCCAACTGGAAGAATTCATCAAAAAAGCGGACAAAATCCTCTTGAAAATGGCCCCAAAATCTTTTAAGGAACCTGAAATTAAAACCCTTAGGGCATGGGGCCCTATCCCCATCACAATCCCACACTGCCTCCTTGCTTTCAATAGCTAAGAAAGGCTGGATTAACAAGTCCGCCTCCCAATCCTCCAGTCGTGATAAATTCGGGCACACGATTAGAGGTCTAACCTCCATTAGTTCCTTAAACTTCTCTGAGAAAAAAATTATAGACACAATCTTTTATAACCAAAGGGTTTGGAACCCACTCCCCATCCACCATAAGACCATTTATTCTATTGTTTGACGTATTCGAATTAATGACCGATGAAAGAAACCCGAGTTCTCATCTCTTTCGGCTGCCCATTTAACCCTTGATTTCTGTTGGATATCT
Source organism: Ambrosia x helenae (assembly GCA_030844895.1). Classification (NCBI taxonomy): domain Eukaryota; kingdom Viridiplantae; phylum Streptophyta; class Magnoliopsida; order Asterales; family Asteraceae; genus Ambrosia; species Ambrosia x helenae. Next base: position 19,020,851 of record CM061233.1, on the reverse strand, counting down.
AAATACTTGCACTTATCCACCTCCAACTTGGCTGCACTGCATTCTTCCCTAACCAAAATCTCATTTTCGGATAAACTCCTGACCTCCGTCCACCTTTCTAGTTCTTCTACCTTTTACTTGTTAGGGTCATACGTTTCCACGAGTCTTCTTTTTTCCTCCAAAACCCAAATTTTGATTCGATTCTTAAGGTATCTCAATTTTATAATCAGCGCTAAGTCAGTCGGACCTTGAAATGAAAAAAAGGACAAACAAACCTCCGCCACATACTCTGAAAATCCAGCCATATCCAACCAGGAGTTGTAAAACCTAAACAGAATATGACCAAAAACGTTAGAGAAAACCGAAAGAATAATAGGCAGTGATTCGAAAGATACCTAGAAAGCGAGGTGACAGAGGCCGCCGACCATGACCCCATAAACTCCCAACACACCAAAAACTGGTCAAGTTTACTCAACTTCCCTCATCCTCCGACCTGTAAGTGAATTTAAAACCCCCATGTGATACTCCTGTAAATCAGCCCCATGAATGAACTCGTTAAAAACTCTTGCATTAACTTGAGAGAATTCCGAATTCCTCTTTCCGATTCATCCCTTACTTCGTTAAAGTCCTCCACGAACACCCATTTCCCTTGTATCGACCATTTCAATCTGCCCAACTCCACCTAAACATTTCTCCTTTCCGACACATCATTAGGGGCATACACGTTCACTATGTTCAATATATCCTAGTGGTAGACAATCACCCCAAAACTAATTAGAAAGATCTATGCTTAACAACACCATTTTTTTGCAAAATTACCGGATTCTACATGCTTATAAGCTCCCCGACCTGCCAACCGAAAACACTTGCTCAGACTCGAAAACTGACCTCCCCCAGAACTGACCAAATTGAATCTACACCTCTCAAGCTTTGTTTCTTGCATCGCTAGAAAACCAATCCCATGGCTAGTCTTTAAACCCTTCACCCAAGAAGCTTTCCTTGGATCCCTAACACCCTAATATCATTCGCCATAAAAATCATTGAATAGCAATCTTGCCTCCATCACCATTAACAAGCTCTTCAACATGATCCTCAAACCCAGCTAGAAGAATACCGACCATTTAACTGGCAGCAACCGTATCATTAACTTCCTAAACCGTGTCCTCCTGAGCAGCCTCAAACCCCGGCTGAGCAAATTGTTGATCAACAAAATTTTCTCCAACGGCCACACTACCCAAACCTAGATTACCACCCATCTCCGCCGCCATGTTCTCCCATGAAGGCCTTTGTTCCCGAATTTTAGAAGAATAATTAGGAGTAGGAGTATTATGATCCAAAAATGAGACCAACATATTTGAATCTATACCTTTAGGCCTGCCCTCCTGGCCTACTCCATGAGAACCCACCCCTTAGGAGACCTAGATTCTCTATGTCATTTCTTGGGCCTAAAAGAGTTAATTAAACCAGGAGGCTGGTTTCGGCCCACATTAAACTGACCCAGCCCATGTTCCTGTTCACTAAAAAATGGCCTTGCCTTGAACCTTTTGAATGACCCCTTCTGTCCTCATTTAATGAAGGCAAAATATTCTCACCATCCACCTTGGAAACCCCATTACGTAGATTTACTAATCCATCCCCATGCACACACGCATGCCCATCCGCTTTCCTAGGACCATTAAATGCATCGGCCGACTTTTTGACTCTCACCAACTTCCTGTTCAAAGCCGCTACCAATTCCAGACGGAACTCCCCTTCCTTCGGATCATCCTCCCCAGCCACCGACGCCATAGACTGCACCGGCAAGTCAACTTTAGACAATGATATTTCATTAATAACACTGCTGATTCCTAAATCCTCCAACTCAACCACCCAGACCGGCGTCTGTCTCCTTTCCTATACAATACCAACCTCTTCATCAATCCTCCTCATCTTAGCCGATAGAATTAGGAACTCACCAACAGAGTAATCCTCCTCATCTCAAATGACAAAATCAGGCACTCACCTATAGAGTTATCCACATTGGCACCCCCAATCTAACTTTCTAGTGACTTAACCCAAATTGGGTGCCAGAATCCAATAGGTCAATAGTACAGGTTATATACAGCCAATTTTTAGTTTGGTGTGCCAACGAACAATTTCAAATTGTTTAGGTTATTAAAATCCAATTCCCCGTAAAATTTTCAACATAATATGTTGGGAATCCAGGGTTCAATTTTGGGCCATGTAAAAATCTAATTTTTATAAAATAAATAAATATTAACAGCTTTTTATTAATCATCAGATGCAGAAGCGTGTATTAACACAACAACTTAAGCGGATTATACCACCAATAATCCCTTTCAGTCTATTTAAATAATTATATAAAACAACCATAGGGGTTTTTAGTCATAACTTGGTTAATACCAAAAAACCGCACCTTGGATGCAAACAACCAGTTCCGCTAGTAAATCGTATCAACAAAACTTTCGACTCTCAGGAAACCACCCAATACACCACAAAATGAGAAACAGTTCACGACTCATGGGACAGTGGGCATGACGATTGGACGATGATCGGCATTGGAGACACGTGCCAGCCTAGGCACATGTCATGGGGAAGCATATGGCCGACGGTGGTTGAGTTGGCGGGGTGGGTGGCCAATGATTGAGCTGGTGTGAGGTGGTTTTTTTATTAAACTCTAATCACCTCCTTTATTTTATGTTGTATACCTAGGGTTTAGAGTTGAGGTTTAATTTATGGAAACCTTACTTATGCTCTAATCCCTAGCTTTATTTCCTTGTCCAACATGAAGTTACATCTAATTAACACTTAATTAGTTTACACCAGTTTGACTTGGATTATTAAGATAATATATTTTAACTCTTTAAAAATTTAAGCCAATAAATCCTCTTATTTATTATCTGATAAAAAATCACCGTTGTTTAACTAAGTACTATTTATTACCGCAAAATTCAATACCGTGTCTTGTGATATAATATTTAACATATAAATATTATTCTTGTTCTTTTCCAAAGTGTACCTCTTTCTATTGTATCTTGAAAGCAACACTAACTGATTGATGTTTGAACATCTAAATCCAACAATCTCCCACTTAGACGCATCATCGACCAATCCCTTTTAACGTAGACATTATTAGATGCCTAATTGCATCCGGCTGCCCAACAATGTATGATGTATTACCTTCGTTAACTATTCATGATGTATTTACCTAACTTGTTAGGATCTGAGTTTGATTGTTTTGATTGTTTACGTAATAAGAATAGTGAAAGAAGTGAATTATAAATGGAAAGTGCAGCGGAATGATAAAACTATAAATCAAAACAAGAGAATAAATGTTTTTCAATCGAATACTTTCATATATCAAATGATTACAACGATTGTACAAGTACTCCCCCTCAGCCTGATCACTCTGTGATTGTTTGTCTAAGAAAATGTTTTGAGTGATAAATAGAACAGTACATGCACTGTTCTATTTATAGACAATCTAAACCTCTGATGACCTGGGCTGACGTCACCTAAGACAATGACCTCTAACAGAATAACAACATAAAACATATGATGATACAAGTAACTGTTACATTGGAAAACTCTGAGGTAAACAGCTGATGGGAAAACTCTGATGGTCTTGAATCATCTGTTGGAGCCTAAGTGCTGTTGGCTCTAACAGACCTTTAGTCTTCAGTACTTTGATCAGCAGTTGTTCTTCAGCAGACCTTTGATCAGCAGTTGTTCTTTGGCAATTGTTATCTATCAGACCTTTGTAACAGCAGTTGTTCCAGCAGTTGTTAGGGTACAGCAGATGTCAGGGTCAACAGTCTTTTGGGAGAAGCAACTTGTAAATGCTGTTGTTATTAAGGATCAATTCTGTAGTATATTTTGGCTTTCCAATCATCTGTTCTTCTCTAGGTCAGTGATCGCGTGTCGAGTGCTAATCAAAAAAATATATTAAAAACAACTCCTTAGCTACAAGGACTGCAGTATAGGGAGTAGGGTTGTCGAAACACGAGGAGTATGTTGTTAGTGTCAATAGCAATTTTATCAGTTAAACTAATTAATTAAAAATAATATTTTGAAGTGTAATGTTGTCGTATTTGCAAAAACTGAATTAAGTGATTCGAATATAAAACAATAAGAATAAAGAAGTAACTCCCTCTAAACTTCAGGTTCTATGTTTCACACAGTTTTCAGTTTATAGATTGGGAACCACAAAGACATAGTTCTGGAAATTAATTAATTAACTGGTAGCACAAATTCTTGTCATCAAACCCTATTATCTACCCAATTGTAAGCGTCAAGTCAACCCTCTTTATGTCACCCAACCCGCTACTAGGTTTTGTCATCAACCGAATAAGTTGTAAAGAAAGGACTCAAAACACAAAGCGTCAAGTCAACCCTCATATATTCTCCTTCTATTGTCTTCAAACTTTTCTAGGAACTCAGGGCAGTCATATTGCGTGTGAATTGGACTACCGCAACCTATACATGACGAATAAACTCTTTTCATTGTAAGATCCTCAAACTGATCTGCATAGACAAAAACAAGGAAAACCGAGTAGCACTGCACAAAACAAAAAAAATAATTAAACTAAACTAAACACGAAAAAAAAATATTTTTGTTTTTAAAAGTTTTTTTCCTAAAAGTAAAGACAACTAAAACTAAAAACACTAAGCGCACGCACTCCCCGGCAACGGCGCCATTTTGATCGCGTGTCGAGTGCTAATCAAAAAAATATATTAAAAACAACTCCTTAGCTACAAGGACTGCAGTATAGGGAGTAGGGTTGTCGAACCACGAGGAGTATGTTGTTAGTGTCAATAGCAATTTTATCAGTTAAACTAATTAATTAAAAATAATATTTTATGAAGTGTAATGTTGTCGTATTTGCAAAAACTGAATTAAGTGATTCGAATATAAAACAATAAGAATAAAGAAGTAACTCCCTCTAAACTTCAGGTTCTAGGTTTCACACAGTTTTCAGTTGATAGATTGAGAACCACATAGACATAGTTCTGGAAATTAGTTAATTAACTGGTAGCACAAGTTCTTGTCATCAAACCCTATTATCTACCCAATTGTAAGCATCAAGTCAACCCTCTTTATGTCACCCAACCCGCTACTAGGTTTTGTCATCAACCGAATAAGTTGTAAAGAAAGGACTCAAAACACAAATCAATTGTTTGCTTAACTAATACATCAATAATGTTTTAGTTGTTTGTCATCACAAGCAAAACATAATCCAATACTGAAAATAAATAGAAAAAGTGCAAAACCAAATTGAACCATTCGCCTAGAGGAAGCTACAAAAGATTTAGCCTAGCATCTTGCCCATCACCTCTTCCTCTCTTCTTTTCTTTGCGTGCGATAATATGCCCTCCAAAATTCTGCTCTGTGCGTCCCTTAAAGTTGGGATCCGTCCACAAAAAATAAATCTCCTCCTCCAAAAAATCATCCAATACCTGCGATCACTTCCTCCAATAAATATGCCGTCAAAACAATTTTAATTCCTCCAAAGTATTGGAGCCCTCAAGGTCTTCTATTAATTGGGCCTTAGGCCACTTTTTCGTTTCCTCTTTTTTTTTGTTTCTTTTATTATTATTATTATTATTATTATTATTATTATTATTATTATTATTATTATTATTACTCCATGCTCTTGTACCGGGTGTCTACGACTTGACCAAAGTTCTTCGTATTAAGCTCCTATCTCACAAACACCTACAAAACACATGTACATTATTAAATAACTAAGACCGACTAAAAGTATACAATATAAGACTAAAATATATACAAAACTAATATATTAACAATGTGTTTTTGCCAACACATCACACCCCCACACTTATCTTTTTTCGTCTCGAAAAAATTATATATATATACTCTGCTCAAGATATTATCACAGACTAGCACCCCAGTCGCCCTATCATACCTTAGCTAAGGTCCAAAGTCATACCCATTTACAGATCAGCATTAGATGTGTTAATTCAGCAAGTCAAATTGATTTCCATTTAAAAACAGAATTATCCCGACTAAATCTAACATGCTTCCAGTTTTTATTTTCACGCAACACAGCCCTCACAATGTTCACTCCACTCGGTTTAATATCTGGACTAGCATGTAATGCGCTAGTATTATTCACTCAAAAACCAAGTATGTAACTCTGTTATCATAGGCTTGTATAACAATCACACCTCAACTGTAGACAATGCACATATCTAAAGGATTTACGGGTTTTGGGCTTAGGGTAAAGGTAGTGAACGTTTAGGCTGAAAGTGGCTAAAATAAAATGGTGAAACAACTTGAATGACAATCCTTATTCACGATACTGCTAATAATCACAACTTCGGTCATATTCGACCTATAACACATACTTTTATTTTTTTCTTTTTCTTTTTCTCTTTTTTTTTCTATTTTTTTCTTCTTCACAACTTAACATAGATCAAACACTTAAACATAAACATCAACATAAAAACAATGGATGTCATCAATTTCTTAAACAACGGCTAACGGGTCAATTTGGGTAACTTTATAGGTTTAACAAACGAAAGGGTGTAGGCTCAACATGGGCTACTAAGGGTGATATTAGGTAAACGGGTCAACACATAACAAATAAATGGGTATCAAAAGAAAAGGGGAAAACCTAAATTGCCTTTATCATCTATGTGCATATCTAGTCTACAACCTCGGCATGTATCAAATCACATAAGTTCTGCAATAGAGAAACATCTGGTCTACACTCAACAAATGAAAATATATATGTATCAATCTATCATCTAGTAGGCTCAAGATCTCACAAAAGTGGGGAAATGGGTTACCGATGTGTGCATGCATTTATTACCAATAGCTTGTTAAACACAGTCAGGCAATTCTAACTTTTTTTCTTAAAAACACCTACTGAAAACGGTTCATATTACTTTTCCGCAAATTAGACCATGACTAAGGATCTACTGCCCAAACAATCAAGAGACAACTGGTACATACTGAAAGAGCTGTTTTATGTCTGATTAGAATGCTTTTTTTAAGAGCAATTTTCAAGACATTTTCAATTTTCAATATTTTTTTTTGATTTTTTTAAACCCAAGAATAAATAAAAACGAAGTTCCCCCACCCCCACACTTGAACGACACATTGTCCTCAATGTAAGATAGGGAATAAAACAAAACAAAATTAAAAATAAAATACAACAGTAAAAGGAACAAACTCCCCTGGATAAGCAATGCGCGTATGAGTTCGTTAAATTCCTTCCAATGTCGTCCGTATAGCATTTCATTTGCGGCCGATAAACAAACCTGTAACAAAGAAACAAGAAAAAAAAACAAACAAACAAATCGGGATACCTGCAAACATTAGTGGTTTCCAAATCGCCCCTGCCCCAATGGAGATTGAGTACGGGCGGAGCAATCTATTCTTGCAGTTCAAATCATAACAAGCAATCCCATGACTCTAACAAATATAAAACTGACTCGAACACACTCGAAAATAATAAAAATAAAATAAAATAAAATAAAACAAATAAATATACAAAATATACAAAAATCATACCTAATGTTCATTCATGGTGGTCTCAAAGAACATTTGCCTACCGCATTTCCAGTGTAGGCTCGGTAGTTAACGTGCTATATCCACGCCAGCTTAACGATGATTAGCATGTATGTTGAGTAGATGTTGTTGCAGAGTAGCCATTTCATGATCACATGCCCAATGTCTTGCAATCTCACCCTTCTAATATTCATCCTCAAAGCCTCAATCTGTGGCTCTTTGAGAGGTGCCAAATATTTGACTGGGTCTGAACTTTCAACTTCATGCTCTAGAGAATCAACAACCTTTTCTTCAATTTCATTCTCGATGAGAATCTGCTCCATTTGTGGCTGTTTGACAAGTGAGGGAATCAGTGTGGTATTAATCTCCATAACCTCATCCCCAACTTGAGAATAATTCATTACATCATCAGACAATGGTGAGAGAGACTCTTCTACTTGTATCTTTATCGATAATACCTCACATTTCATACTCAAGTAGTCGATTCGTTGTTGATCTGAGAGATTGGGTGTTGATAACAAATCATCGATATTGGATAACAACGATTCTGCTCGAGCAAGTTGTTCATCCTCTTTGGACTGATACATTAGCTCAACATCTTGAGAAACCTCTTCTTCTTTATACGAAGGAATTCGGCCTTGATTTTGATGGTAACCTTGAGGAAAAGTTGATTGCGAGTATCCATAATAATCCTCTTGGTTACATTGATTAACATCCTCGTATGTGGCCTGAGGGTATTCATGGTGATAATCGATATACTCCTCCTGGTAACTTGAAAAATGTGGCATCTCAGATTCATAGTTATTGTAACTTCGATCTGGCTGAGCATAATGATCCATGTTGTCTCGACGATAATCTTCCCAAGTTGGATAATAATCTTGCACATCGTCATAATAAACATCCAACTCATATATTCTCCTTCTATTGTCTTCAAACTTTTCTAGGAACTCAGGGCAGTCATATTGCGTGTGAATTGGACTACCGCAACCTATACATGACGAATAAACTCTTTTCATTGTAAGATCCTCAAACTGATCTGCATAGACAAAAACAAGGAAAAACCGAGTAGCACTGCACAAAACAAAAAAAATAATTAAACTAAACTAAACACGAAAAAAAAATATTTTTGTTTTTAAAAGTTTTTTTTCTAAAAGTAAAGACAACTAAAACTAAAAACACTAAGCGCACGCACTCCCCGGCAACGGCGCCATTTTGATCGCGTGTCGAGTGCTAATCAAAAAAATATATTAAAAACAACTCCTTAGCTACAAGGACTGCAGTATAGGGAGTAGGGTTGTCGAACCACGAGGAGTATGTTGTTAGTGTCAATAGCAATTTTATCAGTTAAACTAATTAATTAAAAATAATATTTTATGAAGTGTAATGTTGTCGTATTTGCAAAAACTGAATTAAGTGATTCGAATATAAAACAATAAGAATAAAGAAGTAACTCCCTCTAAACTTCAGGTTCTAGGTTTCACACAGTTTTCAGTTGATAGATTGAGAACCACATAGACATAGTTCTGGAAATTAGTTAATTAACTGGTAGCACAAGTTCTTGTCATCAAACCCTATTATCTACCCAATTGTAAGCATCAAGTCAACCCTCTTTATGTCACCCAACCCGCTACTAGGTTTTGTCATCAACCGAATAAGTTGTAAAGAAAGGACTCAAAACACAAATCAATTGTTTGCTTAACTAATACATCAATAATGTTTTAGTTGTTTGTCATCACAAGCAAAACATAATCCAATACTGAAAATAAATAGAAAAAGTGCAAAACCAAATTGAACCATTCGCCTAGAGGAAGCTACAAAAGATTTAGCCTAGCATCTTGCCCATCGCCTCTTCCTCTCTTCTTTTCTTTGCGTGCGATAATATGCCCTCCAAAATTCTGCTCTGTGCGTCCCTTAAAGTTGGGATCCGTCCACAAAAAATAAATCTCCTCCTCCAAAAAATCATCCAATACCTGCGATCACTTCCTCCAATAAATATGCCGTCAAAACAATTTTAATTCCTCCAAAGTATTGGAGCCCTCAAGGTCTTCTATTAATTGGGCCTTAGGCCACTTTTTCGTTTCCTCTTTTTTTTGTTTCTTTTATTATTATTATTATTATTACTCCATGCTCTTGTACCGGGTCTCTACGACTTGACCAAAGTTCTTCGTATTAAGCTCCTATCTCACAAACACCTACAAAACACATGTACATTATTAAATAACTAAGACCGACTAAAAGTATACAATATAAGACTAAAATATATACAAAACTAATATATTAACAATGTGTTTTTGCCAACACATCACACCCCCACACTTATCTTTTTTCGTCTCGAAAAAATTATATATATATATATATATATATACTCTGCTCAAGATATTATCACAGACTAGCACCCCAGTCGCCCTATCAGACATTTCCTTCTGTTTCTTGAACTGTCTCTTGGCAGCAACAGATAGGTCAGAAGTATCAAGCAAGCTGTCAAGTGTAAAGGCCTGTTGAGGTCTCTTCATCATGGGAGCATCAGAGTAAACTAGTTTTCTAGGCAGAGTAGGATCTTTCTTTCTATTCTCTTCCAATTTCTTGTATGTATCAACCAGCCTTAGCTCAGCCCATCTTGCAACTGACTTCATCTCCACATATTTGGCAGCCACAATTTCTTCTCTCATTCTTTTGAACTTTAAAGCTATGGCTAGATCTCTGTCTTTCCTAAAATCAGGGGCAGAGACTTTTTGTAGGATCAAATTTCGAGCTAAAACCTGATTTTGATGAATAACAAGTTGAAAATTATGTTGAACACACACTAAATATTCAATAAAAACCCACTAAATGATTTGCATAGATGAATACAATAAAACTCCAAAATCTCTAGTATGTGTGTTGATAGAAAAACCCTAATCTCTATCTATTTATAGCCCAACACACTTAGGCTAATTACATTTAGGTCCCCTAGGGTTAACTAAATTCTAAAACTCTCACTAAACAAGCAAACTATTTTTAAAGTAATAAATATATTTTGTCTAAACAAAATATATTTATTTATCCGTAGCGCCTTTCTCTATCATAACTTGAGCTTCACTCGTCGATCTATTATCTGAATTTCTCGACTCGCCTTACGTGTTGACTGCGACTCGATCGACTTTGACTTTTGTTGACCAAACTTTGACTTGTTGACTTTAACTTGTTAATAACATTAGACTACCAAATTTAGACCCAACAATCTCCCCTTAGTCTAATGTTATCAATCTCTTGTATCATCTTCAGAATCGTCAATCTCTACATACTGTGATCTTCAATTTAGGAAGCTTCAGTCTCAAATCCAGTACCCAACAATACTCCCCCTAGACTGATGCTTTCCAAATTTTCTTTGCTGAAGGTGTTCTTGTCACTGTGCTCATTGAGAACTCATACCTCACAATCTCCCCTTTTTGCATGCATCATCTTTGAAAATCAAGAACAAACTTTTTCAACTCTCTGTAGCTTGAGTGGTTTAAAAGACGTAGGAGGAGGATTCCTAACTCGGTGTCTTCTGCAAACTTGAGGAAACAGGTGCTTTGGTTTGGTATCTTTCTCCACTGATGATCGGCCATCATTGCAGCAAGTAGTCGAAGAAGCCTATCCACAATCACAAACACAACTCCGAATTTTCTTTAGACAAATTCAACAAATAGACAAAACCGTATTCATCTTGGTGTGTAATCAAGTAAGTATCTCAAACGGCTTGAGAAACAACTAATGTGACATGGAAGACTTAAAAACAAATGTACACAAATAAAGATTTTTTTTTTAGAATTTCTTTTTTTTAATTTTAATCCTTTATTTTTAAACAACCATCAACCTTCGAGATATAGAAGGGATCAGATATGGGATCACACTAACTTGAAAAGCCTAGCCACGCTTCAACTTTCTTGAGGATAGCTACAACCCAAGAACGATTGTCGGTATGTTTGTCCTCTTAAGTCCATGCCTCTCGTCTTTCAACATACGTTTGGTGATGAGATTACCATGTTTTTGGTAATATTGACGAAAATTTTGTGGACCCCACTTGTGCTAGGTATAAGCCTACTAATCCTCAAGGTTTATCGAGATATAATGATGAGAGCTTCAGGTCTATGTTTCCATAAGCAGAAAAGATGATCATTATTTCAATCAGATGATGAGAGCTTCAGGTCTATGTTTCCATAAGCAGAGAAGTTGATCATCTGATTATTGAGCTATTAATATATATTTGCACGTCACTAACATTGCGTGTCTTTTGGTGCTCACTTAATTTGTTGGCCTCGCATTGGTAGCATGCACTCTTAGGTGTCTTTTGAATATATATGCACAAAATTTTCTGTTTCTTTTAATCTCTCAACCTATGTATGACCGGATTCAGCTTGTGCAGACCTAAAAACACAGTGGGAATCCAGCTTTTCGTGTAGATTTATTATTATTCACCTTATAGCAGTTTACTCAACTTGAAGGCTAAACCTACCTACTTATCATTAACTTAGTTGTAACGTCCTTCAGATCCTATTCATGTGCAGACATAAACAAGTTAGTTCCTATCATTTCCCATATAAGATCAGGATTATTTGCATTAATCACATCTCATGGCCGAGACTATATTTTCATACTCCCCTAAACTTTAATTTTTGTACAACCCCCTTTTTTGTAATTAAATTTTTTTTTTGTATTTTCTTAAAAATAATATTTACAAAAAATAAAGTCTTCCACATCAGACACACATAAACATATATCAGCAAGAAAATGAGTGTGTGACAACAGTGTCAATTGTGCAATCAGGTTAGATACCATAACCAAACCTGTGAGATTTCCGCTCCAACCCTATTCTTGGAACAACCACTGTTACTAACCGTGTTACTAACAGTCCTCCATGGTAGTTCCTACACTCATGAGTAAATTAATTAGAGAGTGGAACCCAGGCCATCGTGGTCCTGGTTTGTCCTTTTACATCAATGTAAGTAACTTCTTGAAACACCATACCTTTTCCCTCATTAGTTTCTTTTTCAACTTTTGTTTTGATTTGCCAAACCTGTTTTGGTTCAAAAAATTTGTTTGTGAAAGAATTAATTTTCGAAACAATTTTTTGTTTAAAACCTGGAGGAATAGATTGTGGTTTTGATGCTTTGGTCCTTTTAATCTTTGAATCATGTGAAACCGGCTTCACATGTGGAGATCTTGATGGAATATGTGTCATCCTAACATTCAAAGATGTGTGCATTTTATCCTTTGATCCAAAGAAGTAATCCACATTGCCTTTACTGCTTGGATTTTGTCGTTCTGGAAATTGCTTGAGCACATGACCTTCTTTACCACACCTAAAGCAAGCCTTGAATGGCTTTTGATGCTTTGTTGTCCTGTGTGAAGCAACTGGGGATGTAGATTGTTTTGAGCTTGATTCGGCTTGTTGAGAAGCTTTGGGTTTTACAACACCTTTTTACTCTCTGATCTTTAACCCGTGTGATTTCCATTGATCACTGATTCATCATCTGAAGTTGAGCAATCTTCTATAAACAGATCTTCTTCCAGTGAATCTTGATGGACTTGATTTGTAGTATCAACTCTATCATCAAGTTCTAACACTGAAGTTTCCGAGTCATTTGAGCTTTCCCATTCTCTGGATGAACAAAACTCCGAATCACTTTGTGAATCATCTTTGCATGATGTTGACGGAGTAAACTCTGGAATTTCTTCAGTTAAGAACTTTCCAAACATGTTATTCTCAAGAGGGGGCACAAAAACAGGTGGAGCACAAACAGTTTTATCATCACAAAATGCAGATTTTAAATCAGCACATTAATGCACGGTATCATCATAACAAACATCAGGACGTGAGATAGGTTTCTGCCTATCACAAACATTTACCATACCATTCAAATCAACATTATCATCCAAATTTAAAACAGTTTTAATCTTTTCATTATTCCAAATAAACCAATTAACTGTTGAGTAACTGGGTCATGGGTGACCCAACCCCAAAGTCTTTCCACTACAATTGTCATCATCTTCAACCTATGCCTTTTGTGTCACTTCTGCATTGCTTTTAATCATATTAGTACCAGACTCAGGTTTGACACATTCCTTTTCACACAGATCATTTTTAGGATGAGGTATTGGAATTGGTATATACTCGCTTTTGCTCGGGGGTAAAAATAAAGATCTTTCGATCCCATTGTTATCCTTATATCCAATTCCATCTTTAATAAAAGATTGCCTTGAACACTCCACTAGATCAGCTTGAGCCTTCTTGCTTACATTCCATTTGTCCATAATAATTTGAAGTTGATTTGTTTCGTTTCTTGATTTTTCTAACTTTTCTGTTAAATCATTTATTAAAAAATCTTTTCTAAGGACAAATTCTTTAAGATTTTGCATTTCAGCGAGAGTTGCATTTAACTTTCGTTGATATGCCAACTCATTTTTTTTCATTTCATTGTTGATTTTTTGAATATCATCTCTTTCTCTTAAAACTTTTCGATTGTGGGACAAACAGTTTGCAACTGCTGTGACACATCTTGGTGTGCACAGTTTTGTTTTAATTTCAAGATGGATGATTTTTACCAGATCCTTCTCCGTATGATCTTTGTTTGATTCCTCATTCACAGCTTTACATGTCATGTTACCTTTTTCAGTCTTGCTGCTTTCAGTCTTTTCAGCAATCAATGTTTCTTCCACAGCTTCCTTCTTACCTTTTTCATCCACATCTTGCTCTTGGCTCACCATACCCTTGGTACAAATCTTTCCCATAAGATCTTTGTTGTTGTCGACTTTTGCAGTTGCAACTTCTTCACCCCAGTCACAGTCGTCCTCAGTCAATGCCTTTGGTGCTTGCATTTTAGCAGCCTCATTTTCGTCGGTTACTGCCACTAATCCTTTTGTAGGCTTGATCTCATTTCCAGAATTTGCTGAGAGATTATGAAGAGTCCCAAGTGAAATAGAGGATGGATTGGAGCTTTTCATGCTTATAGGAGCAGTGAAAGCCATGTTTCTAGATATTGATGTTGGTGGACTTGATATTGGAACGTAACCGACTTGATTCATCTCTCCCTTTGTGACATTATTTTCAAATGACTTTAAGGAATCTATCACATCTGACAAAGTCATTGGACAAATCATAAAGTCCTCTCTGATTGTCATGAATTTCAAGCTCCATTCCTTTGGGAGTGAATTGAACAACTTCTTGATTGAATTGCGGTTGTTAACAGGAATCCCGACTTTCTTCATCTTTGTGAGCATATTCATGAAATGATCGATGTGACTGCTTAAACTTTCACCACAAATGCTTCCAAACATGTCATACTCCTTTTGAACCATGTCTTGCTTTTTCTGAATCATGTCCTGATTTCCTTCATAGTAGTCACACAGGGCATACCACAGAGACTGAGCAGTGGTATACTCTTCGAACATGTTAAAAACATCATTCGACAAAGCCTTGGTAAGAGCATCGTAGGCTTTGTGATCACGTTGAATCAACTGCTTGTCAAGGTCTGTATAAGTAGTTGGATCAGTGTTGAACACCTCTCCTGCCTCTGTGGTCCTCATTGGGAGGTGTGGTCCGAGTTGAACTGAGGTCCATTGGGTAAAATCATTCACATAATATAAGGCTTTCATACGGTTCTTCCAGGTTCCATAATCTTGTGCACCCATTAACTTAGGGATTCGAGTTATGGTTCCAGTTTCCAGTTCAGCTTGGGTTATAGGATTCATGGTTAGGTTGTTATTGTTACTAGCCATTGATTAAGGTTGATTTTAAGTTTGATTTTCTGATTTTAAAGTTTAAAGTCCAATAATAAGTCCACAGTCCTTAAGTGCGCAGTTCTTAAGTGCGCAGATTTAAGTATGGAGAATTTAATTATGCAGAATTTAAGTATGCAGAATTTAAGTATGCAAATTTTAAATATGCAGAATTTAAGTATGCTGAATTTAAGTATGCAGAATTTAAGTATGCAGATTTTAAGTATGCAGAATTTAAGTACGCAGAATTTAAGTATGCAGAATTTAAGTATGCAGATTTTCAGTATGCATTAATGGTTTGTTGATCAGATGGCACAAGAAACTTTGGGCAGAATAACGAATAGAACACACGAATAAGTACACTGTGATAAAGCCACAGGAGGCTAAATCACTGTCTCCTAAAGTTTCCTTTGGTAAGTGCTCAAATAAGTATGCAACTTATGAGTTAAGTGCACACATCAAGAAATAAGTATGCAGCTTATGAGTTAAGGGCACACAACAAGAAATAAGTATGCAGCTTATGAGTTAAGTGCACACAGCAAGACTTAAGTTAAGTACACAGAACAAGAAATAAGTATGCAGCTTATGAGTTAAGTGCACACAGCATGAAATAAGTATGCAGCTTATGAGTTAAGTGCACACAACAAGAAATAAGTATGTAGTTTGATGAAATAAGTGCACAGTTTGAAGAAAAACCCAAAAACTTTAAACAATCTATAAAATCTTCAACAAAAATCAGATTAAACGACGAATTTGTAGATGGTTAAATCCCAAATTCGAGTACCAAGCTCTGATACCAAATTGTAGGATCAAATTTCGAGCTAAAACCTGATTTTGATGAAGAACAAGATGAAAATTATGTTGAACACACACTAAATATTCAATAAAAACCCACTAGATGATTTGCATAGATGAATACAATAAAACCCCAAAATCTCTAGTATGTGTGTTGATAGAAAAACCCTAATCTCTATCTATTTATAGCCCAACACACTTAGGCTAATTACATTTAGGTCCCTAGGGTTAACTAAATACTAAAACTCTCACTAAACAAGCAAACTATTTTTAAAGTAATAAAAATATTTTGTCTAAACAAAATATATTTATTTATCCGTAGCGTCTTTCTCTATCATAACTTGAGCTTCACTCGTCGATCTATTATCTGAATTTCTCGACTCGCCTTACGTGTTGACTGCGACTCGATCGACTTTGACTTTTGTTGACCGAACTTTGACTTGTTGACTTTAACTTGTTGATAACATTAGACTACCAAATTTAGACCCAACACTTTTGCTGGGGGATTCTTAGCCATTTCTTCAATTCTCATAAGTTCTTCTTGAAGAGCATGAGTGGTCCAGCCTACAAACTGTTTCTTGTTTGCTTTGTAGGGCATGGTTGCCAAGATTTTTTCAAGAAGAAATTCCCTAGCCACCCTTTCCAGATCACTGCTGAGAGGCATGGTAGACATGGAGTTGCTCAGGGTCTTAGCAAAATCTTCAATCCTTCTCAGTTTGCTAAGCTCTGCTGAATGAATGCCCTGAGCAGTCCTGTCATCTTTCCCTTTACATATCTCCTTGATGATTAAATCAGCCTGCTCAGTCTTCAGTTTAAGATATTGATCTATGTTATGAGGATCAGGAAAATTTGGAAGAGATGGGAAAGATCTGTCTGATGGATGGTCAGTATTGTAGAAGGATTGCATTTCCCCCTTGAGTAAATCAAGCTCAAGAGGTTACTAAACAACCAATGGTGTGATGGATGGTGGTGGTCTGTGAGATGTGAATTGAGAAGTGTGTGGTGAGTATGATGAGAGTGGGATGGCTGATATAGGTGTAGGTTTGGTGGTTGAAGTAGGAGGTGGTGATGTTTATATGTTTTCATCTTGTACTACAAAAGTTGATTTTCTCTTCCTTTTGTACAAGATGAGTGGTGATGGTGGTGTTGCAGCAGTGGTTGTGTTAACATCTGTTGGCACTTGTGTAGGACCAGCAGATGTTTGGGATTTAGATGATGAAGTGGTTGTAGGTGGTGTATTGGTAGTTGTGGTAGTGGGTTTAGTTGTTGGTTTGGTGGTAGGTTCAGTTGTTTTGGTGGCAGCAGTGGTTCTGGTGACAGTTGTTTTAGCAGCAACAGTTTTGGCATCAGTTTTGGATGGTGGTTGTCTGATATTTTTTGCAGGCATTTTCTTCCTTTTAGAGGAACCCACATCCTCAACTTCCTGTTGTTGCTCTTTCTGTCTTTGTACCAGAGCCTCTGCCTTGACTTCCAAAGTGTCAAGCCTTTTCTGCTAAGCTTCAGCAGCCTCTTCAGTAAATAACATTTGCAGAGGTATCAACTTCTTTTGCTTTGCTAGTTTTGACAGTTTCAGCATCAGCAGAGGTTTGAACATTGGGTTGTTGTTGTGGTGGTGCTGTTTGGGTAGACCCTAGTTTGTTGGCAGCTTTTGATTTACCCTTTTGTGAGGGTGGACAACCAAAGGGATCTAGCTTTGGCAATCTATCTCTTCTACTCTCTCTCCCCCTTTTTGGCATCATCAGCAGTGAATTCATCATCATCTTCATCTCCGAGAATTGTGGTAGGGGCAGTGTAACATTACGCATTTATTATACGTTACGGAGTAAAACGACAAGTTTTATTATTTTTGGTGATATTTTGAACCCTTATACAAAGATAATTTTCCACACACACACACACACACACACACATATATATATATATATATATATATATATAAAAGTTTAAATAATAATAAAATAATAATAATAGTAACAATAATAATAACTGATTTACTGATTTGTTACCCAACCCAATTCCAGCCCAGCAAAGTGGCCAGCCCAAAGTCCCCTAATCTACCCGGCCCATTGTATCAGGCCAAAACACCCTCCTTCCCCTTTATTCTTTTTAAAAAAAATTTGTGCCTCATCCGGGTTTCGAACCCGAGTCAATCAAACCCACACACACGCGTCTTCACCAGTTGAGCCACAGACCA
This sequence comes from Ambrosia x helenae, assembly GCA_030844895.1. Lineage (NCBI taxonomy): Eukaryota > Viridiplantae > Streptophyta > Magnoliopsida > Asterales > Asteraceae > Ambrosia > Ambrosia x helenae. The sequence continues at coordinate 19,002,606 of CM061233.1, read as the reverse complement.
TTTGGTGATCAATCACAGTTATAATTATATATATGGACTACTTTTTGCTGCTGCTGCTAATCGCTGCACTGATGTGCGCTCGCAGTCAACAGTCAAGGCCATCAATCTGTCAATTATCCACACATACATGGTAAGTTCGTGATTACCGGCCTAACATTCATCTAATACACGTATGATTTCAATCTAATTGACCAAAACAATTGATTTAAACGCGTAGACTATTATGAACGAGTCAAACTTTCCAATTATTTAACCTGGACATCATCACTATAAATTGGATACTACACAATAATCACAACTCGCCATTTCACCTCTCTCAACCTTCATTTCTTCTTAATTACACTCTGCTATGGTTATGCGTTCGTATATTGACTTTTTGGTTTGACCATTCAATCGTGCTCGTTTCCACATTGTAAGTATAATATTTTTAGTGGGTTTTGTTCTTCGGCATTCACACATCAATAGCCCTAAGGTTAATTGGGTTATTGATGTGTGAATCAAACAATTGCAAAATCTAGGGCTTGTTCTTATTAATTGGGGAAAAAACACGATTTTTATATGTTATATATATTAAATGAACTAAAACAAAACACAACCACTGGTCTGGACCAAGTGGTTGTGTCTGGTGCTTTGTAACCCGAGACCACAGGTTCGATTCCCAACAAACCCCACCGTTCTTTTTCCCTTTTCTTTTTTTTTTTATATTCTATTTAAACAAGTATACTAATATATATAATTACTAGTATTTTAAAATTAGTTTTAAAATACTAAAACTCTTTCAATAATTCTACAAAAGTTATTTTTAGTTAAACTAATAAAAAGGTTTAACTTACAATTTTTTAGTTTTCTGAAATTTATTTATTTAATATTTATAATAATTAAATCAAGTTTATTCTATTTTATTTATAAAAATCTATAAAAATATCAAAACGATCTTCTTAATTTCCACAAAAATTATCCTAAGTTTTTATAACTTTAAACTTTTCAGAAATGATTTTTATTTCTGAAAAATCATTTATTTAATATTTTTAATCAATTTTTGTTAGTTTTAATCATAATTAAATCATAATAAATCCAATTTTTAATATTTTTGCACCAAAATTTTATACAAATTATTTCTGATCATTTAGAACAGAAATATGATTTTTAAATAATAATTCTTTAATTTTAGTATTTTTAATTATTAAAGTTAAAGTTTGACAATTTGTTATAAATAGATTAAATAATCTATTTTAAAGAAAATAATTTTATAAAAATTATTTTTTATACTTTAAGCACATTCTTGTGACCATTCTAGATTTAACATTTATAAAAAGATTTTTAGTTATTTATTTACTAAATTTCTCTCAATTGGCGAATATTTTTAATATTAATCAAACGAGCAATTATCCCCAATTCGAAGCCCTAGAAACTTATACATTTGTAGACTAGATAGACTTAGACATATTTATTACTTTATTATAGGGTGATACTTGATACATTTGGTCAACACATTTCTCAACAGATATAACATTTTACCAAGGTGAGTTTTACATAGCCCCTTTTCTATTTATCACCGTTTTTGGGGTGAAACATGTTACAACATCATCATTGCAATTCAATCATCAATGTGTCTATGTGTTTTCTATGTTGCATTATGTCTTGAGCATGATTAGAGTAAGCACCATTCTAGCATAATCATTAACTCAGTACAAGCCGGCGGTATACATTGATAGATCTATTGGACTGACAATCCCACCCGGATACGTGCCTCCTACAAAGGTTGCGTGGGTGTTTGTTATCGTATAACATATTCAATTGGACCATGAGCGTATGGTATGTATCATATTATAACAGTCATCAGGGTTGATTATGCACTCGATTTATTTCTAGTATGTTCTCACATATGGACTAGATTGACATGACACATGAATTGCACATCATTTTTATTCAATTATCAAAAACCTATGTAATTCTCACCAACTTTTGTTGACCCAAAACATTTTCAACTTAACATGTTTCAGGTTCTATTTGCTTGAAGATTTGATTTGATGCTTGAAGATATGTGTATAGTTTTATTCAATTTGATGTACAAATTCTAGAACAATTGTATGTAATTCATTTTAAATTATTTAATGGAATTTATTATTCACCATGAGCTACTGAACAATCATCATTACGTGACATCCCGATGTTTCCGCCATCGGTTGGGGTGTTACAGGCAGAGCCAGTGGTCTTCAGCAGGTGATCTTTGATGGCTTTAATGTCAGCTTGGGTATCTGTGTACCTAGCATCTACCATAGTTCTGATTTGAGCCATGTAGGTTTCATGTGTTTGATCTGCTAGTTTTCTATGAGCTATGATGATGGATGAAACTGATTTACATAGCTCACTAGCAATTTCTTCTTTTGATGGTTGACTTTTGGTAAGAGCAGCCAAAGATCCCATAATTGTCTTTAGATCTGATTTATATCAGCAACAGAGGTTTCAATGGAGTGAACTCTAGCCGTCAATTTCTTGGTATTTTAATCCATCACCTAAATTAAGAGGATCATCTGGATTCCTACCAGTGGTAGTTGTATCTGGTTCAGTCCTAGGAGGTGAGCCTATAGAAAGAGAACCAGATGCCCCTTTGTCTTGGTTCTGGGGACTTCCAACTGATTTTGGGGTCACTATAGTGGCCTCATCAGTTGTTGCCTTCAAGGAAGTCTTAGCTATTTAACCACTGTCATGTTGTGAGACAATGGTCTCTATATCAATAGTGGCTGCTTCACTTGAAAACTCACATAGAGTTTCATTTAACTCCAGGGGTGTAACCTCCTCTGTTTGTAGGTTAGCTGATTGATTTTCCTCAGTCCCAGTCACTTGTTGGTGTATACTCTCATTGATGGGTGAAGGAGACAAACTGGGAATGTCCTGAGTTTTATCAATAACTTCGAACAATGGTTGCATTGTTAGAAGGACATGTGATGGTGAAGGTGGAGGGGTTAAAAGAGAAGTAGCCCTGGGAAAAGGGCTTATGATCATATGGTCAAGTGACTCATACGCCTCATGATGTGGTTCCCTTTGGCTTACAACATGATCCTTTTGTGAGGATTCATGAGGAGTTTGTTCAGGTTGAGATATATCCATCTGTTGTGAGGAAGTAACAACAGTGGTTTCTTGTTGCTTTTGTGTTGCAACAGGGTTTTCCCATGGTATCTCATCTTCCAGAGGCCCCTTTTTGGGTTTTGTGGTGGTTTTTGTATATGGACGTTTTCTTTTGGAGGTGGCTGGTGTGGGTTTCACAGCACTGGATGTAGTGCCATGATCACCAGGAACAGTGGGCTCAACAATAGAGGTTTGGGCAACAGTTGTTGTCTTAGTCCTCTTTGTTTGTGTTTTTGAAACTTTAACTTTTGACACTTTTTCTTGGGTGTTTGAACCCATCATTCTTGTAAAAGTTTCATCAGTTAGACTCTTCATTTGAAATGATTTACCCTTTTTAAAATCTTTTTCAGGCAAAACCTTTTGAAGGATTACACTTAAAATTCTTGGGTATATCAGAAAATCATTATTAGACCCAGACTTTATGGCCTTCACATTTGATACTAAATCCAAGAATAGGCCCTGGGATAGATTGAAGTCAGATTCTGACAACATAGCATATCCCAAGTACTGAATTCTCAATGGGATTTCATTGAAGGAAGTGGATTTAGCAAAGACACAGAGAAGGAGTGTATGAAATAAAAATTTCATGACTGGTGGGAAAAACTTTTGAAAAGAGTTGATCCAGTCATTTGTGCATCATAACCCCTTTCCTGAAACTCAGTGTGAAGTTCAACCTTAGGGAAAGAGTCGTTACCTGACAGGTCATTCAGTGAGAAGGTTGTGGATATCAGTTGGGGGGTAAAGACGACATTTGTCTCTCCAATTTTTGATATAATGGTTGTTGGCTTTTTGTCCTGAAGAAGAACCTCAGCATTCAACCAATATTCTTGCAGAGTATCGAGGTAGATGGGAGCATCAGCATTTAATATAGTCAGGTATTTGGATTTAAGAATGATGTCGATGGTGGTATGGAATGGAACGTTTTCATCTGTTTTGACCAGATATGGAAGGTAATTGTGGGTGGCTTTAGCCCGAAGATCCATTTTAATGGATTTCGGGTAGGAGAGTGAGAGGAATTAGGATGAGGGTTTGAGGTTGAAGAAGGCGGTTTTAGTATTTTGAATACAATGAGACAGTGTAACATCTGTTGTGGTAAAACAGGGTTTTTATAGTCTCTGGTGAAACCGCTAATGTGGCCAAAACTCTGCTTTTGAGAGCAGACATGGCAAACATCTGGTGGCATACAGCTGTTGTTCTACCAAAGTGCTGATGCTAACAGCACTTGGGTTTTTTTATTATATATATATATATATATATATATAGAGAGAGAGAGAGAGAGAGAGAGAGAATGAAAACAGTTGTTTTATCTGATCAGACGTTTGAAAACAGATTTTTCAACCAAACAGTGGTTTTTATCTGATTAGATGTTTGAAACAGATTTTTCAACTAGTAGTGGATAAAATGGATGAAACAGTGGTTGTTTTATCCTTAGCAGATTTTTCAACCAAAATGCTATTTTTAAGGATGAAATTTTGATTTTCTGAAACATTTTAATGTTTTTATTTAAAACATTTTTGTTGTTTAGTCCATGTTTAGCATACCAATCCTAAAAATCAGATTTTCAAAGGTAGATGTGTCTAAAGCTTTTGTCAACACATCTGCCAACTGATCCTCTGTTGGAACATGGTGCAGAGAAATCAAACCTTTTTCATAGCTATCTCTGACAAAGTGATGTCTGATGTCAATGTGCTTTGTGGTTGAATGAGAGACTGGATTTTTGATGATATTTTCAGTAGCCTGACTGTCCAGCATGAGTGGAGTCCTTAGTGCAGTTATACCAAAATCCAGCAGTTGATTTTGAAGCCACATGAGTTGGGCTGTACAGCTTGCAGCAGCAATGTATTCAGCCTCTGCTGTTGAAGTTGAAACAGCTGCTTGGTTTTTTGCTTTGCCATGAGACTTAGGCATTCCTTAGAATGTAGACTTCCTTGTGGTGTGGCAGCCAGCAAAATCACTATCTGAATAACCTGAAAGCTCAATGTTTCCATTAGCAGGATACCAGATACCAAGTGTGGGAGCACCTTTTAGGTATCTGAATATCCTTTTCACAGCAATAAAGTTTGACTTTCTAGGTGAAGCCTGGGATCTTGCATAAACACAAGTGGCAAACATAATGTTTGGCCTAGATGCAGTTAAGTACAATAAAGACCCAATCATGCATCTGTAATGTGTTTGGTCAACCAGTTCATCCTTGTCATCAATAGTGACTAGCTTGGCTATGCTCATGGGTGTACTACATGACTTACAATCATTCATCTCAAATCTGGTTAACAAATTTTTTACATATTTGTTTTGATGAATGAATGTGCCATTTTGCAGCTGCTTCACTTGGAGACCAAGGAAGCACTGGAGTTCACCCATAGCACTCATCTCAAACTCTGCTATCATAAATTCCCTAAACTCTTCACACATTTTGTTACACGTGGATCCAAAAATGATGTCATCCACATATATTTGAACAATCATTAAATCTTTCCCTCTCCATTTTAGAAATAAAGTTTTATCAATTTTACCTCTTGTGAAGTCAATGGATAAGAGAAAGGTGGAAAGAGTTTCATACCAGGCCCTAGGTGCTTGTTTGAGTCCATACAAAGCTTTGTTAAGCTTGTATACATAATCAGGATGGAATGTGTCTTCAAAACCAGGTGGTTGACATACATAGACCTCCTCCTGAATTTTGCCATATAAGAATGCACATTTGATGTCCATCTGATACACCTTGATGTTGTGGTTGACAGCAAAGGCTAGGAAGAGTCTGGTAGCTTCTAGCCTAGCTATAGGAGCAAAGGTTTCATCATAGTATATCCCCTCTTCTTGTCTGAAGCCTTGAACCACAAGCCTGGCTTTATTTTTGACAGCTATACCCCTTTCATCAGTTTTGTTTTTGAAGACCCACTTTGTGCCAATTGGACAGACATCCTTTGGCAGTGGTACTAGTTTCCATACTTGTTGTCTTTTAAACTGAAGGAGCTCTTCCTGCATGGCTTCTACCCAACTGTTGTCTTTTAGTGCCTCTTGGTACTTGACAGGTTGTGTGAGGGATAGAAAGCCTACAAAAAGATAGATGTTTGAGGATTGGCTTCTTGTGAGCACACCCTCTCTGATTTTGCCAATGATTTGGTCTGGTGGATGAGCTCTTAGGTAGATTAAATCTCCCTGATATGGTATGATGGCATTTTGAGGTGAAGGACAGAGGTTTGGTGAATCTGTTGATGTAACATCTGTTTGCACTTCTGTAGTACCAACAGATGTTTGAAATGGAGGGGGGCGAATGGATCCAAGTGGTGTGAAATTGGACTGACGTTTGTCAACAGAGGTTGGACTTATGTCAACAGATGATTGAGCAGTGGATGAGTTTGGTGAAGCAGTGGTTTGAGGGTAAGACTGGCCAACAGTGGCTGACTCAGCTGTGGCAGAGTCTTGACATGTGTTTTGAACAACTGTTTCCCCTGATACAGAATAGACTTTATAGTGACTTGGAATCACAACATCTGTTCTGTAGTCTTGTTGTGGAGATTGTGGAATACCTGCACTGTTAGTTTTGACAGTAATATCTTCAAATTTGAATTTATCTAAATCAAACAATTCAGCAGGATTGCTGGGATTTTTAAGGATGAAAGTTCATTGAACTTTACATTCAGAGTTTCTTCTATTGTCCTGGTCCTTGTGTTAAACACTTTATAGGCCTTGGCAGTAGAAGAATATCCCAGAAAATATCCACAAACTACTTTGGCTGCAAATTTTGAGATGGAATCTTTAAGATTTAAAATGAAACATGGGCAGCCAAAGATTTTGAAAAATGAGATTAGTGGTTTGATTTTGACCAGAATTTCATAAGCAGTCTTTTGATGTCTTGGGTTGATTAAAACTCTGTTTTGAACATAGCAAGCAGTGTTTACAGCTTTTGCCCAGAAGGACAGTGGCAAACCAGAATCTGCTAGCATGGTTCTTGCAGCCTCAATGAGAGTTCTATTTTTCCTTTCAACCACCCCATTTTGTTCTTGGAATGTTGTACTGCCTCACAATTCCTTTTGACACAGAGAAGTCATCCAACTCCTTATTTTTAAACTCTGTTCCATTGTCACTTCTAAAGACTTTTACTGGCAAGTCATATTGTTTTTCAACTTTGGTGACAAAGTCCTTCAAGATACCTGCAATCTCATCCTTAGAGTGTAAAAAGTAAGTCCATGTAAACCTAGAAAAATCATCAACTATGACAAGACAAAATCTTTTTCTTCTTAGACTCATGATTTTAACTGGGCCAAACAAATCCATGTGCAACAATTGTAGACATTGACTTGTTTTGGACTCATCAATGGATTTGTAAGAGCTTTTATGTTGTTTCCCTTTTAAATAGGAAACACAATGCTCATCACATTTGAATTCTTTTGATGGTAAACCTCTTACAAGGCTTTGTTTGGAGAGTGAGTTGATAGTTTGAAGGTTGGTGTGACCTAGTCTCCTATGCCACGATTTTGTCTCTTTAGTGGAGGCAGCAGAAAACAGACAGACATTTGCCATAGGATTGTCCTTCAACATATCAACTACATACATATGGCCACTCCTATGAGCAACAAGTTGTGCTTTGCTCTCAGCAATGATGGTATCAATCTTTTTCAACAGTCCTGGCTCAATAATCTTACAAGTTGTCTTAGTGAAGAATGAGCCATAACCTTTGTCACTCATTTGTGATACACTAAGAAGATTAAATTTAAGAGTATCAATAAGATTGACATTTTCAAACTTGAGTTTCCCAGCCTGAACAGTCCCTGAACCCAACACCATACCTTTTAAATCATTACCAAAGGATATATCACCCCCTCCATGAGCTAAGAAGTCCAGAAGAAGGGCTCTACATCCTGTCATGTGCCTGGAGCCTCCACTATCTACATACCAAAGACTATCTAAGCAAGCAGAAGCTCCCTGCACATCAGTAATAGATTAGTTTTGGTGAGTGTCCAAAGCCAAGTTGGCTTTGGATGGGTCCACAAACTTTTCAACCTCAAGCTTAGGAAGATGATCAGTGGTTTGAACTAGTTTTTGGACCAAGTTCAACAACTGTTGCTGACCATTTGCTAGTGCTTGGATGTCAACACTTGGTGCAACAGATGTTTGATCACTTCCTGATAGATGATAGTAACCATAGGGATTTCTGTTCACTCTTGGTTTAGAAGGCCTCTTGGGTTCTTCATAAACATGTGACAGATTATGACAAGGAGGTTGTCCATATCCTCTTGGGTACTTGTTGGTGGGTGGAGCATCTGTTACTTGAACATCCTTGGAAGTAGATGTTTCTAGACTTTTGGTAACAGATGTTTGGGCTGGAACATAAGTCTGTTTGGGTTTTCCTTTTGAAGTACTCACCACCTGACTTGTAAGAGTTTTAGCGTTGTACTCTTGTATTTTGACATCAAAATTTTTGAGATACAGACACTCTTTTGTTTTGTGATTCTTTTTACCACATATTGAGCATGTGGTCTTAGAATCACACACACTTGTTCCTTTGTTGATATCATATGCTTTTAGAAGAAAATAGTTTTTAGTAACATGATTCTTCTTTTCACAGAAATCACAAAACAAGTGAACAGACTTTTCTTTCTTTTTCACTTTATCAGCCTTCTTTTCAACAAATGTTTGATCATCTGCTGGAAGGTCTGTCAAGGGAATGACCTTTGCCTATGGTGCTTTCTTACCATCAGGGGTTTTGAAGTCAACTGGTTTGAAGTTTTCAAAAGTACCACACTCATCAGACCAAGTAGGTTTAAATTCATATTTTTCAAGTTCAGTGAATGATGAGGAACCTTCTAGCTTTTCGAGAAAAATTTTCTTGCCATTAGGTTCAGTGATTTTAATCTCTTGACCCTCCAAATTAGTTGGTACTACCTCAAGTAACTTTTATTCCCTTTTGTCAGTGTTTTCAAAAGCTGGAGCAGTGGTTCCAAAACCAAAACCAAACTTCACATGACTTTTGGTTTGTTTGTTGAGGAGCATCTCAAAACCTTTACATGATTCCACCCATTTCTCACATTCAACTTGGGTGGCCTCAAGCTCCTTTTTACAACTATGATATTTAGTTATCATAGTTTGGAGCTGGTCTTTGGTTATAGTTGCTTCATGTTTTAAGCTGCTTATTTCAGATTCTTTTTCAATCAATTTTAATTTTAACTCTTTTGAAAGTTTTTCAAATTGAACTTCATCATCTAAAATTTTCTTCCTAAGGTTTTCATTCACCTCTTTAATGTTATCAAATGCTATTAAACATTTGCCTGAACACAAATCTTTTAGGATTTGAGGAGATACCTTAGCAGCAGCCATCAATGCACAATCATACTTGCACTCACAATCATCAGATGCACGGTACCCCAGGGATTTGAGAGATTCACAACCTCTTCTTCAGATTTTGTATCTGCAACTACTTCATCAACAATATCATCAGTCACAATATCAGACTCAGTTACCACATCCTCAGATTCAACTTCTTCAACCATAGCCATAAAACAAAAATTTCCTGGTTCATTTTCAGCTTTGGCCATAAGGGCAAAATTTTCATCTGTTAACTCATCTGGTAGACTGCTCCAATCAACAAAGCCTTGTGTGAAGAAACTCTATTGACTGGTCTTTGCAGGAGCAGAGGGTGGAGCAGCAGTCATTAGCACTTGGGCCTGAGCAACAGGTGTTTGCACATAGTGAATCTGAGGAACAGTGGTTTGGACATACTAGACAGGAACAGTGTTTGAGGACTGTGCAAAATGAGCAGTGTTTTGCACATTTGGTCCAGGGGTATTATGGGAAACTTGATAAGTGTTGGTCTGTGGCCTTTGATTTGGATAGGTAATCATAGGTGTACCATGTTGACTCCTACATTCACTAGCAAAATGACCAAGTCTGTGACATTTGTAACACTTAATCTTTGATTTATCCAACCCCACTTTTGACCTGCCAGTCAACCCTGGAAATCTTCTGCCAGTTTTCTTGTAAAAATTGTTGGTTCTTACACTGAGCAGAGCCAATTGGTGAATAATGTCCATTTCTTCCAAATCATCAGAGTCAAAATAATTTAGGTCATCATACTCAAAGGATATGTTATCAAATGCCTGGATATCACCACCACTTGCTGTAAAAGCATAGTTTGGTGAATAAGAATCAGAGTTAAAACCTGAGTTAAAACCTGAAGTTATGTCAATGAAATGATCATAACTCTGATCCTTATTGTTACTAGGCACCTCACCATGACCCAAAAGTGTTGTATTACCAAATACATAATCATCAAACACTTTTCCAGAGTCCTGGAGCTTCTTTTTCTGGTTAAGCTCTCTCTCATAGGTCAAGAGCTTACCATGAAGCTGGGTCAGTGATAAGTCCTTAAATCCAATTGAGTTTCTCATGACTATAGCAATAGTGTCTCATTTATCTGGTAATGATCTTAAAAACCTATAGTTCAAAGTTGAATTTGGGTAAGTTATACCAACCAGTTTTAGTTCACTAATGAGACAGTTAAACCTCTCAAATTGTTGACTTAATGACTCCCCCTTTACATGACTGAATGTTTCATATTGTTGGTTAAGTATTTCACGGTTGTTTTCAATAACCTCTTCAGTCCCACCAAATTTTTCTTTCAATGCATCCCACAACTCCTTTGCACTGTTACAGTGTAACAGCCCAGCATAGATATCATTGGGTAAAGCCATGGCCACAATACTGAAGGCCTTGGCATCTAACTCCATTTTCTGAAAATCCTGGTCGGAGTAGTTTTCAAGTTTCTTAGGCTCTTGAACCTTGGGATCTTCAGTACTCGGCGCTATCGGAACATGTGGTCCGAAGATAACCGACTTCCAACACCCAGTGTTCTGTTGAGCTAGAACATGGCTCATCCGACGTTGCCAGATATTGTATTCAGATCTGACAAGCATCGGTGGCTTGTTGTTCGTGCCAGTGTTATGTGGATCGTGATTGATTGAAGCCATTCTCTGATTGTTTCAAAAACAGAGTCTGTTTAAAAACGGTTGAAACAAAAATAAACTATTACTCTGTTTTCAATCCGACAAACAAACGATATCAATAATTGTGAGCTGGTCTGTTTATATTAAATTGATTGGTTAGATCGAATTTAATTGACCAAGCTCTGATACCAATTGTTAGGATCTAAGTTTGATTGTTTTGATTGTTTACGTAACAAGAATAGTGAAAGAAGTGAATTATAAATGGAAAGTGCAGCGGAATGATAAACTATAAATCAAAACAAGAGAATAAATGTTTTTCAATCGAATGCTTTCATATATCAAATGATTACAACAATTGTACAAGTACTCCCCCTCAACCTGATCATTCTGTGATTGTTTGTCTAAGAGTATGTTTTGAGTGATAAATAGAATAGTACATGCACTGTTCTATTTATAGACAATCTAAACCTCTGATGACCTGGGCTGACGTCACCTAAGACAGTGACCTCTAACAGAATAACAACATAAAACATCTGATGATACAAATAACTGTTACATTGGAAAACTCTGAAAGGTAAACAACTGATGGGAAAACTCTGATGGTCTTGAATCATCTGTTGGAGCCTAAGTGTTGTTGACTCCAACAGACCTTTAGTCTTTAGTACTTTGATCAGCAGTTGTTCTTCATCAGACCTATGTAACAGCAGTTGTTCCAGCAGTTGTTAGGGTACAGCAGATGTTAGGGTCAACAGTATTTTTGGGAGAAGCAACTTGTAAATGCTGTTGTTATTAAGGATCAATTGTGTAGTATATTTTGGCTTTCCAATCATCTGTTCTTCTCCAGGCAGCAGACCCAACATAACTCTTTACTAAACACAGTACTATAGATATGGTAAACTTATCAATTATATGGAACTGATTTCATTCTCCTACATGTGTTCAACCATTCATATTCTCGTATCAGATTCAAAGTGGATTGACAAACTACGTTTAGTTCAAGTGTGGCCACAAATTCATACCAGTTGAATATTTTAGGGCGCCAGAATGTTCAACTTCTTTCATAATGAGGAACATACTTCCTTCGACAACATACAACTTCCACTTAACTAAAGATTCATTCCCAATTGGGTACCCTTACCACTGCCCATTTACCGTTCATCTTTAGGTAAGATCAAAGAACGAACTTTAGTTAATGTTAGTTGAAGTATGATTCTTAGGTGTAAGGATACAAATATCATATCAGTTTCAAAACTTCTTATGACATTGATCCATGAAGATAATTTTGATGCGAATTATGTCCAATATCATTCTCTAATGCATATCTATAAATCTTGGCCCTCAATGCCTTGAGCATTTATCTTACTAGTGGGAACATCTGTGCGTTGCTGCGGAACAGTTAAGATAAATATATTTTTTTAACAATGCACAAGCGTAGCTGTGTTAGCCCACCAAGTTGTAGGAAAATGTAAAAACATACTGTCTTCCTTCCATTGTATTTGAATGCAAAACGACGTATATGAAATAACCAAAAAGGTTTTATTAGGCTTACTTGTGTGATATTGAAATTACAAAATAAACCTCAATATATTTGCTTTTAGTCTGCCATTTACAAGAAAACTTTGTTACAATCAACTGTCGATAGATACATGTGCATCTTGCTCAGCCTTGATGACAAGGTTATTGACATATGCTTCTGTGTCACCAACACACTCATCAATCTTCTGCAAAGCAAAACATATTCTTGTAAAGATAAGGAGTTAATTTTTAATATAAACCTAAAATTTGGTTATGCAGTTTACCTTCATAGATTCCATTTCTTGACGCACATCAGAGTTTCTTTCTTTTAATTCGCTTCCTGATACCTGATAGTTATTGTTGGAGAAATTAAAGGATTGTGATTGATATGATATTGATAGTGATGAATGGGTGTTATAAACTTTTTGCCTGCCACGAGCTATATACAGTTTGTAACCGATTGAAGAAGAAACCCTTGTGAGGAGAATCACTTTAACGCATGAATGAACATATTGGGAAAATAAGTAGCGTGATTATCTTCTAGGGGTATTTAGGGGAAAAAAAGTGGTAAAATTTAGGAAATTGTAAAAAAAAAACCCTTGGTATACCATCTTAACTTTGGATAATTTGGACATATTTGCTCATGCCTCCTCCTTTATAATGTAGTATAGATATAGATAATAATAATAATAATAATAAATATGTAACACATATATTTCTGTTATCTCACCCACCACTACGTCAAAATTTCTAAAAACAAATTCTACCCCAATTGTTCCATATGATTATGATTGAACAAAATCTAAATTGGATTCATTCTAAACTTCGGATCTGATTCCCAAGTAACATTCTATTTCTTGAGTCTAATTACTATATAATAATATATGTGATTTTATAAACACAAGCTTTAAAAAACTTGAAGTTTTGATTCATAATATAATAATTAAGATGCTTTCAAAATTTAATAAATGACTTTATGAATAGTGTTTCAAAAACAGAATCCTTCAAAAAATTGATAAATTATATATAAAAGGTATTTAACCTTATTAGTACATTTTTAACATGGAATAATGATTTACATAAATAGTAATGTGTAGGCAACCTTTAGAGCTTTTCTACATTCATAGCAAGGTGCATTCAACCATTTCATTCAATATCACAAAAAATATACAAGTTACTTTTGCAAATAGGGGTAGTATTGGAAAAATTTTCATGACATATTGGATGTGAAGCAAGAAACTCTTCATATGTGTAGATGCATATTGTGCGACTAATGCTCTGGATTGCATTTAACATATGTTTTTGTTCTCAGTCGAATGGTCGAATGTGTATCTCCATGGTCGAATGTGGTTTGCTAAACGGTCGAAGGAAGAATGATAGGGTCGAAGGAGAACAGGAGGTCGAAGGTAGAATAGAATTTAATGTATAGCTTGGTTCGACCACCATGTTTGGTCGAACCTGCATATTCGACCAACACAAATGGGCGAATGTGCAGGCCTATATAAGGTCAAGTTCATTTTTGCAATGTAACTTTTGGTCATTTTTGTTTTCCCTCCAGTTTGTGTTCTCCCTAGGGTTTTGTGTCAAGTCTGTACACGTCATTTAATCATTATAAACATCTTTTTAACGTGTAATTGAATGTGTTATTGAATGAAATGAAAGCTTTTATGATGATTTCTTTGTTTTGCTAGTTTTATTATCATTTTGTGATCAATTCAAGGATTCCGCACCTGAATTGAACTTGTTTGATCATTCTCTTTGTTGTTTAGACGATCCTACGCGCATACAAAGTGGTATCAGAGCCATATGGATCAAACAACCACAAACTAATAATATTACAGCTGATTTGGACTCTATTTTGATCAAAACTTTCTGTTTTTCATTGATAAACTGATTTTGGTGATAAATTGATTGATTTGAGCTTGTTTTCATGGATAAAACTCATAATTCTCTTTGTTAAACTTGTTCCAAATCAAATCCGAGGCAAAACCTGATTAGAATCATCAAATTTCATCAACTTTTGAAAAATTTGATCAAAATTAACTGATTTTCAAAGAATAACCGTTTTTGAATCATGCAGGGTCGAACCTAGGGAGACTGGTCGAAAGAGTGTGTTATTTGGTCGAACCAAGGTTTATTTGGTCGAACGTGGAGTGTTAGTTGGTCGAATCTAGAGTTTATCAGAGTTTATTTGTTCATTCGACCATATTAGGTACATTCGACCAATCGGGTGGTCGAAAGTGGGTGTAAACGGTCGAAAGTGATTTGAGTTGGTTATTTTCTACATTCGAACCTTGACAAAACGGTCGAACGTGAACTATTTTGTACATTCGACCACATGATCATACCAAAGGGTCGAACGTAGAATCTGTTATAAAATTTTTCTAATAGGTGAGACATGATAACAGTGAATCAGATGAAGACAATCCTTTACATCCAGTAGACCCTGATGCTAAAAGAAAGCGTCAAGTGGTTAATGTTGGTGCGAAGAGTGAAAAAGGCAAAGAGAAACAAGATGAAGCTGAACCAGCTAAGAAAAAGGTGTCGAGAAGGAAGAAGAGTATGGCAAAGAAAGGTTTGCACTTAGTAGACGAAGTGTCTGTGGATTCTGAATAGACACTAGAGGATGAGAGATGGGACTCGGATAGTGAGACAATAAAGAGCACCATGCCCAAGGCCACTGTGGCTGGTGAGTCTGTTAGTCTCAACAAGTCGTTAGAGGAACAAAGTACAAAAAGCCCTATTCGTTTGGATGAAACTGATGAAGGATTAGGCTTGGGATCAGATGATTTTGTTGGATCACCAAAGCCAGGTGAGAAACAAAAGAAACCACAATTTAAGAAGAAAGAGAAAGTTTTGAAGCCAATGGAGAAGAGAGCTCGAGACATTAAGACGTTGATTGCTGGTAAGAAACTGCCACCAGCATCTAGCTCGAAATCACCGATCACATCTCCAGCTGCTAAGAAGCAAAAGACATCATCAGAGACTGCTAAAGAAACTGAATTACCGGTTGATGAGTTTAATGATGCACTGGATAGAGTGCTGAAGAAGTTAAAGAAAGGGAAGATACCTGCTGCTGAAGGTTCTACACACAAGGTCACAGTAGATAGTGATGTTATGAATGCTGTGAACCAGAAGCTTGCTGACATGATGAAAATAATCAATCAGCAACAAGCAGAGATAGAACAATTGAGAAACAACGATAAGAAGATGTTAGACGTTGTGGAAACATCTCATGAGAATCAGGAAGTCCTTGAAGCCAAGATAAAACAACTTCAGAAGGAAAATGAGAGGTTGTTGAGGCATGAACAGAGAAACACTAGGAGATATATTGCTTTAAAAGAGGAGAACAAGAAGCTGAAAGAGAGTAACAAGAACATGGATAATTTTATTAAAGACTTGTACTCTAAAGCTCCTCAATTGCAAGCTGGTGAAGAGGATAAAGAGCGAGATTAAGAGCAGGTAGACTTTGAACCATCTGATAATGAAGAAGAAGAAGATGAGGAGTTAGATGATGATGCTGGTAATGCTCCTCAGAAGAAAAAGAAAGATGATGGTGACGATGATGGTTCAAATGATGATTCAGGTGAAGGTAACAGCTCTGCGAGTTCTGATAGTGATGATGATGATGATACAGACAAATATAAGTGTGAAAAGAGAGGATCTGGAAAAGGTGCAGGAGAATCCAGCTCAAAGGCTCCTGGAGGAACTGTTGATGATGATAGTATCTTTTGGAATGAGAAGATAAGATCTTTATCAGAAGATGATAAAAATATGCATCGCCAGATGTTGACAGACAGAGTCTGGATGATAGAAATGACTGGCAGATTTCCTGAGATATTTGAATCCAGTGACATGAGATTTGAGTTGGAGTATAACGATCCTGATTTGGAAGATGGAGAAGTTTCTGCGGCTATGTCAAAAGAGATCTTAGAAGGATTGGAAAAACAAGTTGGGAAGACTTTAGAAGAGTTGTTGATTGATAATCAGATTCCTAACTTACCTGAGAAAGAAGCAGGTAACCATTCAGATGATAGAGATGTGCCAGTGTTTGAGGAGGTTGAGATTGAAGACATAACGAGTGAGGAATATCCAGAATACTACAAGAAAAATAAAGATTCTGGATTTCCTGAATTCACTGATGAATTGTTGAAAGAGGCCGAGAAACTTGCTCATGAAAAGAGTAAGAGATTTGTAGAAGAAGTATTTCCAGATTGTGATAAGCCGAACACTGAACAATCTGACACTTTGAAGGAATTGTTGAGAAAACTGAAGGAGAAAGAAGCTAATCGTCCAAAGACAGATATTCAGGGCAGCTTCTACAAGTTACATAACGAGTTGTTCAAAGGCAAAGCATTGGGATGGAAATCTGTGAAACAGTTGAAGTGTGTAGTTGTTAAATGGGAGAAAGGGATACTGTATTTTGACAGATTCCATGATCTGAAGACACTTCCATACTGGGCAATTCGTGATGTTTGTAGACATGAGATGACTGGGTCTGTGAACGATCATGTTGCTTATTTTGCTGATCGTATGTCTAGAGAAAGCAGAACGAGATGGAATCTATTTACTCCTCAGTATCCTAAACGGATTGTTCATAAGAAGGATATTGATGCTATAACTGGTATGCCTAAGGTGACGTTAAAGTACAATCCACCTAAAGTCTTGAAACACATTCCTTTGATGTCGATCCCTCAACACTTTTCTAAGGATTTCATCTGGTGGCACTATGATTGGAAGACTGTAGAGGTTGTTATTGTGTTGAAGGATGGTGTGAAAGACTTTAAGAAGATTCATATATTTGATCCTATGTGGTTGATCAATTGTTCACATGAGGATATTATAATGCTATATTATAATCCGATTTATTGCGAAGCAAAGGATAGTGATCAAGCAAGCAAATACCAACGTGTGGTATTCTTATGCTTTGCTTATGATATCAATGCTGGATGTGATTTCGATAAGAAATTGGGTAAGTTTGTGAAGGTTCAAGAAGTTTAGGAAGTCAAAAAGAAGAAACCAAAACAAGCTTATGAACCGGTGATGACCAAAGAATAGAATAAGTTATTAAACATAAAGCTGATGAACAAAAGGATGGACGAAGAACGACGACTCAAACAATCCAAGCAATAGTTGAGGGGGAGTTTGTAGATGCATATTGTGCGACTAATGCTTTGAATTGCATTTAACAAATGTTTTTGTTCTCAGTCGAATGGTCGAATGTGTATCTCCATGGTCGAATGTGGTTTGCTGAATGGTCGAAGGAAGAATGATAGGGTCGAAGGTAGAATAGAATTTAATGTATAGCTTGGTTTGACCACCATGTTTGGTCGAACCTGCACATTCGACCAACACAAATGGGCGAATGTGCAGGCCTATATAAGGTCAAGTTCATTTTTGCAATGTAACTTTTGGTCATTTTTGTTTTCCCTCTAGTTTGTGTTCTCCCTAGGGTTTTGTGTCAAGTCTGTACACGTCATTTAATCATTATAAACATCTTTTTAACGTGTAATTGAATGTGTTATTGAATGAAATGAAAGCTTTTATGATGATTTCTGTGTTTTGCTAGTTTTATTATCAATTTGTGATCAATTCAGGGATTCCGCACCTGAATTGAACTTGTTTGATCATTCTCTTTGTTGTTTAGACGATCCTACGCGCATACAATATGCCGTCTTAACTTTGGACAATTTGGACATATTTTCCATGCCTCCTCCTTTATAATGTAGTATAGATAAACAACCAATCATTTATAATAATCTTACCTCAAATTGGCTCCCATTAATTTGATTGACTTTATCTACTGCAATTTCTGGATTATTACATGATGATTTTAAAACATTCCATATATAGAAAAGAAATAGAAAAAGATAGACTAGAAATGACATTTGTTATGTTAATGACACCAAAAGGATATTAAATGAATGGAATTGGGATATGGATGGAATATAATGAAATAGATCCACTTTGAGGTTCCTTGTGTGTCACATCCTGCTTAAGCGAAAACACGGGATGCAACTTCGAAAGGTTTTCAAGCACAAGAGTCACACAAAGCATCAAATTTCATAAATTCAAGGATATTAAAAGGACAATAATGTTTAACATTTCAAAGAGAATATTGTCTTAAAACCATAGTTTCAAATGATGTAGTTCAAAATCATTGGACTAAAGGACAGGTTCAAAATATCCCATGATGCCAGCGCTCAACCCCCAAATTCCATGCTACTCACTTAATTTCCTAAAAAACATGCAAGTAAAATGTGTCAACAATAAAGTTGGTGAGTTCACAGGTTTTGATGAATGGATATGTAAACCATGGTAGACTGAACCATTGCCTAGCTAAGATAATGATTAATATGTGACTGACAAGAGCCCGTAACCAAACCTTAACATGTTGTGCCTCGCCCATTATACATTAAAGACAATGAATAAATGTGAAATACAATCACTCTTGATGACTACAATCCTGTTAGAGCGACTAATAAAGAGTGGGGTGTCAACCCAATAGATCTATTCCAGTGTTTCATGGCTAAGTCCATAGTTAATGGTTACAGTGAAATGTATGACATGAGGGCTTCACATAATAGTCAAAATATAACTTAAACTTGTACGCATGTTTTCCCCCAAAAGTATGAAAACCGTAAAAAGGGGCCGTGAAAACACACCTTGTGCCTGACTACAAATCAGAGACTGAGTCTATTGTGCTAGTGTTTGTATGAAGGTGCCATAGAATATTAAGGACAACTTAAGTCTATGTACTTGGTTATTTACCATGCAAGTTGTTCACCCAATTTGTGTGTCTTTGAACTCTGTGTACAGTGTTATTGTCCATACACGTGACGATTATTACGTATTGTTGTTTGTACTTTTGAAAAGATGTACAGTTTGAACTTATGGGTCCTGGAACTCTCGTTAATCCCTTTGTTTATAGCCATAAAATATTCAATCTTTATCAAATCGGGTTCTCGAGTCACCATATGTTACCATATGATACCTCATGTTAACACATGTTAAGAATTCATTTGTAAAATAGTGATTTAACATATGTTTTAGAATTCTTGTGTTGAAAACATAATTAACACATGTTTGGCCATTTTTAACACATGTTTCTTACAAACTATGAATTTGTACGTACGTATGTTGTAGTTCAAAAATGGTTTTTATGTGTCTTGTTCGACCTTATACACACTCGTATACGCTTACAAGTGGATGTATGTGTGTATATACATACATACGTGCGTGTATATATATACTATATATAATTATATGCATGTGCATACATTATGTGTTTGTTACAAGTTTTGAGTGTTTTAGTTGATTTTAACACATTATGCTCATGTGTTTTTGTGTGCTAGAGTGTCGTGGGTTTTGGTGAACATTGTCTTGATCAAAATTACAACTTAGAAGGAAGTATTGTTTGGCTTATCATACCTTGGCTAAAAGTAGAAGAAAAAAGAAGAATGAGCCGATTTCCTAGCCAATCCTTCCACGATATGACTACACTTGGACAACACTTGTTGATGGCTGGTTTTTGGGATTTGCGATCGAAAAAAGGGGCTTGGGAGGGTTGTTTATTATCGGCTGAAAGCAAGAGGGCAGAAGGAGGTGAGAGTTGTTTGGTGGAGTGTTTGTGTGATTTGTGTTACATCTCTTAGCCAATCGGTCCATAACATTGGTACATTTAACCCCAACTATGCCCACTTGATACGAGCTTAGTGAAACGATTGTGTCAATCTACACAACTCTCAGGTTTTGGGTTGCATGAAACGATTGTCAAGATATTGGTACATTTAACCCCAACTACGCCCACTTGATACGACCTCAGTGATACTAGCTCTCAATTGGAAACTTTTTTAACCGGCCTAAGTGTGTAGTAGTCGTTATTCGACCTCTCACCAAAACCATAGGCCTAATTAGCAAGGTTACCGATGCAAATGGAGTTCACATAAATTGGTTGGAGTATTCACCTAATTAGGGTGATGCAACAATATCGAGTTAATTTGGGATTTACTTTAATATTTAACTACCGAGTAGGGTCAAAATATTGTGGACGACTAGTTGGATGAAAAAAAGTCATGCAATTTTAGTAAACAAATTTTACTTGTTATGCAAGGTAGTTTGAAGCACCTTTCAACTCTTAACATGATTTAATTTTAAATATACTATTTAAAGTACATTGGTCGTTTATTGAAAACTAGTTTTAAAACAAACTCTTATTAATTTATGGAGTTAAACAACTCTTAAAACCGAATGTTTTGTCATTTTTAATAAAAACTCCTTTTATTAAATTGTACCTTTACAAGTAAAATTTAAACACCTTTTAATTTTTCTTGTCGATTTTTGTTATCTACTCTAAACAATCTAATCAACTACAATATATAAATAAAGTAAATCAAGTCACAAGTGTTATATTGTTCAGTTTCGTTCAATCCAGTAAATGAGAAACCGAACCGGTCTAAAGGGAAATAAAACAACCATTACTTGAAAGCTCCCACTTAGTCCAAGATCTCCATTTTCAAGTTTCAATTGATTTCTTCTTCGCTCTTCAATATCTTGTCTTCTTTAATTTTACAATTTATCATAAACAACTTTACATAAAAAAAAAAAAGAAAAAAAACCATTACAAAGGTTCCAAATAACCTGAAAAATACAAAATATTGAAACTGACCAAAAACAACCATAACAAACCATAAGGGATCTAGAGCTCAACTCACATAATCAGAATCACCACAAAAACGTAAAAAGCATGATCTTTATCAAACGAAAATTTTGATAAATAAAACAATGATAAATTTAACATAATAATATTTAAACTGTAAAAGTGGCTCTGGTACCACCGCTAGGAATCCAGGGTCCCTTTTAGGGTTTTATAAGTATCTAATTATTATACAATAAACGAATATTAATGACTCTTTATTAATCATTGAAGAACGAATAACGTAATCCCCAACGAATACACCATTCCTGTAACTTGCTCGTGAATTCAGCAAAGCCGACCTCCCATCCTTATTGTTTTTCCGGCGAAGAAAGCGTTATTTCTAGTTCTTCCTCCACGGTGGGTGGTGTTTGTCGGAGATGGGAATGGGAGGTGTGAGCAAAGAATGGTGATGCACAGTGGTGGTGACACAAAAATAAAATTTACGGGCGATTCTTTCATTCTTGGTTTTAGGGGGACATCAATAGCAGTGGCAAGTTCCAATTCTTGGGTGGTTCTAGATTTTCGTGTCCATGTTCATAAATGGTTGGGTCAGATTGGAGTTTATGACGTTGGTCGGATGTGACGGTGGTGGTACGATGGTGTGTGGATACGAGGGGCCGACAAGATGTGTTTTTGGCCAGTGAGATGCGGTGATAGTTATAAATTTAATTGGGTCATGATAATATGATTATCTGAATTGACATACGTATGTATTATAACGTTTTCAATAGTATTGTTATGTGAATGGCAATGAAGACGCATGTATGTTAAAGATGAATGCATGGAAGTCGAAGGTTAAAATCCGGAGATCGGATTCGAGATTTTAACTTAAATTGGTTCAAACTTGCAGAGACAAGTTAAAAAGACCATCAAGTTTCCTTTGGATGTTATTACTTTATTGTTTAAGCATTGAATTATGTCACTTACCAAACTAATGATTTGGTTATGTGGTGGTCGCAGGTTGTTGGAGTTTTCCATATGCACCAACAGAGGGACGAAGACCGAGCAAGGGCATGGATTGTACGGGGACCTAGTCAAGTAATTTGATAAAGTTGTATTGCTTTATAAGTAGTAAATAAGAACGAAAGACGTAACACCCAAAATATATTTGTAAACGTTTTCTAAGTAAGTTAGGTAGTATATGTTTTAGAATAAAATTTCCTGTTTGCATTTCCGTTGCGTGTTTTTCAGTTTGAATGGTTTAGGGTGTTACACATTTTGATGAAGAACGCCTTCCTACATGGAGAACATAAAGAGGAAGTCTATTTGGAAGCTCCTCATGGATGTACTGAGAATTTCAAACCAATAGGAGTATATGCTAGAGAAATCCCTATATTGTTTGTAACAGTTGGGTCTAGTTTGGAAGATTTACTCTAATAATGAAGAAATGTGGTTACAAACAAAGTAATTCATATCACTTTATTTCTTAAGATAAAAGGTAGTTTCATAACATGATCAATTATCTATTTTAATGATACGATAACTATGAGGGATATCGAAGAACAAAATGGCATGGAGACTCAACTATTTTCTTGGGATTAATGTTTTAAGATCACAACGAGGAAGTTTCATTTGTCAAAAAAAATATGTTCTTGACTTACTGGCTGAAACAGAGATGATTGATTGTAAATCAGCATGCACGCCTATTGTCACACCCCGCCTAGGGGGAATCACAAGATGCGACCTCGAAAGGTTTTCAAGCACAAGAGTCGCACAAAGCATCAATTTCTATAGATTTAAGGATATAAAAAGGACAATAGTGTTTAACATTTAAAAAGATAATATTGTTCAAAACCATAGTTTCAAATGATATTGTTCAAAATCATTCAACTAAAAGACTGGTTCAAAATATCCCATGATGCCAGCGCGCAACCCCGAAGTTCCATGTTACTTGCATAATTACCTGAAAAACATGCAACTAAAATGTGTCAACAATAAAGTTGGTGAGTTCACATGTTTTGATGAATGGATATGTAAACCACGGTTGTTAGGACAAAAAGGATTGAGGAAACCACTTTTGCAAACCTTAGTCTAATTCATACTTCTGCAAATTATTCTAAGTATAGAACTACTGAAGAAAGAAGACTAAAGTACTGAAAAAGGATTCAACAAGTACTG
This sequence comes from Ambrosia x helenae, assembly GCA_030844895.1. NCBI lineage: Eukaryota > Viridiplantae > Streptophyta > Magnoliopsida > Asterales > Asteraceae > Ambrosia > Ambrosia x helenae. The sequence continues at coordinate 18,979,206 of CM061233.1, read as the reverse complement.
AAGAAGATAGATCGGAAGTTCTGAAGTCTAACCAGACAAGTTCACTGAAGAACTACTGAAGACAAACTACTCATCAGTAGTTTGTCATTCATCAGCACTTGTACCAGAATCATTCCACCGCCTTATGTTTGAGTAGTTTATTTGTTTATTATTACTTTATCTTTTTATGCAAGTTCCAAGAATGCAACTTGTTGCAACTTGTTACATACTTGCTTTTTGACAAGGTTCATGTATTTGTAAGTCTATAAATAGATGGGTTCATCCCTCTATTTTAGACATTGATTTTAATTGAAACTGAAATCCTTCAAAGCTTATAATTGTTATCTCCATTTCATTTACTGAGAATCTGTTTGAGTATTTATTGTCATTCACATTCAATACTTAGATTCTCATTAAACTTGTCTTTATTTTTCAAACATCCAGGAGGAGTAATAACTCCTGTTGATAGTGTAACTTTACTTACTTATTCCGCTGTGCAAATCTAATTGAACTTGCTTAACACATAAGTGTTCACTAGCAAGCAAAACATCAAGAGCATTGCTGATCCAACAATTGGTATCAGAGCACTGGTTTATCGGATCACATATCAATCTTACACATTGAGAATCAGACACAGGCTCTTATTGATATTCAATAAAGGATTAAAAGTTCACTTTTATCAACATCCATCACTTTAAGAAATATTTGACAAATCAATACTCTTTAAAATGGATCCACATAATACTTGTTCTTCCAATAAACCTGCTATGCTAGTTAGAAATGAATACAATATCTGGCAAAGGAGAATGGCACATACATTGTAACAGTGCAAAATTTTCCCCAAAATTTTAATACATAAAAATCCCTTATATATATATATATATATATATATATATATATATATATATATATATATTTATTACACCTTTATCATTAATATTATACAAATGTGCCTAAGTCTTTATTTATCCTAACTCACAACTTATATACATACATAAATGTATATAAATAATAATAATAATAATATGATTCTAAATTCTTTTTTTTCACATACAAGATTTTTTTTATTTAAATAAAGCCTTGAGTCAAATAGTCAAAGTCCTAGTCAAAGTCTTAGTCAAACAGTCAAAGTCTTAGTCAAATAGTCAATTCATCATAAAACCTTACTTTATGGTGTTGACCAATTTTAATGGCTAATTGAATCCAAAACTAGTATAAAAACCCACCTATGACCCATTATACTTTGCACCTCTAAATCGATTGTTTCAATCCGATTAAACTTTCCCTCATACCTTTCTTCTATAGTCTATTACTTCTACAATTGAAGCTTTGATTATAAGCTCTTGTAATTGGCAACTTTGGGGCTACACATATTCTATTTCTCGAGACTTAATACTTTGCTAAGGTGAGTTTACGTAACCATGTTTATGCGATTCTTTATACTTGCAACAATTATTTAAGCAATTCAACATGCATGTCTAGTAGTAAACTTTATTGCCTCATGAATTAGTCAACAGTTTCAACGAGTTTCAACATTTACATAATCATTAGCTATGGCCAAGCCGGCGATACTCAATAATAGATCTATTGGATTGACAACCCCACCCGGATACGTGTACCTCCTACATAGGTAACGTGGGTGATTGTTATCGTTCAACATATTACTAAGGTGAACCGTAGATGACGGGATGGACCTAAACTAGTCGGAGGTTTGATTATGTCAACATATTATACTATTCATGTAGACTTAAATTTACGATAGACATACGAATTGCTAAACTTTTATACTTAAACTATATGCTTAACATGGATTATGTATTCTCACCAACTTCTAGTTGACCCCCCCATTTTTCCAAACTCAACAGGAAATACTGATGCATGAAGTCTAGAGCTAGCATGAGGAGATATTTGAAGTTTTAAGCTTTGTTTGATTATTTGATGTAGACTTTAATGTAATTCAATATTGTAATGTAATAAAGGATTATTTAAACATATGTATTATCATGAGCTACTGAACAATCATCAATACGTGACATCCCGATGTTTCCGCCATCGGTTGGGGTGTTACAGATTGGTATCAGAGCCATGGTTATAGGGAATTAGGTTATTAGAAAAAAAAAAAAATCTAGTCTATAACCATAGGATTTTAATCAGTACTTGCTCCTTTTACTTGCAACTTTTACTTGCTATTCTCTATCTCACTCCTACTTCTTATCCCTACTTCAACCCCTACAAGAAGATTGCTCTCCATCACAAGATCTACTCTTAGACTAATAGGACAATCCTCAGGTTTAGCCTGAACCACCTTGAGATCTCGTCGAAGTTCTAGATTTTAATAACGAACACGTGCAATCTGGAAGGGTGAACGCCTGTATTCTGAGTTTTCTGTCTAGGACTGGCATTGCGCATATATCCCAATCAGACGAGGGACCCGGATGCCTACCTGGGAATTCTCGGGATGAGTGTTCACTTATAGGCTAAAGCATGTCTTCACTATGTTATTAGAATCTAGAAGTTTTGATAAGTCAACGTTTTCGTTTATTCGTTTTAATTAATGAATAAATGATTACACTCACCTTCCTTAAACTAAGCTCAAAAATCTCAAAATTTTACAGCTTAAATCAATCTCATTTCATAACCATCCATGGATTTCACAATCACACTTCACCTTACCATCTTAGCCACTTTTTAAATATTCAACACCCTACTCAAATCATATAATCTCCATACTATAAAATAAACTCTTTATCAACTATCTTCACATTCACTATCTCTCACAACTTTGATTCTGCTTCAAGAATTTTTCATCATCCTCTCAAGAACTAAATTCATATCCTTCACCTTCTCACACATGAGCTAGTTACCCATGATAACCAAACTATTGAAACTTGATTGTGTGTTGCATCAAACATAATCCTTAGTTATACATGAGGATTCGACTATTTGCCTTATTTGAACATTTGAAACTAGAATTCATGGAATATAAGCTATTTACTATAGACACACCTAGAGTCATTAACCTTATCTAGGGCAACTCTATTACAACTCGTATGCTATACTTGATACTTGATTGCTTACATGTACATATTATCAATTTGCAATTCATGTGTGTAATAATTGGTACACTTAATCAAACAACTGATAGAGGATGAAGTACTTGCTCAACAGTTAGTAGAGTACAAAATAACCTACTCAACGATTGGTAGAGGTCATCATGCCTGCTCAACAGTCGGTAGAGGCCCTACAACCTGCTCAACGGCTGGTAGAGGCTATCATACCTGCTCAACAATCGGTAGAGGTTCCTACTCACTGACTGGTAGAAGTCTTTTTCCTGCTCAACAGTTGGACTCATTTTTGGATACATGGTTAATCATATTATTTTACATGTGTGTCTAGAGTTACAGAAGGACACAAAACCCTAATGTAAGGTAAATTGGTGATTGCGGTCCGGAACGTAATCATGAATTTACAGGTACGTTAAGGTAGTGTGAAATTCTATCAAGGTTTTCGGTAGTCGACCAATTATAAACCTTAGTTATCTGGTAGTTCATTTAGTCTTTCAATAGTCCATCAACTCATTCCTTTTAGGACTCCTAAAACTTAAGATTCTTATTCTCCTTGCTATTTCAGATGAACCTAATCCAACCCTTAAAACTCACACATATCAAAACTCTTACCCAAATTATTCGAAACAGTTTATTCTATTACCTATAAATTTATGTCATGCCTTAACTCGAAACTTCCCAAACCACCCTTGTCCTAATTTCTACCCAATCACCTTCAACCCTGTGTTTTCAATAAACTTCGGGACGAAGTTTCCAAAAGTAGGGGAGACTGTAACAGTGCAAAATTTTCCCCAAAATTTTAATACATAAAAAGCCCTTATATATATATATATATATATATATATATATATATATATATATTATTACACCTTTATCATTAATATTATACAAATGTGCCTAAGTCTTTATTTATCCTAACTCACAACTTATATACATACATAAATGTATATAAATAATAATAATAATAATAATAATATGATTCTAAATTCTTTTTTTTCACATACAAGATTTTTTTTATTTAAATAAAGCCTTGAGTCAAATAGTCAATTCATCATAAAACCTTACTTTATGGTGTTGACCAATTTTAATGGCTAATTGAATCCAAAACTAGTATAAAAACCCACCTATGACCCATTATACTTTGCACCTCTAAATCGATTGTTTCAATCCGATTAAACTTTCCCTCATACCTTTCTTCTATAGTCTATTACTTCTACAATTGAAGCTTTGATTATAAGCTCTTGTAATTGGCAACTTTGGGGCTACACATATTCTATTTCTCGAGACTTAATACTTTGCTAAGGTGAGTTTACGTAACCATGTTTATGCGATTCTTTATACTTGCAACAATTATTTAAGCAATTCAACATGCATGTCTAGTAGTAAACTTTATTGCCTCATGAATTAGTCAACAGTTTCAACGAGTTTCAACGAGTTTCAACATTTACATAATCATTAGCTATGGCCAAGCCGGCGATACTCAATAATAGATCTATTGGATTGACAACCCCACCCGGATACGTGTACCTCCTACATAGGTAACGTGGGTGATTGTTATCGTTCAACATATTACTAAGGTGAACCGTAGATGACGGGATGGACCTAAACTAGTCGGAGGTTTGATTATGTCAACATATTATACTATTCATGTAGACTTAAATTTACGATAGACATACGAATTGCTAAACTTTTATACTTAAACTATATGCTTAACATGGATTATGTATTCTCACCAACTTCTAGTTGACCCCCCCCATTTTTCCAAACTCAACAGGAAATACTGATGCATGAAGTCTAGAGCTAGCATGAGGAGATATTTGAAGTTTTAAGCTTTGTTTGATTATTTGATGTAGACTTTAATGTAATTCAATATTGTAATGTAATAAAGGATTATTTAAACATATGTATTATCATGAGCTACTGAACAATCATCAATACGTGACATCCCGATGTTTCCGCCATCGGTTGGGGTGTTACAGATTGGTATCAGAGCCATGGTTATAGGGAATTAGGTTATTAGAAAAAAAAAATAATCTAGTCTATAACCATAGGATTTTAATCAGTACTTGCTCCTTTTACTTGCAACTTTTACTTGCTATTCTCTATCTCACTCCTACTTCTTATCCCTACTTCAACCCCTACAAGAAGATTGCTCTCCATCACAAGATCTACTCTTAGACTAATAGGACAATCCTCAGGTTTAGCCTGAACCACCTTGAGATCTCGTCGAAGTTCTAGATTTTAATAACGAACACGTGCAATCTGGAAGGGTGAACGCCTGTATTCTGAGTTTTCTGTCTAGGACTGGCATTGCGCATATATCCCAATCAGACGAGGGACCCGGATGCCTACCTGGGAATTCTCGGGATGAGTGTTCACTTATAGGCTAAAGCATGTCTTCACTATGTTATTAGAATCTAGAAGTTTTGATAAGTCAACGTTTTCGTTTATTCGTTTTAATTAATGAATAAATGATTACACTCACCTTCCTTAAACTAAGCTCAAAAATCTCAAAATTTTACAGTTTAAATCAATCTCATTTCATAACCATCCATGGATTTCACAATCACACTTCACCTTACCATCTTAGCCACTTTTTAAATATTCAACACCCTACTCAAATCATATAATCTCCATACTATAAAATAAACTCTTTATCAACTATCTTCACATTCACTATCTCTCACAACTTTGATTCTGCTTCAAGAATTTTTCATCATCCTCTCAAGAACTAAATTCATATCCTTCACCTTCTCACACATGAGCTAGTTACCCATGATAACCAAACTATTGAAACTTGATTGTGTGTTGCATCAAACATAATCCTTAGTTATACATGAGGATTCGACTATTTGCCTTATTTGAACATTTGAAACTAGAATTCATGGAATATAAGCTATTTACTATAGACACACCTAGAGTCATTAACCTTATCTAGGGCAACTCTATTACAACTCGTATGCTATACTTGATACTTGATTGCTTACATGTACATATTATCAATTTGCAATTCATGTGTGTAATAATTGGTACACTTAATCAAACAACTGATAGAGGATGAAGTACTTGCTCAACAGTTAGTAGAGTACAAAATAACCTACTCAACGATTGGTAGAGGTCATCATGCCTGCTCAACAGTCGGTAGAGGCCCTACAACCTGCTCAACGGCTGGTAGAGGCTATCATACCTGCTCAACAATCGGTAGAGGTTCCTACTCACTGACTGGTAGAAGTCTTTTTCCTGCTCAACAGTTGGACTCATTTTTGGATACATGGTTAATCATATTATTTTACATGTGTGTCTAGAGTTACAGAAGGACACAAAACCCTAATGTAAGGTAAATTGGTGATTGCGGTCCGGAACGTAATCATGAATTTACAGGTACGTTAAGGTAGTGTGAAATTCTATCAAGGTTTTCGGTAGTCGACCAATTATAAACCTTAGTTATCTGGTAGTTCATTTAGTCTTTCAATAGTCCATCAACTCATTCCTTTTAGGACTCCTAAAACTTAAGATTCTTATTCTCCTTGCTATTTCAGATGAACCTAATCCAACCCTTAAAACTCACACATATCAAAACTCTTACCCAAATTATTCGAAACAGTTTATTCTATTACCTATAAATTTATGTCATGCCTTAACTCGAAACTTCCCAAACCACCCTTGTCCTAATTTCTACCCAATCACCTTCAACCCTGTGTTTTCAATAAACTTCGGGACGAAGTTTCCAAAAGTAGGGGAGACTGTAACAGTGCAAAATTTTCCCCAAAATTTTAATACATAAAAAGCCCTTATATATATATATATATATATATATATATATATATATATTATTACACCTTTATCATTAATATTATACAAATGTGCCTAAGTCTTTATTTATCCTAACTCACAACTTATATACATACATAAATGTATATAAATAATAATAATAATAATATGATTCTAAATTCTTTTTTTTCACATACAAGATTTTTTTTATTTAAATAAAGCCTTGAGTCAAATAGTCAATTCATCATAAAACCTTACTTTATGGTGTTGACCAATTTTAATGGCTAATTGAATCCAAAACTAGTATAAAAACCCACCTATGACCCATTATACTTTGCATCTCTAAATCGATTGTTTCAATCCGATTAAACTTTCCCTCATACCTTTCTTCTATAGTCTATTACTTCTACAATTGAAGCTTTGATTATAAGCTCTTGTAATTGGCAACTTTGGGGCTACACATATTCTATTTCTCGAGACTTAATACTTTGCTAAGGTGAGTTTACGTAACCATGTTTATGCGATTCTTTATACTTGCAACAATTATTTAAGCAATTCAACATGCATGTCTAGTAGTAAACTTTATTGCCTCATGAATTAGTCAACAGTTTCAACGAGTTTCAACGAGTTTCAACATTTACATAATCATTAGCTATGGCCAAGCCGGCGATACTCAATAATAGATCTATTGGATTGACAACCCCACCCGGATACGTGTACCTCCTACATAGATAACGTGGGTGATTGTTATCGTTCAACATATTACTAAGGTGAACCGTAGATGACGGGATGGACCTAAACTAGTCGGAGGTTTGATTATGTCAACATATTATACTATTCATGTAGACTTAAATTTACGATAGACATACGAATTGCTAAACTTTTATACTTAAACTATATGCTTAACATGGATTATGTATTCTCACCAACTTCTAGTTGACCCCCCCCCCCATTTTTCCAAACTCAACAGGAAATACTGATGCATGAAGTCTAGAGCTAGCATGAGGAGATATTTGAAGTTTTAAGCTTTGTTTGATTATTTGATGTAGACTTTAATGTAATTCAATATTGTAATGTAATAAAGGATTATTTAAACATATGTATTATCATGAGCTACTGAACAATCATCAATACGTGACATCCCGATGTTTCCGCCATCGGTTGGGGTGTTACATACATTATCTCAGACCAACACCGGTTGCTGGAAATCTGTGATATATGGTCCTCACAAACCAGTTAATATTAATCTTGAAACTAAAGTAGAAATACCAAAAGACCCAAAGGACTATACAGATGATGATTTCCTAAAACTTGAGCTTGATGCTAAAGCTTTCTCTCTGTTGGCAATGGCACTCCCAAATGAAATCTACTCTGGACTATTACATTGTGATAGTGCCAAAGAGCTTTGGGACTGCCTAAAAGAGCAGTTTGGAGGAACTGAAGAGGTGATTGCCAACACTAGAGAAATCCTGGCTCAACAATATGAAACTTTTGCTCACATAAATGGGGAAACTTTAACTCAACAATTTGAAAGATTCTCCTCATTAATATCTGAGCTAAAATTAAATGGTCAGACATACACAACTGTATCTATGCTTCATAGATTTTTAAGGTCTTTACCTGAAAAATGGGAAACATATTCTATAGTCCTCAGATCCTCACCAGACTTCAACTCCCTCACTCTTACAAAATTACATGGGAGATTGCTAACTTTTGAAAGAGAAATCGATCAAAAGAAGAAACTGCAAAGTTCTGGTAAAACTGCTGATGACTATCTACCAGGTAGTACAGCACTATTATGACAAGATTCACCTACTTGTTCAAATAGTTTTGGATCTTTTGACCACATTGACATAACTGCTGGGATCTCATCAGAAAGATCATTCCCAGGTTATGACAATGATGAATATAGTCAAACTGCTGATAACATGTGTTTTATCATGGATGATTTAAAAAATTTCAGCAATGATGACTTAGAAGAAATGGACATCTTACACCAACTGACCATGTTAAGTATTAAAACAAACAAATTTTATAAAAGGTCAGGAAGGAAATTTCTAGGACTAAACAGTTCTACAAAAATTGGTTTTGACAAATCTAAACTTAGATGTCACAAGTGTCAGAAGTTGGGACACTTTGCTAGAGAGTGTAGAAGCTCTAGCTACAACCAATCTCAGTCTGGAAATCAGTTTAACCCTAGTTATAATAGGAATAATGGAACACAGGGAAGTGTACATTTTGTACAGGCACAAGCTCCACAAGTACAATATGTGCCACAAGTACAATATGTACAGATGCCTGCTCAACAGATGCAGAGCCAACAATCAATCCCTCCCATTCCAGCTGCTCAACAACCTCCACAGACTCAGCAACCCTCACAACAAAGTTTGTTCACCTCAGGGTATGTTGACTGGAGCAGTCTTTCTTTTGACACTACTGAGTGCAATCCTGATGCAGACAACAAAATGTTTGATATCAACTGGGGAGAACCTGACAATGGCAGAAAGAATTTTGCCTTAATGGCATTTGAGGGCTGCACCTCAAAATCTGCCCTGTCTCAGGTATCAAAAGAATCTTTAACAAAACTTTGTTCAACTTCATGTAAAGAATCTTTTGCTCTCATAAGAGAGACCAATGTGCATTTACAAGGCAAAGCAAATGACTCTGAGAGAAAATTTACTCAGATGAAATGTGATTTAGAAAGAAAACTTGCTGCAAAGGCAAAAGAAAATTCTAAATTAACTAACAATGCTATTGAACCCCAAGCACAACTTAAAATCATGATAGAAGACCTAGGAAATTTCAGAAAAGAGCTTGCTGACACCAAGTTTGTTTGTGAAAATGGGTAGAATCTTGTAAAGGGTACTAACTGCTGCTTAACAAACAAAGTGCATCAAATGTTAGGTTTGGCATAGGGTACAATCACACTGAAACACCAACAGATTTTTCGCCCAAAACTACTGAAGATGGGAGAAAAATTGTTTCAGATGAAACTTCTGAAGAGAAAGAATGCACAACTTTTTATGAAAACTTTCTAAAAACTCACAAAGAAAATTCTTCAGAAGTACTGATAAAATCTGACTTTAAGCCATCAGTAGTTTTATCTATAGGAGTTGAGAACCTGAAAACTACTGATGACCTAAAACAAATCAAAGCAGTCAGAAATTTGCCTTCAAATGAAAAAGAAAAGGCAAAAGAATGTGAAATCTGTGGTTTGTTTAACCACAAGACAGAATTTTGTAGATATAGAAAAGGAATTCAGTACAACAAGAAAACTTCACAACTGGTTGTGGGAAAACAAATCAAAAATGATTTTGAAGAAACTTTTTCTCCCAAGAAACAACAACCAGTAAACACCTTTTCTCAGAAAAAGATGAAATCTCAACAAAAATCTTTTTCTCAAAATTCTCTTTCAGTAGTTAGACCTACATCATCAGCAATTTCACAAACTGCTGAGATTAAAGATCTCATGTATATGGTACAACTACTGATGACCATGGTTGATGGTGGTCCTCAAAAGGATACCACCATTGCTCTTAATGAAAAATCCATTGCCAAAAAGATATGGATTCCTCAACCTGGTCAAGAACAAACTGTTAATGTTCTCAAGAGCAAACCCAAAGCCAAAATGGCTTGGGTTCCCAAATCTAACTAATTTGCTACTTTGTGCAAAAGGTCTTCAGAGGCATAAATAGCATTTGGTATGTTGGCAGTGGAGGCTCAATGCACATGACAGGATGCAGATACCTGATAAACAACTTTATCAGTCAAAGAGAAGGATCTGTATCCTTTGGGAACAATGCCAAGGGATATGTGCTAGGACATGGCAATGTCTCTTCTGGCAAAATACAGTTTGACAAGGTCAATCTGGTTGAAAACCTTGAGTACAACTTGTTGAGTGTGTCACAAATGTGTGACAAAGGATATTCTTCCTTTTTCACAAAGACAGCATGCAAGATCATATCACCAGAAGGCCAGAAGTTGATAGAGAAGATCATTGAAGATCATACTTTGTTGATAGCCAAAAGATGTGGCAATGTCTATGCAGTGGACATTGAAAAGGACAAAGTACTGAACAACACTGCCTGTTTCTTCTCAAAGGCATCAACTTCAGAGACTGATCTCTGGCACAGGAGACTTGGCCATGTGAACCTTAAAACCATAAATAAAGTCACAAAAATGGGCTTGGTCAGAGGTCTACCCTTAAAAGTATACCAGTGTCAAGAACACTGTGTATCCTGTTTAAAGGGAAAGCAGCATAAGTCCTCCTATAAGTCTATTGAAGAATAAAAAACAACTTCTGTAACATTTCGCATTAATTTCCTTGAACGTCAAATTTCTTCATTTATCGTCCTTTTAAAAAATATTTCGTGACACATTTGGACCCCTAGTACCCTATTATAAACATATAATATCTATATATTAGTAATAAAATTGTTAAAAAAAATGGCATGGGCCGGGGTTCGAACCCGAGCCCATGGCCGGTTCAAACACAGCACACACAAACACAAACCAACTGATCTACACCACATATTTGTCAAACTTTCCACGCGCCTTAATTATATTTCGGGTTTAGAATGTAGCAGTTGACTTAGAAAGTCAACTGCAAAGCCAATCACCATTCAAACGCGTTGAATCTCTGATATAGGATGATTAACGATTGCCGTGATTAACTCGCATCATATGCATGACCTGTCAACATTAAAACATTCCAAAATCTCATCCAATTATCGCGTATACCATTAACATACGGGTCAAACATACCATACATACAATCCCCTCGTTTTAGTATAAATTGAATCCTCTTTGACAAGCTAAAGGTGCCGAATTACACCTCTTCACTCTCAATTTCTTCTAAATTCTCATTTCAATCTGCAAATCGTTCGTGTTTGACTATCCTGTTGACCGAGCATTAGAATCACGAAAGTCTTGTTGTAAGTTGTATTTTATTGATGGGTTTTGTTCATCGGCCATCAACAAGCAATAACCCTATGATTAATCGGGTTATTGCTTGTTAGATTTGTGTATTGCAAAACTAGGGCTCGAAGCCTAACGAATTGGGGAAGAACACTTCTGCAAACCTATGTATATAATTAATACAGAACCCTAATAATCACCAACTGACATCACCAACTGATCAACAGATCAGTTGGTGTGACACTCGTGCCTAAAACCCAAACCGGCCTGAGGGCCAAGGTTCGAGTCCCGCTGGGACGATTCTTTTTTCTGATTTAATTATAGAATAGATTTGTTAAACATATAATTATTTTCAAACCAAAGATACTCGTTCTCAGGGTGTGGCTTGGTGGTGGCCACACTTGTGATTAAGTCCAACCCGGTCATAGACCCGGGTTCGAACCTCATAACCACCACATATTTTTTGATGGATTTAAACATATATTTTTTTATTCTAAACTTTTATTATACATTTAAAATACCAAAACAACTTTATAAATCCTATAAAATTTATTTTATGTAATTCAAATGGTTAAGTTTATTAAACAATTTTTAGTTTTCCAAAAATTATTTATTTAATATATATATATATAATAAATATTTCAAGTTTATTCTATTTTAATTATAAAATTCTATAAGAATATCAAAACGATTATATAAATTCCCACAAAAATTATTCTGAGTTTATATAACATTAAACATTTCTGAAATGATTTTTATTTCTGAAAAATCATTTATTTAATATTTTTAATCAATTTTTGTTAGTTTTAATTATAAATAAATCATAATAAATCCATTTTTCAATATTTTTGCACCAAAATTTTATATAAATTATTCCTATCCATTTAGAACAGAAATAAAAAAATTTTAATTTAAAAATTCGTTAATCTTAATATTTTTAATATTAAAGTTATATTTTGACAATTTGAAATAAATAGTTTAAATATTCTATTTTTAAGAAAATAATTTTATAAAAATTATTTTCATACTTAAACCTTTATATTGTGACCATCTTTAATCTAAAATTTACAAAAAGACTTTTGTTCATTTATTTATCGAAATTCTCTTATTTATCAAACATTTTATTTATTAATCAAACGAACACTATTCCCCAATTCGAAACCCTAGTATATATTTGTAGACTAGAAACACTTAGACATATCTATTACCTTAATTATAGGGTAATACTTGGCATCGTTGGGCAACACATATTCTATTTTCACGAGACATAACATTTTGCTAAGGTGAGTTTACATAGCCCCTTTTTCTATTTTACATTTTGGGGTGAAACATGTTTAAACATTTTATACACTATCATTTACTCATTCTTACATTGTTGAAACTTGTGATTCAATTACACTATCATTTACTCATTCTATCATTTGACTGTAACAAAAAGACACAGTACAATCATTAACATTGATCAAGCCGCCTGTTTAGATTATAGCGCTATAGGTCTGACAAACCCATCCCCCCGCATAAATTCAGGGATGATCGATAACAGTAACAACATTTAACTAACTTGCGAGTTAGTCCTCAGTCGACACAAGGTTTGATTGTACAAAGACGCATTGTTACATGTCGAACACATACTCTATCATTATACAACTATGACTGTTGTACAAACTATTGTTATCAATTATATTCGAAAACCTATGTATTCTCACCAACTTTTGTTGACCCAAAATATTTTCAAACTTAACATGTTTCAGGTTATAACATGCCCGAAGATTAGAGTTAATGCTTGAAGATGTGTATCTTGTATTTGTTTTCATTTTGATGTACAAATTCTTGTAGAACAATTGTATGTAATGTATTTAAATCAATTAATGAAATTTATTATTTACCATGAGCTACTGAACAATCATCAATACGTGACATCCCGATGTTTCCGCCATCGGTTGGGGTGTTACAACTGCATGTCTTCAACTACTCCATATGGACTTATTTGGGCCAGTAAAAATCATGAGCCTTGGTAAGAAGAAGTACTGCTTGGTCATCATTGATGACTATTCAAAATTCACATGGGTATTCTTCTTATTTTCCAAGGATGAGGCAGCTGAAATCATCAAGTTCTTCATTCTACAAGTAGATAAACAATATTCTCTATCTGTCAAAACCATTAAAAGTGATAATGGGACAGAGTTCAGGAACAAAACTATGGATGAATTCTGTTTGTCTAAAGGGATTATTAGACAATTCAGTGTTCCCAGAACTCCTGAACAAAATGGTGTGGTAGAAAGGAAGAACAGGACACTAATTGAAGCAGCAAGAACTATGTTAGCTGATTCAGGCCTACCATTGTATTTCTGGGCTGAAGCAGTTAACACTGCATGTTACGTTCAAATAGAGTCCTTGTCAACAAGAGACACTCCAAGACTGCCTATGAAGTTCTTCATGGCATAAAGCCCCTTATCTCCTTTTTCAGGGCTTTTGGATGTGAATGTTTCATTCTAAACATTAAAGACTCTATTTCAAAGTTTGCTGCTAAAGTTGATTCAGGTTATTTTCTTGGTTATTCTTCCACTGGCAAAGCCTACAAGGTTTTTAACTCAAGAACCAAGATAGTAGAAGAAACACTGAATGTCAAGTTCAATGAATCAAAGCACACTCTTATTCCAGCACATCCTGCTGAACTCTTTGACCTTGACAGCTTCCATTTCAGACCTGAGAAGACTGTCACTTCATCTAAACCTACTTATTATGGTGATCAGAGGTTTGATGATGAGGATCCAGCACCATGGACTCCTAAAACAGTCACTAAGTCAACTTTCAAACCTTTAGAAGTTTCATAAACTTCTGATTCAACAACTGCTTATGTACAAACTCAAACATCTGCTTCAGCTCCTACAACTACTGAAGATGTTCCACTCCCATGACACCTACCACAAAATATGTTAAAGAATTATTGAACAAATTTTCTTTACAAGACTGTAAATCATGTTCCACTCCCATGACACCTACCACACAAGTTGAACCAGATGATCAAGGAAAACACGTTGATCAAACCATGTATAGATGTATGATAGGTTCCCTTTTATATCTAACTGCTTCTAGACCAGATATTATGTTTTCAACATGTGTTTGTGCTAGATATCAATCAGCTCCTAGGGAATCACACCTAATTGCAGTCAAAAGAATCTTCAGATATCTGAAAGGAACTCCTACACTTGGAATTTGGTATCCTGCTTCTAGCAATACCAAGTTATCAGCTTTTTGAGATAGTGACTATGCAGGGTGCAAAATGTCAAGAAAATCAACATCTGGTTGTTGTCAATTCTTGGGAAACTGTCTAGTGTCCTGGCAATCAAAGAAACAAACATCTGTTGCAACTTCAACTGCTGAAGCTGAATACATTGCAGCTGCAAGTTCTACATCACAGATACAATGGCTCCAATATCAACTTCTTGATTATGGAATCAAAGAAACCAAGACACCATTGCTTGTAGATAGTAAATCTGCCATTAGCATCATTCAAAATCTTGTTCAGTTCTCAAAGACTAAACATATTGAAATCAGGTATCATTTCATAAGGGATTGCTATGAAAAAGGCAAGATTGAAGTGAAGCATGTGGCAACAGCTAATCAAATAGCTGACATACTCACTAAACCCCTTGATACATCAACATTTCAGAAGTTAGTATCCATGCTTGGGATGCTAAATTTGTAAGTGTTTCTTTTACTTTTTTGCACATATTTTATTTTTCACTTACATCTGTTTTTAAGTCCAAAACGTCTGAAAAAACAAAAAGAGAGAAACTACTGATGAACAAAACATCAGTATGGGAACATTTTCTGAAAATGATTAACTTTTAATAAAATAATCTTCAGAAGTTATGAATAAAGTGTTTATAAAACTTTCTCATCAGTTGTTAACAAACTACTGAAGAGAAAATGGGAACTACTGATGATAGTTGTTCTTCATCAGCAGTTTTGCCATTAAGGGCAAATCAGACATTTCCCACTTCAGAAGTTTGACCTAGGGCGGTTACAAACTTCTGATAAACACATTTTCCAACACTTATCCATTCAAAAAGCAAAATTCCCTCCTTCTCTCTCAAAAACACTCTCAAAACCCTTAACCTGCAAAAATACTGTTCGATCCACACACACACACAAACCACATGGCTCTAACACTGAAACAGGGACACAATCAAAGAGGCTACTTTGAGAAACATGAAGCCTGGTCCCAATACCACAAAATCATTGATTTAGTCGTTAAATCCTAATACTTCACTGCCCTCACCATTGATCCTACAATCCACACTGAAACTTTAAATGAGTTTTGGGCGAACGCGGAGACGGTGATAGTGAATGATCAAGTGATCTCCCTCAATTCAACAATCCAAGGGAGAACAATGGCAATCACACCGGCAACTTTGGGGATTAGACTGGGTCTAGATGATGTGGATGCCCCAGATCAATTTCCAAACTCTGAGATTCATCTGACCATGACAGAGTGTGGTTACCAAGGTACTCTATCACATGCTACTATTTTTAAGAAATTTTTTGAACCTAAGTACAAACTTTTGTTTCATTAGATCATAATGTGTTTGAGTCCAAAAACTAGATCTTATGATCAGATGCCCTCTACTTTTCAACCTATTTTTCATTCCATTGTGAATGAAACAAAATTCAGGGCATCAGCACTTTTCTTTAATGAGTTGGTGTTACATCACCTCAATTCTAAAAAGAAGTTTTTGTTGTATCCATTGTTCGTTATGCAATGCATAATAAAAGAACTTGGAGAAGAGGTGCTTGTGGGTAAAACAACTGTTTTAAACCCATTATCCTCACAAGCATACTCTAGGCACAATAAACCGGCTTCCTGGCCAGAAGATGACCAAGGGGAACATACAACAGTCCCCATGGAACCCTCATCTTCCAAACCCTCACCCAAAAAGGCCAAGAAACCAAAACAACAAAAACCAAAACCCACCAGCCTTAAAAGAAAGGCAGTTCAGGAGGTTGAGATGCCTGAACTTGCCAATGTGCAATCTGCACTTGACAAAAGTGTGACTGAAACATCCTCTCAGTCACATCCATCTCAAACCCCCACAAGAGCACCAATCAAAATTCTCTTCAAAAGAAAGAAATTTAAGAAAAAAAAATACCCATTGACTCTTCTTTTGAAACTGCTGAACCCTTACCCCAAACTACTAAACAAGTACCACAAACTTCTGAACCTGAAACCATAGAAATTGCCAAACTTCTCTCTGGGCTAAAAGAGACCATCCCATCAGAACATGTCAGTCCCCAACAACCACATCAAACAGGGGACATACCTTCAGACTTTGACATAAATGTAGATGTCCATAGCCCTAACCCAAGAGATGAGGATGAACCAGGGTTTCTAAGCCCAAACTTAGAAACCTTAGGTACATTTGAGGCTGCTACTACTCATTTACCACCTAGTGGTGGATCTGAGGACAGAAGTAACATTGCTAAGACCTCATTTGTGGCAACTACTGATGAAGGCTTAATGCCTGAGATAGGAAATCCTCTGAACCAAGAACAAGAGGTACATGAGACAACTGGGTTGGGCCCAGCTCATGATATAACTGATACTGTCCTCATTGAGGATGTAATCAGGGATTCAGATGATTCCATTGATTTGGATGATGTTTCACACTCCACCAAACATGAATTGACGGCTGCTAGTGAAGAACCTGTACCTGGTGTCTCTAAGCTCAAAGAGCTGGTCACACCAGATCAGGTTAAAGTCCACTTGATCCCTGATTCCCCTAAAGTGGCATCTTCTGTACAACATGAAGATCACCCAAAAACACACCTCTCACTAAAAATGCCTACCCAATTCCCTGGGTCATCAAGCATAGATCTGAACCAACTATGCAGCCCAGATGGTCCCCTATACCAGTTGATGAACACCCTCATTGCTGATCACCTCAAATCTTTCACAACTACTTTGGAGTTGTCAACCAAAACTCAATTTGAGGTGATTAACAAGAAACTTGGTGAGCTGTCCAACAAGATTGACAACAACTCAAGACAGCTTGCTGAACTCACTGGTAGAACTTCTCAACCTGGCAGGCTTCCAGAAGTGGATGAAGCCAAAAAGGGGGAGAAGAATAAGGAACCAAAGGAGTCACTGGAAGCCAGGATAAAGGCAAGAGTGGCTCTACAACAACAAGAACTGCTAGAAAAAGCCAAGAAACAAAAAGAAGATCAAGAAAGGCTTGTTTCTACAACTGATATTGAAGTTGAACCTTCCCAAGGCCATAATGAAGAAACTTCTGAAGACTCAGAAAGTACTGAAGACAATCCTTCAGTAGTTGATACTTCTATCAACACTTCACCAGTTAACACTTCCAGCATACAAACAACTGAAGAGCCTTCCAAACCAACTGAACAACAACAACCAACTCCTATTCCAAGGCCTACAACAACAACAATGACTGTGCTGAACCCTTCTCCAATTTCAGAGTCCAAAGAATTACTAGAGAAAAGTTTACTTGCAGCCCAAAGAAAGGCTAAGGAGGATGAGATCTGGAACAATTTGGAAGCAAGGGAAGACATGAGCTTCAATGATAAACTTCAAGCTTATGAAGCAGAGCTGAATAGGCAAGCCAAGATTGAAAAGGTTGCTGAAGAAGACAAAAGACAATAACTGGTGTCTTTCATCACAAAGAACAGCAAAACAAAAGCCTATTCACTCAAAGTGCTCTCAATGGATGAGCTTACCAAAAAAGCTCAAATTGTTGCTGACAAACTTGCAACAGAGAAGGATAGAAAAGCCAAGAGAGCAGAGATAATTGAAGAACTGGTAGCTAATAACTATGGTTCAAAAGCCTCAGTGTCAAAATGGAGAGAAGACAAACTACTGGACACTTACAAGAAATACAAGGCTGCCAAAGCTGCAAATCCAGAGAAGTTCAAAACTTCTGAAGTATCAACTTCAGTAGTTAGAACTTCTGGTATCAAACAAAGACCAGCTACCAAGAGAAAGCCAGGGGACAATACAAAGACTGACTTCAAGATGGTGTTGCTAGAAGGCAACACAGTTGTACATGGAGACTGTAACAACCCGACCAGGAGGGGGCTGGACGTTACGACAGTTTGGTAACAGACTTGCACAACGGAAGCAACGATAACTAATATTTATTGTTTTTACAATTTCTAATTCAAAAATGTAATTACATAACTTAAATAAATAAACAAACTAATATTTATGCAGGGACGAAACGCGGAGGTCGTCGAAGCAGTTGATAAGGTGTGATTCGCTAGTCGATCCGATCTCTTTCCCGCTTATCTCTAGAGGCTCTAACCGCAACACATATAGCCGAATCTTCTAACCAGATAACCTCTAATCCGCTATTAGCAAGCATATACCTCGCGGTTGCCATCCATCCATTTGCAGTACCTGAACACATGCTTAAAAGAGTTTGGGGTCAGCAATTACGCTGGTGAGTCCGTATAAGTAGTAAGTGGATCCGAAAACAGTTTCAACATTTCGTAAACAAGTTTACACAGTTCAACACAGTTTAACTCACGTGATGTACAAACGACCCCTCAACCCTAACACTAGATCTATCTACTGCCATTATAGATCTACAAGGCATAATATATGCCGCAACGGTCCGCAGGCCTCAGTGGAGGGTTTCCCGGGCCCAACGTCACGGGTCCACTGTGCGTGGGGGTTTCCCCAAGTAGTACTACCCATATATTAAGCGGCTCACCTATGAGTTAATGAGTGTCAGTATTATCCGGCAGCTAGTATCTTGTCACATCACAAAAGTTTAGACACACAAGCATATGTTCACCCCAAAACAGTAAAATAGAAAAAAGGGGGATGGTACACGGAACTCACCTGTCATGTCACGTAATAATATGTTTTTCCAAAGCCTTGAACTCATATATCCGTTACATGCCAAGTCCTATCATAATTACAAGTATTAGCGCGTGTAACCGAGCGTCGCGGTTACACGTGTGGATAACTAGGACCTTTCGTTGTTATGTGGACTTATCCTCATTGTCGGTTAGTAATTCTATGTGTGATCATTTATTCAAAGTCCTACATACCGAGTTCCTCATCATGAGTCTTACTTGTATTAATTGTTATTCAAGTCGTAATTAATAATCAATCTTTATGTTATGTCGTTTATATGGTCGTTCGAGCTCCAAGTGACGAATAACTAGTATGTATATATGTATTGTTATCTAAGGTCTCAATAGTCTCAATTATCATGTCGTAAGTCATATTGTCCTTCCTATATCTTAATGGTTTGTCAAATTGTCCAAGTTATCTCATATCCTATGTCCTATGTGTCGATGTCTCAAATGTTCATCTTTATATTCAAAATTCATATATACCTATTTTATATACCAAGTCCATTGTCATATCGTTATTAGATCGTCTATATATATCCAAGCTACGCGTATATAATTGTCGTGTTAACACATAATATTATTATTTCATCCAATATATATATATATTAAAACAACCACCCTTTAATTAGTCTATATGGTCGGTTCGGGTCCAATGTGTTATCCAAGTCCCACACGTGTTACTCGCGCTTTGTAATAATCTAATTATATGATTAACGAGTTTTAGAGGTGTGTTTATACCTCTTCTTATCTCGGTTTAACTGAGTTGACTAGTCTGTTGACCAAGACCTGTCCTAAACCCATCTCCAATGACCCACCATTTCCTAGTGTTGTTATTATCCTCCTCAACGTTCACCGTAACCAAACCAGTCGGAACCCAATACTACTGCCGCCGTCGTCTTCCTTGTACAATAACATCACCACCGAGCTCCACCCTGAACGCCGCTACCGACCTTCCTTTGAACCCGCCGCCGTCATCTTATCAACATCACCACCATAACCCATAACCCCTAACCTATAATCTTCTGTTCATCTATATCAACAACAATTATAATCAACATCATGACCATACCTATAAACCTGACTCGAACCCTTGCCGTCGTTATCATCATTATCCGCTGCTATAGATCTGAACAACAACTTACCATGATCAATCAGTGCCCGATACCGGTTCCCTACTCCTCTCTGCTTCTGGATCCGAGGGCGTCGGTCGGTCAGGTACCGAAGTCGGACCCCTCCCCTCCCTGGTTCTCTCTCTTCTTCCAATCTAAACGAACCCTAGCTGGATCCCGGTCCATCGCCGTCGAACCACCACCACGAGCCACCGTCACCATCTCTTACTCTCTCTCTCTGCTTCTGTTCTTTCTCTCTTTCACACGATTCTCTCTCAGATCCTTGAGAATGAAGTGATGATGTGTTGGGGAATGGAGCCGCCGGAGATGGTGGCCGGAGCTCCGCCGCTCGTCGCCGCCGTGGAGGTGGCAGAAGCCATCCGGCTCTCTCTCTCTCTCTCTCTCTCTCTCTCTCTCTCTCTCTTTCTCTCTCTAAGTGTTGTCTGGATAATAATAATACCAAAGGAATCTATTATTTGTGTTATAAAAAGATAAGGGAAAGGAATTAATGGGTTTGGGATATCTATGTGTGACGGGTGTAAAAAGAGGAGGGGCACATGTCCCTCCAAGAGGGTGACATGTGTCCCTCTTGATGACTAACCAAATTCAATCGGGTCGGGTTCGAGTTCGTAACACGTACTGGTTCAGTTACTTAATGTATAATAGTTCGTGTTTTAGTTTCGTACCAAAACATATGGTTTATTACTCACCTTTGGTCGTTTAATATTTATATATCAATAATATTGAGCGAAAAAATTATGGGCCCTAAAACCGGGGTGTTACAGAGACTTTGATATTGAAGAAAAGCCTCTGATAACACAGTTTAGGGATCCTTCAACACTTGCTTACCAAATCCAGAAGACTATCACTAATAAACTGCACACAAAGGTAGTTACTGAACATCATTTACCTACTTTCAAATTACCTGATGTGATGCAAAAAGAAGATAGAAGTGAATCCCACCTGAGAGTCACAGAAATAGAAAACATCCAACACTCAGGAACATCCCAGGGATCCAGCATGGTTCCCTATACTTCACATTTTGACAAATCTAAAGTGCTGATCATTAGATGGTCCTTTACTGATTCCAACTCAGTATTGGTGACAAGAAGAGATCTTACAAGCAAAGCCTACAAATCCATGAATGAACTGAAGAATCTATCAACTCAGGACTTGCTTACAATTCAACATTTGGAACCTCAAAAGGGATCTCTCACTAATGAACAGCTAAATCAACTGAAGAATTCCATGTTCAAGGAAATATGGAAGATAGTCAATGACAGAAGAAAACAACAATAAAGAATTAGAAAAGGTTTTGGCTTCATCAATCCAGGGGGAGATTGTTAGGACAAAAAGGATTGAGGAAACCACTTTTGCAAACCATAGTCTAATTCATACTTCTGCAAATTATTCTAAGTATAGAACTACTGAAGAAAGAAGACTAAAGTACTGAAGAAGGATTCAACAAGTACCGAAGAAGATAGATCAGAAGTTCTGAAGTCTAACCAGACAAGTTCACTGAAGAACTACTGAAGATAAACTACTCATCAGTAGTTTTTCATTCATCAGCACTTGTACCAGAATCATTCCACCGCCTTATGTTTCAGTAGTTTATTTGTTTATTATTACTTTATCTTTTTGTGCAAGTTCCAAGAATGCAACTTGTTGCAACTTGTTACAGACTTGCTTTTTGGCAAGGTTCATGTATTTGTAAGTCTATAAATAGATGGGTTCATCCCTCTGTTTTAGACATTGATTTTAATTGAAACTGAAATCCTTCAAAGCTTATTATTGTTATCTCCATTTCATTTACTAAGAATCTGTTTGAGTATTTATTGTCATTCACATTCAATACTTAGATTCTCATTAAACTTGTCTTTAGTTTTCAAACATCCAGGGGGAGTAATAACTCCTGTTGATAGTGTAACTTTACTTACTTATTCCGCTGTGCAAATTTGATTGAACTTGCTTAACACATAAGTGTTCACTAGCAAGCAAAACATCAAGAGCATTACTGATCCAACAATGGTAGACTGAACCATTTCCTAGCTAAGAAAATGATTGATATGTGACTGACATGAGCCCGTAATAAAACCTTGACGTGTTGTTCCTCGCACGTTGTACACTAAAGACAATGATTATATGTGAAATACAAACACTCTCTTGATAACTGCAATCCAGTTAGAGCGACTAACCAAGAGTAGGCGTGCGATTTGTCGTGATTTTAACATATAAAACATGCATAATTAGTCTCATAATAGGGCAGAATTGGGGCTTAAATTACTGATTTTGGTTCCTTAATCATTCCTATTCGTATTTTTAAGGAAATTGGAGTTCCACACCGAAAACAAGTGATTTTCGGGTAAGAACAGCTAAAAATGGAGATTCCTGTGGATACGAGACTCGCAGCATGTCACGTGTATGTGCTTAAACGATAATCAAATTAGTCCGGGACACTAGAAGAAAAAGTAGCAAACTTAGGAAGGAATTTAAGACTTAAAAGTTGTGTCAGATGCAGCACGACCGTGCAACTGTCTCGGGTCAACAAGTCAACATTTCCAAGTCAACGGAAGGCAAAAAGTGAGATTTCTAGGTTGCGAAGGCGTGCCAATACCTTATGCACGGTCGTGCTAGCTGAAACGTGCTCCCCAAGGCATCAACCGACAAAATCTGACAATTTTCTAAGTTGCACACCTTGCTTAAACCCTGGCATGCCCATGCTTACCCTGATTTGCCTATAAATAGCAAGCTCAACTCAACCATTTGTCATCCCTTCCTGTGCTTTCTTGGGCCGACTTCCAAGCTTCTTCCAGAGATCTTGGGGTCTTGTGGGAGGCGATAGGTCCATCCTAACATCCCACCAATGTTAGGCCTCGTCCTACCTTGATTATCTTGGCCGAGAACAGGATCGTAGAGTAGTTTATGCAATAAACATCGAGGGTCGTGAGGATTATACTAGATACATAGCACTAGGAGATGGGAGGCTTGTCTATGAGCAGCCATGTTCATGTGTTGATCATTCTTATGGTTGTATCTTTCTATCATCTTCGAACCCACTTCAATTTGTAGACTTTTATTATTAGTAGTAGTAGTTTGTTTTTAGTTATTTGTTGAGTTATCTTCTTTCTAATTCTTGTTCGTTTATCTTGTGACAGGTTCAAATGGTGATTAACTTGATAAACTATCAAGAGGTTTAATCAGCTTCTGGTAGTCCCGAGCTACATCCAAAGCGAGGAAACCAGTATTGAGACAGATCCTTTGGGCTTCTAATATCCAAACCGGATTCTAAGCAATGGCTTCTAAAGTGGACCAGAT
This sequence comes from Ambrosia x helenae, assembly GCA_030844895.1. Lineage (NCBI taxonomy): Eukaryota > Viridiplantae > Streptophyta > Magnoliopsida > Asterales > Asteraceae > Ambrosia > Ambrosia x helenae. The sequence continues at coordinate 18,955,163 of CM061233.1, read as the reverse complement.
CTGAGTAACACATTTCTGGTTCTTACCAGATGAATGAATGACTTTCTTGGCAAAGGGAGGATTCCCTACGGGTGCACCAGTGATCTTCGAATTACACACCTTTAGGATTATGTTCCACCTTTGTTAAGGATTTCATTCATCTCATGAGGTTATGGGCTGGGTTAATTAAGTCACAAATTACTAAACCAACTTTATATTTGCTTGATTAATAAATATTAAAGTGTCACAATTAAGATAAATAAAACAAGAATTCCATATCTAGGTCTCATTAGTACAAAACCGTTAACCAATGGGGATACACGTCGCCTTAGTTGACTGTAAGAGAGATCCTTCGGTCTTCATGGTCGTTAACCTACTTAAGGGATACGATGTTGCCAGGACTGACTCTAAGGGAGGTGTACGGTGTTCCAGGTCAGAAGTCAAGCCTGCATTTCAAGAAGAAGATGAGTTAGAAGACCAGAGACTTGACCGCGGTTTGGGAAGCACTTGCGAAAGCAGGGCTCAGTCGGTGAACCTTCATATGGGCTCGCATCGGAAGGTTAAGCATACTAATCAGTAGTGGCCCTGATTCTCTATCAAGGAGTCAACACTTCAAGCTCACTCTCGTCCTCCTCACAACTAATAAAACTTAATAATATTCCTAATAATAAACTTAACGACTTATACAGAGGGCCTCGAGATGTGCATGTTCACTTTCTCTACTATTTTATCTTTTTATTTTATAAACCCAAAACCTTTTTCAAAACTATTTTTCTTAGAACCCCTCTGTTTTATTTTTCTTTTCAAACCTGATTAGTTAAGTGATGAAAGGTTGAGTAGGGGAAAGTGTGTTCTTTGGAATACGATACTCGATATTTACCCTAGAAAGCTATACTATACACGTCAGGTTCTCTGCCTATGTGTTGGTTTTAGTTTCTGAGTAACTATCGTTTACTTATAAATTTAAAACTTGTTAAAAAGGTTTTGTAAAATCAGTCTTTTTCCCAAAACCAACGTTTTGTAATTAAAACATCAAGTTTTGGCACCGGGAAAAATGACATCTTTTTAATTTACTAAAACCAGGCACATCAGTTTGTCAACCCAATAGATCTATTTCGGTGTTAAATGGCTAAGTACATAGCTAATGGTTACAGTGAGATGTATGACACATGGACTTTATAAGTACTCTGAACCTTATTGTCTCAAGTTCATATAATAGTCAAAATGTAACCGAAAACTTGTACACGTGTTTTCCCCCATAAAAATGTAAAACAATAAAAAGGGGGCCATGAAAACTCACCTTGTGTCTAAATGCAAATGGGGTACTGAGCCTGATGTGCTAGTGTTCGTACAAATGTGCTCTAGAATATTAAGGACAACTCAAGTCTGTGTACCTGGTTATTCGCCATGCAAGTTGTTCACTCGACTTTTGTGTCTTTGGACTATATGTTTAGTGTTATTGTCCATACACGTGATGATTATTATGTATTGTTTTTTGTACTTTTGAAAAGATGTACAGTTTTAACTTGTGGGTCCTGGAAATCTCATTGAATCCGTTCGTTTATAGTTGTAAAAATAACCAATCTTGTCAAAACCGGGTTCATGAGTTACCACTTGTTACCATTTGATGTCTCATGTTAAAACATGTTAAGAATTTGTATTTAAAATGGAGATTTAACGTATGTTCTAGAACTCTTGTGTTAAAACATAATTAACACAAGTTTGATAGCTTTTAACATACGTTTCTTGAAAACTACCAATTTGTATATGTTATGGTTGGAGTTCAAAAACGACTTTTATGTACAATGTTTGATCCTATACACACTCGTATACACTTGTATACCCGTATTTGAGTATATGTGTGTGTATACACACGTATGTGTGCGTATATATCTACCATGTATCTATGTATATGTGTGTGTACATATGGTCTATAAGTTTGAGTTCTTGAGAGTTTTTATACATTTTAACTTAGTATTTTAGAGTGTTTATGAACTATAGAGTCGGGTGAACATGTATATCGACTTGAGAAAGAATGAAAGAGGTTAAGTTTTTTTTTTTTTTTTTTTGACATACCACGAAGATGAACTGAAGGATAATAGGGATGGGTCGAGTCCTAGGCTGGTTTCTTCGAATCTACAACTTCCCAAACACTTGAAAGGCTCAAAGGTGGTTGTTTGTAATGTTTTACGATCGTTAAAAGGACCGGTGGCGGATGTTGGGTTCGACGGAAAGCAAGAAAAGAAAGAAGGGAAGTAATTGTGTGTTGTATGTTTAGAAGTTTGAAGATTTTTTTGTGAAAAACCTTGGCCATTCGGCCCTTATATAAGCCGAGGGAGAGGGTGAAGGTGAGAGGTGATTGTTTGTTAAGGTAGGTCAAAGATCATGGGTCTTGGTGTATGTAAAGTTAGTTTCCATAAAGGTTCAATAGGTTGACCAGAACATGCATGCTCCTCCTTGGCCATTGTGAGCCGATTTCTAGGGACAAGAAGTTGGTATTTTTGGTTAGTCAACTTATGTTGGTGGAGGGGATGATTTGGACTTGAAATGTATTTGATGAAAGTTTATGTTCATGAACATGTTGCTTTCAAATTTCTTACGCATATGAATGTATCGTGCGTATATATATATATATATATATATATATATATATATCTGTAGGTGTATGTATTTTGTGTGGTGTGTGTTTTTGTAGATGTATTGTATGTTGATGAAGTGTTCACATCACACACCCATGTAGCATACGATTGTATATATGTATGTATGCATGAGGTGTTTGTTTGATTATATCACTCACACACACTTATACATGTCTGTATAGCCTTGGAATTTGATTAACACTCACATGTTTATATATGTGTATATATATATATATATATCGAATGAATGTGTGTATATACATATGATATTGAATGCGTTTTGATCATACACACACACACACATATATATATATATATAAGTGGCCAATTGTTTGTGTGTGTGTATATATAACATGTTTATTGAAATCCATTAACTCACCATATGTGTAGAAATTGATTTAGGCATGATTATAAGTATATAGTGTCGAGTTTGTTCATTGATATCACATGTGTAATTGTGAAATAATAATAACATTGTTTTAATCACATAAATGTCATGTGTAACTTTAAATTTAAACATATGTTGAATTTGTACATTAACTCAAATTAAATATGTTTTAGGATTTGAATTGATAAATGTAAAACTCAATGTATTGACACGTCAAATATTCACAAAATGTCGTATAAATATTCGGGTTTTTGTGTGGAATTGTATAATTTCCAAAGTAGATATTGTGCGTGTGATTGGCTTGATTGTTCATTGTTAATTGTTTCGGATTAATCGGGTGTTACATGCATAAATAGAAAATGTAGCGAGTTCCTGAAATTGTTTGGGCTTTGCTAGAATCAGGACGACCTGGTTACTGTAAAATGTCTAATGCTAAATGAAAATGACATAGTGGCGAGAGTGAGTATGGATCTTGACCTTGAAATTCGACGGGTGTCACACCTATGATGCCAAACTTAAAACGTCAAATAGAAGAAAAGGTTAAGCTAGCAGACAAAGAGAAGTACCAACGAATTGTGGGAAAACTAATTTACCTCTCACATACCCGTCCAGATATAAACTATGCCATAGGAGTAATCAGCCAGTTCATGCATTAACCTTAAGTGTCCCACATGGAAGCAGTATGGAGGATTCTTAGGTATCTTAAGGGCACACCTGGTTACGAAATCCTATTCAAGTCAAATAGGCATCTAAGAACTCAAGTGTACACTGATGCAGACTGGGCAGGAGATAAAGGAAGTTGAAGATCAACATCTGGGTATTTTACTCTGGTTGTGGAGAATCTTGTCACGTGGAGAAATGAGAAACAAAAGGTAGTGGCCCTTTCAAGCGCCAAAGTAGAGTTTCGAGGAATAGCACGAGGTCTAGCACAAGTTTTATGGGTACGAAAGTTATTATCTGAAATTAGTTTTCGCCCAAACGAAACCAGGAGGATCATGTGCGACAATAAAGTAGAAATTTAAATTTCAGAAAAACCCAGCCCAGCATGAGTACAAACATGTGCGATAATTATAGAACTTCCTTTTGTCCGATTGGCAGATCAACTTGCAGACATTTTGACAAAAGCCGTAAACGAAAAAACTTTCAAGGAATGTCTTGACAAGTTATGTTTTGGAGACCCTACTGCTTAACTTTAGTGGAGGTGTTAGAATATTGATTGGAAAAAAAGTCTTGGATTAGTTTCACATCTTTACGCAAATCAGAGAATTGACGGTAAGGATCTTAATAGCCTTGTTCTTCCAGGCTAATCTCCAGCAATTCTCGTTAAATTGTGATTTAATGTTTAAACAAAACTATACAAGATTTCTCCATGATCCAACTCTCTCCCTCTGATTATTATTGACAACATTTTTTTCTTCTTTTGAAAGTCTTATTTATTAATGAAAATATGTCAATAGCAGAATGTTTGATAGTGGAAGTCGTACCTATGTATGTAGAGATACGCAAAATAAATGATTCTGTATCAGGACTCGGCAGACCCGACCCAGTTCCGATTCGTACCGGTGGTAGAAGGAACCAGGATTCCAACATTATTTTTGAATTTCGGGTAGGAACTGTTCCTACTAGAACCGTCACGGAGCCAGCATGAAAAAACCAGGTACGAACCGGTTTTTACTGTTTGAATTGGGGGAATCGATTTTTGATCGTTTTCTTTGGGTGTTTTTTTTTTACCGTTGGAACCGATTCTTGATCCTAAATAATCATTATAAATAGTAGTGGGATGTATTGGTTATATTCCCAACTCAAAGACGTATAAAATAACCCAGAAAAAACCGCAAAATTTAACACACACGAATATATATATATATATATATATCATTATTTTCTCTGCTCTCATTCATCAACCACTCCACCGACTTCCATTTTCATTAAATATTAAAAAACAACCCTCCCTCCCTCCCTCTCTCTCTCTCTCTCATTCATCAACCACTCCACTGAATTCCATTTTCATTAAATATTAAAAAACATCAAACATAAAAACAACTACTACACATCTATACTAGTTTTAGTTTGAGATCCGGACGCTTCGCCTTCTTGTTTAGTTTTTTTCACCAGATAATGTTTTTCTATATAATTTTTGAGAGTTGGTGCTAAAAAAACTTGAGAGATTTGCTCTTTAGAGACCATTTGAGAGTTATAGAAGTGGTATAATGAAAATAAACACTCTAGACCTATTTATAGTAAGCTAGGGTGGTAAAATGGTAAAAAAAAAAAATAATAAATAAAAAAAAAAATAAAAACACACACTTGGTTCTAGCGGCTCTATCACGTTAGGAACCGGTTCCAACGATTAGATTTGTAAAAATGTGGGTTAAAATAGCCATATCCGGATATCGAGTCCTACCCGGGCCCGAACCGGTTCCAATAGGTTTTACTTTACATCCTTGTACCCGGTCCGGTTCCTACCGGTTCTTGGCATGCCTGGTTCTGGGTACGGCCCAAAACAATGTTCACACATAACACATCATACCAATGAGTATATGTGTATGTGTGTAGACTAATTAGCATTCAGCTGCAATGGATTGTGTGTGTGTAGAGTAGACTAATTATCATTCAGCTGCAATGGATCATCATATAATACATCTGATTTTTTTTTTTTTCAGGTCCATATGTACATATTTAGTTCAAAAGATGACAATTTTACATTGACAAACAACACTTCAAACATTAATATCGCCTATTTTATTTCTCTAACTCTTAACTCTACTGACGTTAATATTTTGTCACAAAAATTAACTCACCAAGTTTTTTTGAGTTAATTTTTTTGGTTGGAAAAACTCACCAACTTTTATGAGGTGTAAACGGTGACACTTATCATGCAAACGACCAGGTTCTATGTTTCTGATTATGTCTGAGGTAATTACAGTTAAATACTTTTAACGCAATAATTATCATTTTTTAGTGTACACATTATTTCTTAGTGATAATATAAATTCTTCAAGTCAATATAAAAGGACTAGCTGCATTCTCCAATTGGTTTATTTGTTGAATAGTTTACATTAACGGCGCCCTTGCTTTTATCATGGAGTGACGGAGTTTGTCTCTTTCAAGCTCTGTTTAAACATGTCGACTTGGTTATACGTTGCCTCTAACCAGTCGAATGGTAACAATTATAAAATTTGTCAATGTTTGTTTCTATAACATTCACTGTGTGCATGCTTATGAGAGCTATAACTGTTCTTTTCGCCGGCTTTCTGGTACCAGAGACCAAGGGAAAAAACATTGGAGGAGATTCAGTTTTCATTCAGATGATTTGCTTCTACTGAGCGCATGCAAAAGCAAATGCATATAATAAGAATAAAAAAAGAACTAAAACAATGATTATAATAAAAATTTTATTATATTAACCATTATAATTCGTTTATACATTTATATATGCGCATACGGTTATTTAACTTGAACATGATCATGTTGATATATTTTTGTGTAGTAATCATTTCAAAACTAAGGTAAATATTCATCTACACAAATCTCATAACGAAAACACATCAAACTCATGAGGCATGAAGTCCTCACTCGGCCTGTAGTATTTTGCAGGAGAATATAGGCCCAGATTACCAACTTGACTTGTATACAGACACGCAAATCGTTCCACCTATGTCATGGAAAAAGTAAATTAAGACCCTCCATATATGATTACATTCTGAATAAGTCGATTTGGGTCATGTTTTATGTCTAGAGGGTTGAACGGGATGAAAGTCGCACAACGCATATTTAAAAAAAAAAAAAAACAAAATTTACTGTAAAAAATTACCAAGGGTGAAGAAAAAAAATTTGTGGATAAAAAGTGTTTCCGATCAGAGCCCAATCTTGACCCATACTTCTATACCCATTTTGACATGTTAGCAAACCAGCATATTTCACAACTATAAATGATATTTCTAATTAACTACGAAAGATTTAAAGAAGATGGTTAAAACCTGGTGAGCGAAACGAGAGTTCTGATACCCAGTTTTCATCAGTTGCCCCCACACCTTGTGGAACTGTCATTTAGAACATTGTCATTTGGGACAAGTTTATTAATAACCCGAAGAAAAAGAAACAATAGTGAGGTGATTTTCTCTTATGTTTGGTTTATATTATATACATTCAAGAAAACACGAGTAAGATTTGTTTCAAGGGGCAATTCATATACCTTCTCATGAAAAACTTTTTGAGCTTCTTGATGTGTCACCCTAACACGTTCACGTTGTACCTATTTCAAAATGTTACAATATGGTTATTTGAGCTTCTGATGTTTTATCCTAACCAGCATGTAGAAAATATAACAATATGGTTATTTGACATCATATATCGCAAAAAATTCAACAGGGCCAAGAAAGATATTTCAAAAATGAACACAACCAGATATAAACAATAGCTATTATCATGTACTAGACCAACCTCAAGTGAACCAAGTTTCGCCTGAGCCTTTTTTGCTTCATGAGCATCCAAAGACTCACACCTGCATGCCAAGTACAAGTTTAATCAGACCGACACGTAAAGTCAATGACAAACATAGTCAACTGCATCAATTCTTGTGAGTCGAGTCAATTATCCGGCAACTCAAATAAAGAATACTGTCATAAAAAGGCGGCTGCTTACTGAAGGGACCATTTTAGATGATGGATTTGATCTTCTATGTGATCTCGCTCACTCCTAAGCATTATAAGTTGCTGCACAAAAAAGGCATTAAGTATGTAATTTATAAGATTTTGTGTGGCAGTATGCAATTAAAAGACCCGAAGGCCTATGCCTACCTTGCGAGTGTCCCGTAAGTGACAGAGAAGTTTAACTTCCTTTTCAAGCTCTGGAACAACGAGCATCGTCCTCCAACCTAATGACGTAAAGAAAAATAATGATGCTTAAGCAATTTTCTTTATGTTTTTAGTAAAGTAAGAGGTAGCTTAAAGAGTTGTACCAAGAACTTTTTTGCTGCGCAAAATATCCCCATATATATGGTCTCCAACATATAGAACCTAACAACAGTGAACCCTGTGTTAATTTTTCTACATAAAGATTTCAAGTAAAAAAGATAACGTAACTAGCTATATTCAACATCATGAGAAAAAAAAAAAAGCAAAAGTTAATGGAGATAAAAAAAAATAAGACACCTGTGAACTTGATTCAACATTCAGTAGTTTATGCAGATGGCCAACATTGCCTCCCTGAGACAGGAATCGTGAAAAATCACATATAAGAAAATACCGAACGGGTCTTAAATTGAAATTTGTCCATATAAAGATTGCAACAATTTCCATTTTAGAATGTTAAAAAACGTTAGAAACATTTCCACTGATGTCATTATTTACAAAGTTGGTGATATTTACTTGGGCCCACGAACTTCGCCTAATGTCACATACTCACATTTAAGGGTATTTTATAACAGCTGACTAGCAGCAAAAAAGTTGGTTCCATGTGGTCAATCGATCATTATACTTTTCATAATAACAAGAGAGCACAACAAATATTGATTACCTGAAACACTTTGTAAGATTTGTCTGGCATTTGATCTGGCAGTTCTAAAGACGGCCCCCCAACCTGATGACATTGAAAATTTGGTAAACAAATGAATAATTATAACATAAGTAGCACAGAAGTAAAAAGACTATTTTCCATACAAACCTGAGCCATAGGACTACCATTATCAGTATTAATAAGCATTCCCGAATCAGTGTCCACAGCAAAAAGATTTGTACGGTTTTCATCGTGGAAGAATTTAGGCTTTGCACTGCATAATATATGTATACTTATGTGAGATACGTTTCACTAAACATAAACAGTATTGGTGGATATTGAACATTCCACAAATTGTATAAGTTAAATAATTAAAAAATCTCACATTCACAATTCACATTATGGATAATAACATATAAAACAATAAAATTAGTATTAATTTGAACACATAAAAAGGCTGCTAAGACAGAAAGAGTATGACCTGCCAGATATGACAACGTCAAAGTGTTGGAGCCAGTCTAGGGTCAGGGAAGAGCTGCCATCAAGCTTTGGGGGCCCACATAGAAAATTCATAACAACATTTGTGTAATCCCAAAGGCTGCATAGTATAAATATGTTATATTACAGCAATTCATGCAATAGTTAAATGATGCACGAAGACCAAATTAAATCAAGCAGATAATTGTAGTTTTAAGAAATTGATAAGTTAAACATCAGAAGAAAGTCGATAACACAAGAAGCGTCATGCAGCTGAGTTTGTACATACACACACAGTCACACGTATCAGACTATCTAAAAAGTAAACGCATACCTGTTTGTCACTAGGAATACAGCAAACCCAGAAGTTCTAAGCATCTGAAGCATTGGAACTATTGAACTGTCTTCATTGATGTACCTAATTTCAAAAATATTGATGAACATAAGAAAATGAAAAGGTAATTTTAAAAATATTGATCAATGCTTTTAGTTAAAGCCCAGACTGAATTTTTCTCCTAAAATGACATTTACCATCACAGTATAATATCAAGAGTGTTAACATATTATTAAATTTGAATGTCACCGAAACCATGTTGTAATCATTGATAAGTTCATTTGAATACCATGGTTAAACAATACTGCCTCATTCCCGATTAGAAATGGCAATTACTATCCATACTCTATGAAATGATCGATTTGGATTGTGGCGTTATCTCAAGTAGGTCAAATAAAAAAGAAATAGCTTAAAGAGAAATAGGTCAAACGAGTTGAGCACGTCAAACAGGATGAAAGTCAAATGAGGTATACATCTTCTAGTCAAAGCTTTAGATTATATGTAATAATGTTGCTTTTGCAATCTTAATTAAGACTGCTATTATTTAAAACCTATTTTTAAAAGTGGGCAAAGGTTTTTGCAAGTCAACCCAACCCAAAACCACATTGCCTGTCTCATACTAAAAAATACTTATTTAAGTAGAATACTACTCGTTACCCAACCCGCTCAACACATAAACTACTGCAAGCCACATAGTCAAAAACTACTTCCCTTCATCCCAAGAAACACATATCAATAGTTCAAAGTCTCACTTTTTGGGATCATTTGCAACCATCTGCTTCAAAGTTCCATCACGATGACACAGATCCACCGCAGCTCGAACATCTCTGTACATACAAAAGTAACTGCACAAACAAATTTTCTACATTAAAAATTAAAACCATAGTACTATATAAGCATTAGTTCACTGTTTAAGATTATAGACAAAGTTGCAATAGTCATATAATTATGAAGTCTTTTGTGGGGTAGGCAAGACTTTTACAAAGGAATATTTAAAGGTATTTAATGATGAGAATAATCATTTTCCATGCCCATGTACAAAAAGAAATCCTCTCATGCATCAATTCGGTTCCCTTTTAAGCATCAAGGTAACAACTTTCTATAGTACGCACAGCATAAATGCCATGCAACCATATTCTGTAACTTTAAAACTAAATAAATATGCATATTTAATGTACTAGCACTTGGCTGCATAATATCATCTATAAGTGAAGACAAACAATGATTTGAAAATCCTTACTCTTTTTCTTCTGAGATCTTTTCTGGATTATTATCCTTAAAGTCCACCAACTGAGCAAACAAATAAGCTTCAGCTAGTGAAAAAAGGGTATCAATGAGTGCATAATCGGGCTCATCAAATGCATCTCGGACTAGGGTATTTCCATACGTGGCCACCTTTTCATCCTTTGATAATAACCTAAATCCATGATATGCCACTTTCACGTATTTATGTCTGTCCATCTGCAAAAAAAAGGACAAAGAAGAAACAAAAACAGGTGAGTATATATTCTCTCCACTAATCTAATTACAAGAATAATAGGATTCGTTTTTACACAATAATGTTCTTATTCTTGAAGAGTTATTTATTCTATTTAAAGGGAATGAGAGAGTGTAACTGAACACAAAAACATAGAAAAATAGATGCATATGCTGGCCTAAGAAGTTATGTTTTATATACAAAAACTGTAAACCTTCAATATATTTCCCCTCTTTTTGTCAAGAACCAGTCCTCTGACCATGTACGTCCAATCAAAAGACCAATCAAGTAACTGCATCCAGTGAAAAAAAAAACTAATAAATAAGTATTAAGATATCAAAAAGTAAATAAACAAACTGAAACAAAAACTAGATTTTAGGATTTAACCCGCTCACAATTTGATGTGATAATATAAAAAACACAGATAGAATCTATAGAACCCAAATCACTCCACAACCAAAACCAGATATGCTGCTAATTCTACATTAGTCTTACGTACTCATTACAACAAAAAGATAAAATCATAAAATAAAGGGAAAAAAGGAAGACAAATGTGGAATCCCTTGTGTACTTGGTTGGAAACTTGGAATGACTATGTCACTTTGTTCCTCATGTATCTTTTGACCTTTTGTCTTCCTACTATTCTATAGACGCTAGTAATTATCAACTTTTGCAAGTGCATTAATATTCCACAACCTAAACTAATACTTATCTGGTTTAAAGTTTAAACAAATTTCACAACATATCATATCCAAATTTTGCATGATCAACATAACAGACCTCGTTAGGGTATCCCAAGTTAGCCACTAACTTTTTGACTGTGCCGCTGTAGGCAAGGGACTCAAAAGTTTCAGGCTTGTATTGTGCAAGTGTATAATCCATGTCAAAGCCAACAGCAACGATATTTTTCATATTCACAGCCCTGTTACAGAAAATATGTTTGCCAATTTCAATCTTTTGCCCTCCTTCCGGAGATGCCCATACACATGAAACCTCAGCTTTTCCACAGCCGTTGGGTCCCTTTATATCTGATGCAAATCCGTAACTTAAGGCATCCATTTTATTGCTTGCTCCTAACTGAAATGGGCCTGGTTTAAACAGGTGTATATTGAATTATCAGCGAGTTGCATAACAACACCACTTCAAATATTCAAATGTAAAAAACAAATAAAACTGTATACTCATGACAGTTTTGAAGACAAATCTAAACATTCATAAGCAATCATACAAACTTATCAACCTCATTACACAACTACCAAAGTTTAGAACAAAAAACCATGAAATCAAGAAGGTATATAACCTTAACTGACCATCAAAGATGACTGGACATGCGAAAGATTATATCCAACCCAAAAATTCACAATGAAACCCAAAATAACCAGATAAGGAAGCCAAAATCTATCCTCCCCTTAATGAGGGTGGGAAGGGCGTTCTCGGGTACCCCACATTGGGTATACTTACCGATTTTGGAACACCGCCACCACCTATTTCAGGTACCCCAAATCGTTGATTAGTAATTGTCTCATTAACCCTTTTCCAACCGTTTTTTTCGTCAACTTTAACCGTTGGGTATGGTTACCGATTTGGCAACACTGCTGCCAGCCGGCCACGTGTTAAGGCGTTTTAGGGTAGTTGAGGATAAAAGTGAGGTGGCAAATTGGTCTAACACTGTAACCCCTCCCGCTCTAAGTGAAAAAAAATAACTTTTTAAGAGACATACCTTTATTGACCACTGAAAGAACAGAAAGCAACTGTGTGTAAATGCTCAAAGCTTTAAGTTAAAACTCCCCGGATACGCTCTGATAAGTGATAAACACCTAAAATCCCAACAAAAACCTACTTATTATTAAGTAAAAAGACTAAACCTAAAGTCGACGAAAACCTGGACCGATCTAAAAGCAAGAAAGCGACACAATCACAAGATAACATTTAACACCAAAACACATCACAATTGACTCTAAAAAACCCTCTACTTATATAACAAATCAAAGTCCACAACACCTTATAAAACATCAAAAAGTCTTTGTGTGTGTGTGAATCAAATCTTCAACAAGAAATAATACAATACAATACAATACAAATACAATACGATACAATAATATACAATAAATAACTTGTATAAAACAGTGACAATCACGTTGAAACAACCATCATTTATTTAAAATTATATAATATGTTAATCCCTAAAACCACGGAACACGATTCATGCATGAACTGTCACAATCACAATCAAACAGTAAAAAAATAAAAAAATAATAAAACATATCATAATAACATATTCAATTATTACAGAATTGAATAAAAATAAGAGCAAACAAACCTTGAGAGGCGTTGGTACTGAACAATTTGGTGAAGGAACGAAACCCTAAATCAGGAACAGAGGAAACAAATTGGGGGAAACAAAAAGAAAGGGTTAGTGTGGATTTAGGAAGGCGCATTTTAGTTCTGGTTTTATAAAGACATTTGTGGAATAATAGTAGTAATAATAATAATATTAATGATAATAATATTAAATGAAGGTTATAAAAGGAATCGGGTACGACGGGAATCTGCTGAAGCGTTTTGTGTGGATTGATAGGTGAGGTTATTAATTGAATTGTGATTACGTAATCAAGTTTTGGAATTTAGTGGGTGATGGTTTGTTTCTGGACGGAATTTAATTGTTTGTTGTGGTAGGTGTGAATGGTGGCTGATGACGGTGGATGATGGTGGTGGAGTGGTGGTGGTGGTGGTGGTGGTGACCGTTATTTTTTTTATATATATTTTGATGGGTTGTGTTTTGGTTGATGATTATGTGGAGGTGGTGTGAAGAGGGTAGAGAATTGTGTTTTTTTGGATTTGGTCCTTGTAGTTTTTTTAGCATTAAATTGTGACCCTTATTGATGGGAGAGTGGAGTGTGAGTGGATATGAGAATCATCTCATTTTCTTGGTATTTATTCATATGTCATATTAGCGTCATATCAGTTTTTTACACGTTTTCTTCAGATTCTCTATATCGCGTCATATCAGTTTTTACACGTTTTCTCCAAATTCTCTATATCGTAAGGAGCTGTCATGGTTTTTCAAGTTTTCATATTTAATTTTACATTAAAAAATTATAACATAAAATAGTAATGTGTGACTTGTGTGTATAGTGTGTGTATGTATAGGTTGTGTAGTGTGTGTATATGTGTGTGTATGTGTCTTTGTTTGAGTCACCAAGAATCGGTGAATAATAACATAATTAAAATCCCTAGAAAAGATGGTTGTGTCCGATCAAGGCTGGCAATCCCTGAGCTCTCCTCAAATGCTACTCTCGACCACCCTTTAAATCCATCAATGATTTTACGTTTAACATGTACTTTCTTTTGATCTTTTGTATTTTGATATCATTATATTAAATATCTTTGCATCAATGACTTATGTTTTTACTTAGTGATGTTTGGTTGTATTTTACATGCGTGCTACCGATTCTAGCTTTCAAAACTATCTAATAATTCATACCATGATTATATTGGTATGTTCTAATCAAATAATTCATTATATGATTACCAACAATGACTTATGTTTTTACCAAGTGATGTTTGGTTGTATTTTACATGCGTGCTACCGATTCTAGCTTTCAGAACTATCTAATAATTCATACCATGATTATATTGGTATGTTCCAATCAAATAATTCATTACATGATTACCAATATGTTCAAATCAATATTATAAATCCTTATCAAATCAAACTTTGATTGTTTAACGTATTTAGCTATACAATTTCTTAAAAAAGTAAATATATATTTATATGCTTCTTAAACATATATAGTAAATATATCTTTGCGTCGCTATCAAATATGATACGTTTTTATGAAATCTTTTTATGCTTATTTATGTATTCACGCAATTGTGACTTATTTTTCTATAAGAGATGGTTACATTAAGAGAAAAAATGTAAATTACTTAAATAATGTTTGATATATAATCAAATATTTGTGTGTATGTGATTTATTGGATATGTGACTAAGAAAAACAACTGGTAAAAATTTTACAAGAAACATTATCACATGCGTATAAGAAAATGAAAGAGCATGTGTCAAATAATGGATTTTATAAACTCATCTCTTGATAGGTATGGAGAATCCCCAAAATTCTTAAGATTCCAATCTTATTTTACAAGGGAGATAATTTATACTATAAAATAGATGCACATGTACTACATGCTTGTTCTTGCTTTAAAGGTACTTTATGTGTACCGTAAATTTTTCATGGAAATTCGCCTTTCTTCCTGTAAACCATATTCTCCATCAACAAGCACCTGTTACTCCATACTTGGACCTTGGTCACACCTTGTCCTTTGATGATAATGAAAAGAAATGAATATGTGATTTTACTATCACCGATACATAGGGCTGCAAACGAACTTAACTTTCAGCGAACTGTTCATGAACCGTTCGGCGGGAAGTTCGTTTGTGTTCGTTCGTTTAATAAACGAACAAAATATTCCGTTCATTTAGTTAAACGAACATGAACAGAGGCTACGTTCGTTCGTTTATGTTCGTGAACGTTCGGTAACGTGTTCAGTTATGTTTGTTTGTTTGTTTGTTTGTTTATGCTCGATAGTTTAATAAGGATTTAGTTTTTATAAATTGTCTTAATATTATTTTATGTTTATTTATTTAACCCAAATAAATAAATAAACATATATGTATGTGAATTCGATTTTGTTAGAAAGTTAATATATGTGCGTTTGTGTTTGTTTCTGTTCTTGAACACTTCTTTGTGTTCATGAACAAAATTAACAAACAAACACGAACATGATTGTTTTCTTAACAAACGAACACGAACAGAAAATCCCGTTCGATAAGTGTTCATTAACAAATATTTTCCTTAATAAACGAACACGAACAAGGCCTTGTTCGTATTCGTTCAGTTCGTTTGCAGCCCTACCAATACAAATTTAGTTAATTGGATTTATTTAATACCAACACGAAACTGACTAAATATTGATGTGCTATGTATGGTCTAAAAATATAAACTAACCTAGACACCTAGTAATATAAAACAGACTCAACTAAACTAGACCACACGACAGGCAAGTGTACCTATCAATGCAGTACAAACTAAGTAAGTCCGAGTATCAAACCCACAGGACACAACTAGAAAACAAAACTCGACTCGACTAAGACTTAAACTAAATGATTTAAAGGTTGATTTTTGGTTTTTTTTATAATTAATTAAAATAAAATAAAATAAATAAACAAGATAAACTGACAGCAATGATAATTGAGGAAAATATCAGGATAGGAAGGCAACTACCTAGGTCAAGAATCCTACATGAAAACTCACAACTCTCGGTAATGGAAAACTGAATGGATACCAGATTCTAAAGATAACTTAAGAAACTCTAAGACGTATTAGATCTCCTCCCGGTCTCACCAACACACCCCAAAGAATCCTAAAGAATAAAACACTGGCTATCTAGCTCAGATCACCTCCCGGTCTCACCCAACTAAGAATGTAAAGGTACTCAAATGACTCGATCACCTCCCGGTCTCTCTAATCACAATACACCCGAAGATGTAGAGGAGTAATCTAATTGGGTTAACTATGACTTGGAATTGCAAGAAACTAAAGACAACTAGGATAGGATCACCTCCCGGTCTCACCCAAAACCTAACATCTAAAGCTCTAGACAACCCAACATTCCATCACCTCCCGGTCTCAAGAATGGAAGAATACTTAAGTCCTTTAAATTCTCTAATCAAGTTCCTATGGCTTTCGGTACCAAAACCATAAACTAAGCTACAAGCACCAAGCAGGTAACCCTAATAAACATCCAAACATGAAAGACATTCACTAAGACGTTTATGGAACTATCAAAGATAATAAATTAGACCTAAGTACGCACACACATCATAATAAACACCAACTAAATCGTTACCGAAACATTAACCATTCAAAATAATCCATAAACCGAAAGCTATAAAATTAACACGCAGTCATCATACAACCTAGGTAGTGGTTCAAGATTTAGCTACTCATAGTAATGAAAAACAATAAAAACAAAGGTTCAACATAAAAATTAATCATGGTCTCAATATTTATAAACACAAGGTAAATAAATATAAAACTAAAACTTTTAATGATCGAACCCGTAGCTTCGCTCTTGAACCCAAGCCTTCCTGGCCTTCAATTAATCCTCACAAAACAATTAGAGCTGCTGTTCTTGATATCGTTCGATCCTTCTCGGCGGCTGTGATATAATGTTCGATGAATAATGATAATATCTCCCTCTCTAAATAATGTGCCCCTCAAAATTAATATTGCACCCTCCAATATCTCGCCAATTAGGATTTTTTTTTTTTTTTTTTTTTGTAAGTTTTGTTGAGCCCAACACAAGTCCACGAGGCTTGACTTGTTTTTTTTTTCAATATTTTATTTCTTTTTTTTATTATATTATTATTATAAATAATATTATACTCCGTGCTCTCGACTTAGGTGATCTTGACTTGACCAAAGTTTCTCGTTTAGGCTCCAACGTCCATGACCACCTCCTCTCAAGTGTTCGTGTCTCGATTAAAATTCTTTCGTTTTGAGCTCATTTCACACGAACACCTACAAAATAATTAAAATAATAAATACATAATAAAAATGACACGAAACGAATAAAAACTTGACCAAATAATATACAAAATACACGGGAAAGAGATGTGTTTTGCAACACATCAATATCGATAATCATAATTATGATGTATGACACCAAGGAGGCAACACTCCTTGATTGAGGATACTAAAGGGGGTGCCGCCTTCTTGGTGACACGAAACGAATAAAAACTTGACCAAATAATATACAAAATACACGGGAAAGAGATGTGTTTTGCAACACATCAATATCGATAATCATAATTATGATGTATGACACCAAGGAGGCAACACTCCTTGATTGAGGATACTAAAGGGGGTGCCGCCTTCTTGGTGGGGCAATGAGTAGAACCCTCAAGGCCGACAGCAAATTTCTCACTCCACCTTCCCTCATTTGCTTAAAAACTAGATTATTCCCCGGGTGTTTCTCGGGATAGACAAATTTAATATAAAGTGACAAAATGTGTGTACAGTAAAAGGAATATGTCGTTTTTTCAGGAATTTTTATAAAAGATCAACACTCGATAACTCATAAAACCTATTTCTAATTCTACGTGTGCACATATTACTCGAGTGAAGTCTCTGTACAACTTTGTCACCTTCTCAAAACATTCTAAAGCTGTGATGTAAACTTGGAAAAAAATGACCAAATTGATATCAAATGATATGTTATGACGATTATTGATTTAAGAGGCGTGCATTATGAGATAACTAATTATCACTTATAAATTAGAGATTTACTTAATTAGTGTCTAATAATCGTTGTATGGGGGGGGATAAGGAAAAGATAAAGATATAAATATTAATTAACATATTTGAAATTTTAAAATAATAAGTTATTTTTATTTAAAATATAATTAAAAAAGAATTTTGAAGGGAAATTGTAGGATGTCTTCACTTAGTATCATGTGTCACACCCTTTTCATTTATCTATTAATATATATAAAAAAAAATTGATGTTTGCTGACGTGACATTTAATGGTGGCCTCAACCATCCGTTGAATGTGTCGCGTGGCATAATGAGGTGCAATTTTTTTTTCGTTTTTTTATTAAATCACATAAAATCTATCAATCATCATATATAATTCTCTCCTTCTCACCCCAAACCCTAATAATCTTTTTTTATTTTCAATCCCTTTCTCCCCTTCTACAATCCTAGCCGCCCACAAACACAATCACAGAGAAGTAGGTTAACATTATCATTCACCGATCAGTAATGGATCATGTTGACCCTGAGTAGGTTAACTAATAATATTATTATTATTATTATTATTATTATTATTAGCATTATCATTCACCAGAGTAAACTCCGTTACCGTCTCCAACGAAGTAGTCAAACTGTGGCGGTGGGGACACTGATGGTTGACGTGGTTACAGAAGCAGCGATGTGGCGGTGGCGACGGCCATGACTGAGACGGTGGTTACCTTTATCTGTGTAAGTGGTGTTTTGGGTCAGTCAACCCGTAGGACCACCAACTGCTACCTTATCCGGTCCGTTTCACACTCTATGATCGTTTTTGCGCCTGACAGACAGGTTAGATCGTGGGCCAGGGATCAAACCGGTGATATTGAGAGGTCGGACCGACTGCAGGGTTGTATCTGCCATTTTAATTTTGGTAGGAGCTAAGGTTTGTGTTAACCAGTAAATCCGTTCGGAAAGCTCCGGCGGGCGACGTTGTTCTGTGTAACTTTGTAGAGGGTGTTTGGGATTGAGTTTGGAAATGCAAAAGTGCTTTTGGTCAAAAGTGTTTATTGGTTTATGACTTTTTGAAGAGGAGTTTCAAACAAAGTGTTTGGATTAGCTTTTGGGATGCGAAACGTCAAAAAGTCAATAAATTTCTTTTTTTAAGTGTTTCGCTTAACTTATTGTGAATATTGGTTGTATAGGTGGTAAATTTGTAATTTTTTTCCAAAAGTCAAAAGTCAAAAGCTAGTATTTCTAATTTATTAAAAACAACTTTTCCACCCTTAAAAGCCAAAAGTCAAAAGTTAAAACAGAAAGTGCTTTTAGGTTACACAAACAGCTTATTAACTTATTGGTTTTTTTTAAAAGCCAATAAGTCAATAAGTTGTTTTGAAACTCAATCCCAAACACACTCGTAATATATTAAAGAAGATGACATAGAAGGAATAAAAACAATTTATTTTGGGGTGTGTTGAAAACGACTCCAAGATTGATTTTTTGTTTTTTTTTTTTTTAACATAGAAAGAGATACTTTTATTTCACAAGAAAACATCAAAGAAAAAATTTCGTAACAAAAGATGCACATGACCGCAAGATTGAATTATGATTAATGATGTGGTGGTTGCGTGAAACAAAATAAAGGTAAAAGGTGTATTGGGAATACAAGAGAACATGTATTCTAACAAATTAAAAAATTCAATATAATGCACGGTTTGAAATCAGACGGAATCTCACAATCACATATTATTGAGATCTTGAAGTGTATACAAATAATGGTAAATATCTGGTCTTAACCTTAGAGTACATTTATCGATTGTTTTCATTTTTTTCGGTTTTGGTTGTTGTTGCAGGTGAATTGAGTAACCGAACGAGATGATGAAGGCGAATTGTCACTTTTGGAGGTAGTGGTTTTATGTATTAATTAGTTTAAGTTTATATTTAGCATAAATAGTAACAACAATTTCTTTACGTAATGTTTAATATCTTTTATCAACTTTTACATGATATGTGTGAAGCAATTCATTAGTTACTGGCGCACAAGAAACTAGATGACAGAAGATGAGGCCATTGAAATTGTGGTGATCAAAACAACAGGTGATAAAATCTTTAGTCAACTTAGTGCATATATTGGTGGCAAAGAGTTGTTCACTAAGGACACATAGTTCGGCAAGGTTTTTAGTGATTCTCCATGTTAAAGTATTAGGTGTTAACATTGGATTTATAGATTGTTTTAGGTTACGTATTGAATATTGATATTAGAGTTATGTATTTTTTTAGCCTTTATGACATGTATTAATATTAGAGTTATACATTGTTTTAGGTTATGTATTGAATATTGATATTAGTGTTATGCATTTTTTAGCACTTATGATAGTTGTTAATATTAAAGTTATACATTATTTTAGGTTAGGTATCAATATTTAGTTCAAAAAAAAAGGTATCAATATTAGTTCAAAAAAAAGGTATCAATATTAGTATTATGAGACTTGGTAGATTTGATAAGTTTTTTAATGGTTACAACTTTCAACTTAAGTGATTGTTTAGTTGACTAGGTTAGGAATTACAGGAGTCATTAGAATGTAAGAGATTAAAGAGATGTGATGAGTTTTTGGCTCTAATGAGAGATTAGAGAGATGTGATAAGTTATTGAATAATTGTAGATTGTTTAGCTGATTACTTATTAGGTTTCAGGTTAGGGAATATGAGTTATTACTGATTAGAATATTATGGACATGCAATGATTGAGAGATTTTGTGATTAGTTAATTTGAGCTATTTGCAATAGGTTACCACGTCATATTACATTTTTCAACATCAGGACCCTTCCAGTGTAATCAGCTAGTTATATATATAGATATGTATGCTTGCACTCTAGACTCATAATTAATCTTTAAATAATGTCTAACTTTTTTAACTCTTAAACATCAGAAGAGATATCATAAATTATTATAACAGGATTAGTATCTGACGTTCTTCATGTTACATTTTGTTTTTCAACACCTAGGTTGTAAGGGTGGACGGGGCACTATTAGATTTGGGCACGGGTACCCTACTATCAGCACGGTATCACCGCTGCCATTCGTGCTGGTAGGGGTCCCGTGAACCGTTTGCTGGTTCTAGTTAACGGGCTGGTAACCATTGATAATAATTGCAACGGTCGTTTTTTAGTATTATTTTATTGTTTTTTTGACCGTTTGAATGAATTTAATTAAAACGGTAACAATTTTTTGACCGTTAATCTAATATAAATGGTAAATCCAAATCCAATCTATCCCACGCTAAACCGTTAATCAAAATAATCAATTGTCCAGATTTAAATTGATCATAAATGGCAAACCAAAACCCAAACCCTAATCCAATCCCGCCCCCACTAAACCGTGTGCGAGCATCAATCTGGACCTTCGAGGATGAACTCGCCTTGGTGAATAGCTATCTTTATGTTCAAGAGCATGGACCCCGGGGAAGGCAAAGTTTTTAGAAAGCGGTTGCCACAAGATTCAAGGAACAAACGGGTGAAAATAATCGTTCAACGGACGCGATACGTGGAAAGTTTTTATCTTTAAATGCGAAGTGGGCAATATTTCAACAATTAGTCGTTAATTGGATGAACCACAATCCGGCTTTAAACGAAGATGGATGGATTGAAGAAGCCCGTAACGAATTCCGAAACATAAACGATGATAACTGTAACAACCGGCAAAATTGAGGTAATTCCGTACTAATTAATTAAACGCGATTAACGTAATTAACCGTAATTATGTGCTGAATATTTAATTGAGGCCTTAGAAAGATAGGAATTCCCAAATAATGCATAGGAATGCATGAGTTTAATAGCAAAGCATGATAGGATCGTGCGCAGACAAAACTATCCGGTATGGACACTGGCGATTACCCGGTAAAACTTAAATAAGCGAAACGAACACCGGACACCCGGAATATAAAATAAATAATATTTTCACAAAATATTATGAGTTTTGGAAACCCAAAGCCATACGAGAAAGCTTATTGCACAAATCTCCCGGTAACGAATAAAGTGCGCGTACCGCACCCGATACGCGCGTAACACGTAAATTCACCCGACAAAAACCGAAATAAATTATCAGTAATTCAACTGGACATAATTTTATGAATATTAACGGTATTTTAATATTGAGGTAAACCGCGGTTAAAATTCGGGAAATACCCGGGCGGTACCCGAAAGGAACTAACTTAACAAGTAATGGGGTATTATTTAGCAAAGTGGACCCCACCAAGACACCCTTGGGGCCGGCCATGGCCCACCAAGGTGAAGGTTACTTGTGTTAACTAAAGATTAATCATTTGAAAGATAATAATCATGAGCTTGCATGTAAAAGCATTGGGCAATAAAATTCACCAAATCACCACCCCTCTCCCTCTAAAACTCGGCCCAAACACCCACTTAATCCCCCAAGATTTTCAAAAATCTTTCATAAATCTTCCATAATCTCACTAACCAATCCTTGCAAGATATTGGTAATCTTTGGAGATTGGATAGAAGATTATAAGGATACATCAAGATCACACTTAAGCAAAAACACAAAAATCTTTTCTTGTTCTTCTTCTTGGCCGTGGACTTCCACCACCCCACCAACACCTCTCATTCAATTTTTACTACTTCAAATCACCTCTAGTTCATCCTAAATCAAACCCCTTCTTGTGTGTTTAAGAGCTTGGAGCATAACCCACTTGGAAGAACACACTAAACCACATCCAAAATCCAAGATTTTGTCTTCCCTAGCCTTGAGCTAGTTGTAAGTCTTGCATTGTTTTATTAATTAAAATGTCATATTTTTGTGCTATGAATGCAAGTTGTACAATGTGGGTAATAAAAATGAGTTTTATAGAAGTAATGGGTTTTGATTAAAAATGAAGATGAAAGAATAATAATATGATGAAATCTTAGATTATTATTAATAAAAGTGGTATTTTGAAGAAAGTGTAATAATAAGAACATACTTGTATGTTGAAAGATGAGAAAAGCTATATTTTGGAAAGTAACTTGAATATGATGAAAAGTGGTTTTAATCATCTTAGGATGATATAATAAGGTCATAAAAGTATTAAAATGGGTTAGAAAGCCATAGATGGAAAAGTTAGTTCTTCAAAGTCCACTCACTTAGATGAGTGAAAGTTGGATGTTTTGGATAAAGATATGAAATAAACATGTTAATGATACCTAGAATGGATTAGAAGAGCATTAGAAGTAAAAAGAAGTAAAAACAACTAAACATGGTGAAAATGATTCTTCAAAGTCCACTAAAGTGGAAGAAAAATATTAACCTTGAAGGATTGAGTGAAAAATGCTACAAGTGTAAGTTAAAGGATTAATATGACAACATTGGAAGCCAATGGACTAAAATAAATATTTTAGAAAGTTATTGGACCAAAAACACAATGATGGAAATATCGGTGTCAAAAAGTGTAAGTAATGATTTACAAGGTTGAGTTGGTAAATAATAGTAGCCTACTTGGGCATTTTAAGTAAAAAGTATATTTTTATAAAATGGACGTTTTATAAAAATAAATGGAGTAGCGCGAGTATTTTATAAAGTAAGATTGTATAAAATAAATACTTGGGAAGACTTGTACAAAAATAAGATACTTTTATATAAATGGGAATATAAAAGTATCGGAAACATTTTTGGTAACAAGTTGGACGAGTCGGACTAAAACGTACATGATATATTTTTCCAAGAAATAAACGTTCGGAATCGGAAGTTGGAACAATACTTCCATAAGAACGCGCAACGGGAATAAATATGAAAAACGCTAACTAACAAGCTTAGTTACACGAACCAACGTAAACGGACTTATTACGTCGAGATAAAAATATACATATATATTTTACGGAAATAAAATATATATAACAAGGGTGAAACGTGCGTAACACTTTCCTAAGTGTAGTAACAATATTCGTGGGAAAGGAGAAACATAACGTAACAAACTAAAAACGCTAAACGACACATGAACTTAACAAGTAGTATCCACGCGACGATATATGTACATATACTCGTTTCCGACGAAATTCTAGTATATCTATTTAAATGGGAAAATAGATATACGAGAAGGAAAACCGAGACGAGTAGGTGAGGTACATCTACGAACGCGTGAATACCGACAAAGATCCTAGTACATTTATTTAAATGGGAAAATGAATGTACGGTGTGGTAAGTCTAGTCGAGCGTTAAGATTATGTTACCAAACGACAAAGACTTAGCATATTTATTTAAATGGGAAAATAAATATGTGGCAAAGTAAGTCGGGTCGGTTAATAAGAAAACACTTTATATTGAGCGAAAGGATCCTAAGTATAATTATTTGAATGGGAAAATAATTATACGTTGGGTGGAGTCGTGTCAAGTATAATGTTGTACAAGTCATAAAGAATATTAATAAGAATAATACATGACTTGTAAGGAAAGGGTAATCCATCGCCATTGAACCTAGGATACGAAACTATTAAACGGGAATTGGGATAAAGACGTGGTCGGGAAGTTGGGTGTACAACTTGCCAAGGCACATACACCATAGGTGTAAGTGACTTATACGCCTAGAACCTTTGTAGGTATGGGATCACAAACTTTACTACTTTCTTTGAGCCGAGCACAGTTACAGGTGAGTCTCACGGCCCCATTTCTAAACTATTTAACGTTTTTACGGGGGAAAGATATGTTGGGATTGTATGACGGGTTGGATACTTGAGTAAAGATCGCCACTCGGGGTTGAGACCTCCCCACTATAATCATTTATTCAGGGATGAGAAACCAAAGGGATATATGGATAGTACTATTGGTGCCTGACAAGGCCCACCCCTAATCGATAGCGTCGATTATGCATCGGCGTATGCCTGGGGTGCACTTATTCTGAAATAAAGTCGTAGGAATACCGAGTAACGACTTTGGGCGGGGGCATTATTAATTGTCTTGGTTTGGTTATAGGCTCAAGTAAAATTGTAGGACTTTGCAACTCCTATAAATGTCATAACAAGGATATTCCCACTTTATTAAAGACTTATTAAATTAAAACCTGTGAACTCACCAATATTTATATATTGACGATTTTCAAACATATCTTTCAGGTAATTGATTGATGGAAGTTAGCATGGCGAGCAGGGTCGGGGATGTCTCCAAATTGGGCGTTGGGAATGTCGTGACGGGGTCTTATCTCTTTATTCCATGGACTTAGGGATAAAGGGAGAAGCCTCTTTATCAATTTCGAAAACAATTTATAATTATGTATGAATAATTTGACATGATTATTAGCATCGAATAAATGCCCGTTTTCTAATTAATATTGTGCTTTGCATTAATCTTGGCTTAATACTTTTGAACCGTCGCGCCACGTGTTTCCGCCTTAGACGTGGTGTGACAATAACCCCCCGAGGGTCGAGGTTTGGAGAGCTATGAGAAGACGTTTTATAATATTTTAGGTGTTTCTACTATTTATTTTACCGTGTTAAATAATGTTTGATAATTTGTTTAATTACCATTCCTTAAAAAATAATATAATATAAACATTTCAGTGAAGTGAATCAGTGGAGTGATGCCTACAAAAAAGTGAATAAGTGAAGTAAATCAGTGAAGTGATGTGGCAGTGTATAATTGGTTAAAATCAGTGAAACAAATTTCATATTCTAGGAGTGCTCCTTAAGCCCTAATATATTGCTGATTACCCCTATTAATGCTTTAAGATATGTCGTAGTCGTCGTTATTATTAATTTTGTTGTTATTATTATTATTATTATTATTATTACTTTAGGGGTAAATTT
Source organism: Ambrosia x helenae (assembly GCA_030844895.1). Taxonomy (NCBI): domain Eukaryota; kingdom Viridiplantae; phylum Streptophyta; class Magnoliopsida; order Asterales; family Asteraceae; genus Ambrosia; species Ambrosia x helenae. The sequence goes on along the minus strand of CM061233.1, from coordinate 18,929,288 downwards.
ATTTCTCATATAAATTTATCTATTATTATTATTATTATTATTATTATTATTATTATTATTATTATTATTATTGAGAAAATAGGGTAGTTGATGTGCTCAAAGTGGTTTAATAAAAACTAACTAAATTGACCTAAACTAGACACTCTAAGTTTTAAATTTATAACCTAAGACTCTCTAAACCTAAACCACACAACCGGCAAGTGTACCGGTCAGTGCAGTACAGCTAAAGTAAGGCCGAGTATCGAACCCACGAGACTCTAATGGAAGACGGTAACTAGACTCGAAAACTTATCTAAAACTGAAGTAAAACTATTTATTATTTTAGAGAGGGTGTTTTCTAAAACTAAATTCAAGAAAAATAAAGCTTAACTAAAATAAACTAAACTGAACTTAAGACGTGAACCGAGCTGAACCGAATTCAAATGATGGTGAGAATACTACTTAGGTTAGAATCCTACTCATGACTGACTAACTTTTATGGTTATGGAACTAGCTATGGAACCGGGATCTTTAGATACTAAACTTACAGGATAAACTAGAGGACCCTCGACCCTTCTTAAGGAGAAACCTAAGGTTACCTATAAGTCGTTAAACCACCGATTGAGAGGTTACCCTTACAGGCTTACCTACTCTGATGATATAGTACCCGCTAGACAGTCTACCTTACAGCGCGAAAGCCTCACTACACTAAGGGTGCAAGGGGTAACTATAGAAAACTTGACCTGACTCGATACGCAAGTAGCGGTAAGGAAACTAGGAAGATCTTCTTACAAAGCATCTAAATCTAGCAATTTAACACCCTAGACATATCGACAATCCCGCACCTTACAGCTATTGGAATTGGAAGAATACTTAGAACTACCCAATCAACAAAAGTCACTCCTATGGAAAACACTAGCAATTTACCATAAACTAGTTGCTAACACAAAGTCCACAACCTAACGTGCATTCATACATGAAAGACATTCACAAAAACGCATGTGGAGTAAATAATTATTAATTGAACAAAACTAGGTACGCATATACACCAGATCAAAAATAATCAAAGTCTTTACTAAATCATCAACCCATAGTCAAAGTTCCAAAAAAACATAAAAAACGTTCATTCAATCATGAGTATTCATCATAACCTAAGTAGTAATGAAAGTCTAGCCAATAAACATGTTCAAAATAAGAATAAAATCAATTCTAAGATCATGAAACATAGTTTGCAATTCAAAAGAACAAAGGAATGAAGAAACCGAATGATTAAAACCCGAATCTCTCAATCCCAATGCTCAAAATCTTGACCCTTCGCCTTTCTCTCACCTCCAAGTGCTCCCAAGCAGCTCTTTTTCGTCCAAAAGTGTAGAATGAAGCTTAAAATTTCGTTCTAGGGTTTTAAAATCCGATTTGGGCTTGAAAAACACAATTTTGGGCTTCCTGGTGGCCATCGCGTAGCACGACGGGGTCCTGGGTAAGTCGTCGCGTCACGCGACGCCCTCAAAGTGAATCTGCATAGCGTCGTGTGACACGACGGGGTGCTGGGGAGTCTGTCGCGTGACACGACGGGCTAATTTTTCCAATTTTGTTTATATTTATCTTCTCTTTCCATTTGTGACTCATCCGGGACCTCGTAAAGCACCGTTTATGCATAAATTTGCCTCTTTTGCCATCCGGATTCCTGTGACACATAAAATACTAAATAGAAACTGAAAAATATATATAAACGACACACACTGACTCGATAACGACTCAAAATATGTACAAATAACCGATGTATTTTGCAATACATCAGTAGTGATCACTACCAATTTAGTGAGACGAGAAGAAGTGAATAAGATCTTGTTAGTGAGAAGTGAAAAATATGTGTACTAAAAAACATTCCCTTAGTAAATAACTCATGGTGAAAACTAAAAAACAATATAGTTAAAACTACTTTATGCTTTTTTTATACTAGCGTTTTAAATTTGTTCGACTTCATATTCTGTGCTGTGGTTTAGCTTCCTGTTATAATCTGCTTTTGGTGTTTATAATAGGGAAAATCCCTAAAATAAACATTGACCATCATATAATTACAAAAATAAATATACGAAAGATCTTAAGTTTAAAGACTTCATACTATTCAACACCACTCTGAATCTTACATTTGTCCTAAGAGTCTTAAATAAAGACTCTTTATCCCACAAACAACCAATAAAATGATGACACAAAGGTAAAAAGGCTACTAGACGCTTAAGTTTTGTAGAGTTTTAATCCTAGACTCCAAGCCTGAAGTCTTAAAAATGTACGGAATGGTCTTTGGTTCAAATAAAAAGTCTTAAAAATGTACGGGCGCGTCTATAGTTTGCAAGAGTCTTAGTAATGTACGGAAATGTCTTTAGTTCAAATTAAAGTCTTGTGTCATCATTTTATTGGTTGGTTTGTGGGACCATTACAAGTTAAAGAATCTTTATTTAAGACTCTTGGGACAAATGTCAGATTTTGAGTAGTGTTGGATAGTGTGAAGTCCCTAAGCTTAAGACCTTTCATGTGTTTATTTTTGTAATTAAAGGATGTTCAATGTTTATTTTGGAGATTTTCCCTTTATAATATCTTGTTTGGTTGGCGGTTTAAAAAAATGTCCTACTTTGTGAAATCTTAATAGAAACTAGGATTATATTACCCCCCGCTTCATGGCGGGAGTTCCTGTTGCATTCAGGGTTTGGTGGACGTTAAAGATCGCGTGTCTGTGACAACCGTCACCCTTAACTTTTAGCGGGTTGTCAGATCTAGTCCGTGTACTTCCAATGTTTTTGAATCTAATAAAATTTGAGTTCCTTTGATTATTTATTATTATTTTTTTGAAATGTTTACATTTTGACCGAACGCGTACGTGAAAACATTATTTTAATCAAGATATAGCTTAGCATTTATACAAAATATATATTAGTTATTTACTGAAATTAATAAAAATGTTTTGAAAGTTTAAGATTTATAAAATTTAAAAACATTTTAGTTAACCTAGTTTAACTAAGTTAAAGTTTTATAAAGAAAGTTATTAACCAAGTTATTCATAATATCAACTTAGTTAAGAAAGGGAGGGACCTAAATTGCCAAGTTTAGAAAGTTATTCAAATTTGTATCATCTTCCCCCTGGACCACGTTTTTTTTTTTCTTTTTTTTTTCCGGTCGGCCACCTGCCGGATCCGGTGAGTTTCTCCGGCGTGCTCCAAATCAGTTTTTTTACATGAAATTAGCGCGGTTAATGGTCTTCATACGTTTCTCCACGCATTGTAACGTATTACCCTCAATAATATCAAGCAATAAACGAGTTTCAATGGGAATTAAGGCTTGTAACCGTCGACATTTTAAGACCAAGATTAATCGCCATTTTCCTCGATAATTGTATAAATTAACTACTGAAGTTCGTCCCCAATCCTTTACACTCTTTAAACCCACGAAAAACACAACATATAAACGTCCAGAAACCTCCAATTCGTGGGTTATGTTCGGCACTTTCTTCTTCATTTTGACACATAAAAGCGTATGGTAAGCTTATGTTTTTGATGCCGTTTTAATCTTTATTCGATTCCAGATAAAAGCCCTATGTTTGTGATTGATAACAGAAACGTTTTGGGTTCGATTTTAAAACCTAGGGTTAGGGTTCTTGCTTAGTATATTTGGGGAAGATGATGTATAAAGTAACTTTATAAAAATTACATTTGATTTGAGTTTATTCAACAAAACTGAATATGGTAGAGTGGTTGTATGCAGCTTATGGTCTAGGAAAGACTCAGGTTCGAGTCCCTCAGCAACCAATTCTTTCTTGATTTTTTTTATTATTCATATTATCATATATTATATTTATATAAATTCATTATTCTTATAATATTCATAATAAATTCATTTTTGCTCCAAAAATTATGAAAATTTAGGAGTAGCTTCTTGACACCTCATAGAAAATTACCCCACTTTTAGTTTTTGGAAAATGTGTTATTTTTATATTTTTATTGAATTAATTTGTTTTAATCATATTTAATTCATTAAAAATTCACTTTTAATGATTTTAATCTCAAACTTTTTGGGTAATTATTTCTCATCATCATGAACTGATATAAAAATTATTATTTCAGAAAACATTTAATTTTATTGACTTTCCTATTTTTAATCATATAAACATAATTTAATCTCGTTAAATCAATTTTAAATATAAATAAGTTTATATAAATTGTGAGAAAATTATTCTAATTTGTTTACATCAGAAATCATTCATTTTCTATAAAAATAGGATTTTTGGATCATGTATGGTATTATTAGTCTTATTTACGTTTAATTAGACATAATAAAACATTTATTTATTTATACAATTTAAACATCTATTTATAAATATTTTTCTTATAAAATAGAAATACTCATATGGTTTAATGTCTTTATTATCTTTTGTTGGATCATTGTGTAACTCAAAATTATTTATTTATATATTTATGTTTATTGTATTTATTTTATTTTAGTTAAAGTAACTAACTAAATTATTTTGCCTTAATTATTCAAACATATCTTTATCTAAATATTCAATAGGTAATAATTATATTATTTAAACCACATTTACAACCTTTCATATATTATTTGTGATATACAACTTTTACATTAACGCGACTTATCATAAAAACTCTAATTCCCCAAATCGACTTAGCAAACCCTAATGCCTTAGACCCTAGTTACCTTAGACTTTTTAGACATTTCCTTATTAGTACTCTCATACATTATAGGTTGGATTCTTCGGAATTCCCATTATTTAGCTCACGACCGCTTAAGTTGGATTTTGATCGCTTTTGCAAACTGTGAGTATATCTTTCCCTTTTTTTACTGTTTTACTATTCTGGGGTGACTCATGTACTTATATATTAATCAAGTTTCAATTTCTTATACTCAATGCAATTATCATGTGTGTTTGCTTTATGTTAATTGGTGTGTCTATGGCTTGTCAAAATCATTAACCGCTGGGCGGCCTAGCTTTTCAATGAATAGTACTATGGTATACCCCCTTGAGACTCTGTCAAGAGAATCTTGGTCATTGTCTTGTTAATTCATTATTCAGTTGGTTAGTCATGTGTTAGTCATTATTCTCAGGTTTGGTTTTGAACGGATATTACTTATTACATAATTGCAAATGGTACCGCACATGAATTGCTAAACACTTTTCCTACTATATATATTCAAACAGGGTATGCTCACCAATACATTTTGTATTGACCAAATTATTTTCGTACATGTTTCAGGTTCTTATGAGATTATTTCCAAGCATTTGGAACTTAGACTTAGATTGAGCTTACTGTATCTTAGTTTAGATTGCTAGTCGTAATTGTTGTATTTCTTTCAATGTAATAAATTATTAAATTCAATGTATTCAAATTTTACATTTCTAGTCCATGAGCTATTGAACAATCGTCACTACGTGACACCTCGATGTTTCCGCCATCGGTTGGGGTGTTACAGATTGGTATCAGAGCCATGGTTATAGGGAATTAGGTTATTAGAATGCCTTTTAGCCTAGTCTATAACTAAGCTTATTTTCACGAGTCCTCTCGTTTATATTTCTCTTATTTCTTATATTTTCTATCAAGATATTTTCGTTATGATTATTTCTCGTTATTCTTTCGATATTTTGCTTGGCGAAGAAGACACTCGTATTTCACAAACAAAATGATATCATCAAGTTAGGAGTGATATCCATACCTTGGTGACTAGTTTCACCCCTCTATATGTTATTTATCTTAGGATTATATCTTTGAGATAGGAGTGACATCCACACCTCAAAGAGTATTTCCTTCAAAAAGGAACTTAACCACTAAGCTGGGAGTGATATCCTTAACTTAGTGATTGGTTTCATTCCACAATTGTTTTCAATTTTGAAATACATCTTTGAGTTAGGAGTGTAATCCATATCTCAAGGATCTATTTCTGCATCTCGTTTTAATCTCACTAAAGTTTTGAAATATACTAGTGATGGGGCACGTGCAATCTGGAAGGGTGAGCGCCTGTATGGGAACTCTCGGGATGAGCATTCACTATTAGGCTAAAGTACGCCTCTACAATTCACTAATAACATTTCGATTACTTTAGTTAGTCAAAGTTTCCTATGGAAACAATCTCAATGTTTTATGATATTGATATCTATGTTTTGTTCATCATTTGAAGACTCAAATGATAAATTATGAATTTTCTTAAATATTAGTAATCTATTACATACGTTAATTTTATCATTCACGTCATTTTAGATCTTGGTCTTTTAAAACACATTAAATTTACACATACTTCATGAAATGGTTTCATTTTGCATATTACAAACTTGTATTGCATATTTTAAAGGTCAAATGTAATTTTTTTTTTTCATATGACGTATTCAATATATTTTTTTCGGGAGAAACTTGCAAATAATAATATGCCTTATAACACTTTTCAACTCGACTTCTTGTAAACACATGAAAATACAAAGATTTTTTTTTCAAATGAACCTGTTTTGAATCTAAAACACACTTCGACTTCTAAAAAGTTATCCTCGTGCATTACTACTATCCTTTCAACTATAACACAAAGTTTGAGCAAACTACGTTTTTGATAAACGAAAATTTATCTTATTACACTCGCACTCTTTCAATCGCAAAAACGTTTGGTCTAACAAAATATTGTGCATATCCTATAAGAATGTTACTAATTGTCTTTTATCATATAGTGCATATATGTAAAACTAACTAAATTTAAACCCTTATGTCAGTAGACTACACGACTGTTTGTGTACTCTCACTCATCGTAAATTTCATTATTTTATTATTGCACCATTTTTATTCATAGTTATTTCTAACACGTTATTTGTGATTATTTTCACATTGACTATTTGCATTAATTCAACTCGTTTACTTCCATTTTGTGCAATTGTACGATTTACTCGATTTATGTTATACTATTCTCTCAGTCGGAATTTTATGCTATACTTATATATTTACTTGAACACATATTTGGTATGCATACTTTCTTTCCTGTATTGAGCAAAACCCTGTTATACATACCTTATTTTGGTTCTTCATCATGGCCAATGAACATACTAGTTGATAACTCGTATGAGATCTAAGCCAGTTCCCACGTACGACTCGGATTAGAGTATTTCTTTAATCCGAGGGGAACGGTGTAACCCTCAGAGTTTATTAACATGAGTGTTTAGAGTCAACGATGTGAACAAAAGTTACCGGTTAGGGGTGAACCTGAAAGGGAAGAACCTCTGACCATGTCTATTACTTACCTGTTACTCTCATTACGGTTAAAGGGTAAACCCGAAAGGGAAGGACCTCTAACCATGTCATGATTAAACATTATTTCATTACAGTGGCTATTACATATTGGTTGCACACATTTATTTCATGTTAAGATTATGGAAAAGCATAACACCCCAGTGTAAGGTAAATCGATGATTACGGTCCGGAACGCAATCATGGGCTTACAGGTACATGAGGGTGGTGTGTGATTCTACTTAGGCTATTGGTAGACAATCAGTACGAGTCCAAAGTATCGGGAGTGTGGTGGGTTAGCTGTGGTACACCCTATATATAAGCATAAACGATACTACGGGAGCGGACTAGGAGTCTAACAAGAACCTACCCATTACTACCTCTTCCTTAGATCATTGACTAATAGCTAGCATAGTCGATATGAACATTCTTACACGAGCTTTAAGTCGTCTTCCTAGAGTCTTTCTCTTGACCACCCAAACAGAAAACACAAACCTTGTATACTCTTACACACTTGATCATTTGGATACTTGCTGCATACTCTAATAGTATTTAGTCAGAAACTTTTCTAAAGTAGGGGAGACTACCTTCATCAGCGCCTTTTCCTCATTAGTTACACATTCCTAAAACTTTTCTCATTTAAACTCTTAACTTTCTAACTTCGAATCAACTGTCAAAAGATTTTGGAAACTTTTACTTTGGATATTAGACAACTATTTCAAATCTGGTCAAATCATAAATGGTGAATATATATATATATATATATATATATATATATTTTACTACTTGACTTTTACAACGCCTTTGGTTTCATAGTAAACTCCACTTGAAAGAAATTTCGAGACGAAATTTTCTAAAGTAGGGGAGACTGTGACAACCGTCACCCTTAACTTTTAGCGGGTTGTCAGATCTAGTCCGTGTACTTCCAATGTTTTTGAATCTAATAAAATTTGAGTTCCTTTGATTATTTATTATTATTTTTTTTTGAAATGTTTACATTTTGACCGAACGCGTACGTGAAAACATTATTTTAATCAAGATATAGCTTAGCATTTATACAATATATATATTAGTTATTTACTGAAATTAATAAAAATGTTTTGAAAGTTTAAGATTTATAAAATTTAAAAACATTTTAGTTAACCTAGTTTAACTAAGTTAAAGTTTTATAAAGAAAGTTATTAACCAAGTTATTCATAATATCAACTTAGTTAAGAAAGGGAGGGACCTAAATTGCCAAGTTTAGAAAGTTATTCAAATTTGTATCATCTTCCCTCTGGACCACGTTTTTTTTTCTTTTTTTTTTCCGGTCGGCCACCTGCCGGATCCGGTGAGTTTCTCCGGCGTGCTCCAAATCAGTTTTTTTACATAAAATTAGCGCGGTTAATGGTCTTCATACGTTTCTCCACGCATTGTAACGTATTACCCTCAATAATATCAAGCAATAAACGAGTTTCAATGGGAATTAAGGCTTGTAACCGTCGACATTTTAAGACCAAGATTAATCGCCATTTTCCTCGATAATTGTATAAATTAACTACTGAAGTTCGTCCCCAATCCTTTACACTCTTTAAACCCACGAAAAACACAACATATAAACGTCCAGAAACCTCCAATTCGTGGGTTATGTTCGGCACTTTCTTCTTCATTTTGACACATAAAAGCGTATGGTAAGCTTATGTTTTTGATGCCGTTTTAATCTTTATTTGATTCCAGATAAAAGCCCTATGTTTGTGATTGATAACAGAAACGTTTTGGGTTCGATTTTAAAACCTAGGGTTAGGGTTCTTGCTTAGTATATTTGGGGAAGATGATGTATAAAGTAACTTTATATAAATTACATTTGATTTGAGTTTATTTAACAAAACTGAATATGGTAGAGTGGTTGTATGCAGCTTATGGTCTAGGAAAGACTCAGGTTCGAGTCCCTCAGCAACCAATTCTTTCTTGATTTTTTTTATTATTCATATTATCATATATTATATTTATATAAATTCATTATTCTTATAATATTCATAATAAATTCATTTTTGCTCCAAAAATTATGAAAATTTAGGAGTAGCTTCTTGACACCTCATAGAAAATTACCCCACTTTTAATTTCTGGAAAATGTGTTATTTTTATATTTTTATTGAATTAATTTGTTTTAATCATATTTAATTCATTAAAAATTCACTTTTAATGATTTTAATCTCAAACTTTTTGGGTAATTATTTCTCATCATCATGAACTGATATAAAAATTATTATTTCAGAAAACATTTAATTTTATTGACTTTCCTATTTTTAATCATATAAACATAATTTAATCTCGTTAAATCAATTTTAAATATAAATAAGTTTATATAAATTGTGAGAAAATTATTCTAATTTGTTTACATCAGAAATCATTCATTTTCTATAAAAATAGGATTTTTGGATCATGTATGGTATTATTAGTCTTATTTACGTTTAATTAGACATAATAAAACATTTATTTATTTATACAATTTAAACATCTATTTATAAATATTTTTCTTATAAAATAGAAATACTCATATGGTTTAATGTCTTTATTATCTTTTGTTGGATCATTGTGTAACTCAAAATTATTTATTTATATATTTATGTTTATTGTATTTATTTTATTTTAGTTAAAGTAACTAATTGAAATTATTTTGCCTTAATTATTCAAACATATCTTTATCTAAATATTCAATAGGTAATAATTATATTATTTAAACCACATTTACAACCTTTCATATATTATTTGTGATATACAACTTTTACATTAACGCGACTTATCATAAAAACTCTAATTCCCCAAATCGACTTAGCAAACCCTAATGCCTTAAACCCTAGTTACCTTAGACTTTTTAGACATTTCCTTATTAGTACTCTTATACATTATTGGTTGGATTCTTCGGAATTCCCATTATTTAGCTCACGACCGCTTAAGTTGGATTTTGATCGCTTTTGCAAACTGTGAGTATATCTTTCCCTTTTTTTACTGTTTTACTATTCTGGGGTGACTCATGTACTTATATATTAATCAAGTTTCAATTTCTTATACTCAATGCAATTCTCATGTGTGTTTGCTTTATGTTAATTGGTGTGTCTATGGCTTGTCAAAATCATTAACCGTTGGGCGGCCTAGCTTTTCAATGAATAGTACTATGGTATACCCCCTTGAGACTCTGTCAAGAGAATCTTGGTCATTGTCTTGTTGATTCATTATTCAGTTGGTTAGTCATGTGTTAGTCATTATTCTCATGTTTGGTTTTGAACGGATATTACTTATTACATAATTGCAAATGGTACCGCACATGAATTGCTAAACACTTTTCCTACTATATATATTCAAACAGGGTATGCTCACCAATACATTTTGTATTGACCAAATTATTTTCGTACATGTTTCAGGTTCTTATGAGATTATTTCCAAGCGTTTGGAACTTAGACTTAGATTGAGCTTACTGTATCTTAGTTTAGATTGCTAGTCGTAATTGTTGTATTTCTTTCAATGTAATAAATTATTAAATTCAATGTATTCAAATTTTACATTTCTAGTCCATGAGCTATTGAACAATCGTCACTACGTGACACCTCGATGTTTCCGCCATCGGTTGGGGTGTTACAGTGTCGCTGTGAGAGCTCCTGTTGCGTGGAGGGTTTCGTGAACATAAAAGATAATATTAAGTAACTGTTATTTTCGCGTGGGCTTAAAAAAATACTCGCGGCTAAAAGCTAAAAGTTTGGTGGTCAAAGTTTGAAATCCTAAAAGCTAAAAGTTTGGCCAAAGTGTGATGCAAGTTTAAAAAAGTAGGGTGGTCAAAGTTTGAAATCCTAAAAGCTAAAAGTTTGGTGGTAAAATAAAGTTAAGCTAAAAGTTAGTGGCCAAAGTTTTAAATCCTAAAAGCTAAAAGTTTAGTGGTCTAAGTTTGGTGATCAAATTGGAAAAAAATAAAGTTAACCTAAAGGGAGGTGATATTAAACCCCCCCCCCCCCCAAGTGCCTCGCTTTGGCCAAAGCGAGGCGCTTTGGTTACTTTTTTAACTACCTCGGTCCGAGGTAAGTTATTATTCTGATTTGACCCCAGGCGCCTCGCTTTGGCCTAAGCGAGGCGCTTGGAATCTAGCTTTTATTTTTGTGGTATTTTTTGTGTTTTGGATTGGTTTTTTATTTTATTATTTTTTTAATATAATTATTGTAAAAAAAATTATAAAAATTAAAAAACAAAATAATAACCACCAACTTTTATCGACATTGCTCCAACTCAACTCAACGAGACATTTAGGCCGAAGACACTTTCCATCCAACACAGGGATTGCTCCAAGTCAACTCAACAAGACACTTAAGCCGAAGACACTTTCCATCTAACACAGGGATTGCTCCAAGTCAACTCAACAAGGCATTTAAGCCGAAGACACTTTCCATCCAACACAGGGATTGCTCCAACTCAACTCAACAAAGACATTTAAGCCAAAGACACTTTCCATCCAACACAGGGTTCACTAACAGTGGTGTGGTCTACCTTTTTGCTTATGATCTAACACCAAATCTCATTATCTGTCAATGATGAAGGCAACCTGAAAACAACCGGATGGTTGGTAGCTATAGGTAAGAACATTGTGGATGAGGATTGTTTACCTTCCCAATGATTTCAAGTATGTTGCCTTTATCGTTGACAGATATCTCTCTGACAACAACTGAAGGCAACCTGGAACTAGGTGATGGCCATACCGACGTGAGGGTATTCCATTGGTATTAATGGCAAAGTGATTTGTAAGGGAGAAGAAGAAAATGTTATATATGTTTACCTTCCCATTGATTTCAAGTATGTTTACCTTCCCATGGAAACTCTGAAGACCTTTACGGAGGTTTGCCAGAGGGTCATTGGTCTTCAGAGTTTCCAACCCCTAATACATTCATCAAAGGATATTCATGTGAGAATTCATAGTACAAAATTCTTTTGACAAACGTTTGGCTGATATCCAGCAGCTGGAACTGTTTACCTTCCCATTGATTTCAAGTATGTTTACCTTCCCATTGATTTCAAGTATGTTTACCTTCCCATTGATTTCAAGTATGTTTACCTTCCCATTGATTTCAAGTATGTTTACCTTCCCATGGAAACTCTGAAGACCTTTACGGAGGTTTGCCAGAGGGTCATTGGTCTTCAGAGTTTCCAACCCCTAATACATTCATCAAAGGATATTCATGTGAGAATGCATAGTACAAAATTCTTTTGACAAATGTCTGGCTGATTGAAATGACACATGCAAAATGTAATGTCATGCACAATGTGTACTCACAGTGACATCGAACACTTTATATGAGTAAAACGATCGCTTTACAATGCCGAAAACGACTATCATCACTCTGTATGGATTGCTTGTTAGCGCCGATCCTACTGTCAATTTCTTTCCACAACCATTGCTCCAACATAACTTGCACCGGCTTGAGATATGAGTTTGATTAGCTTGAACAACATTAAAGAAGGACTTGTGCTATTTCTTTTCAAACTCTTCCATCTTATGGAAGTTGCTAAAATAGTTAAACAAATGTATTTGTGAATAACACTTTCATCAAAAAAAAAAAAACCATCTCTTTGTCAGTCACCCTCATAGGAAAATCGACTCTCACACTTATGCGTAGATCAAGGAGATTGATGAAGATATTCATCAAGACCCTTACAAAGGGTCACTACTCATATACCATTGTTGTTGGATGTTCATGTGAGAATGCATATTACAACATTAAAGAAGGACTTGTGCTATTTCTTTTCAAACCCTTCCATCGTATACCTAACACACTACAATAATTCACTAATTTATACATACAACACACCTTCATCGTTGACCGTGTTGGAGCATTGTTCTTCTTGATCTTGATATTCACACTTGCTTTTGACAAACGCTTGGCTGACCTGAAGTTCCTTTGCAATCAGGTAGAAAGGAACTAGGTTGCAAATATAAAAATCCATCACATCACGATTTGCATCCCGGCAATAATGAGTAACCTACTAACTAACCCTTCATCTTCTCTGTTTAAAGTCAGCTGTACTGGTTGTCGAAAGAAATCGACAGTAGGATCGACGCTAACAAGCAACCCATACAGAGTTCGTTGTACTGGCTATCGAAAGAAATCGCATGATGATAGTCGTTTTCGGCGTTGTAAAGCGATTGTTACTGTAATGATCAGAAATATTCCAAATAACTGTAATGATCGCTACGGTTAGTGGATACCATAGATCAGAGAGATTCAAGCTAATCAAACTCAGGGCAACACTTGTTTGATTATACTCGTGTACAACCTTTATCAGGTTGCCTTCATCGTTGACCGATATCTCTCCAATAACAACCCTTGTTTGATTATACTCGTGTACAACCTTTATCAGGTTGCCTTCATCGTTTACCGATATCTCTTCGATAACAACTCTTGTTTGATTATACTCATGTTCAGCCTTTATCAGGTTGCCTTCATCGTTGACCGATATCATATTTCGTACAAGATTCCAATGCAAGCAAGTCAAATTCAGTAGCAATTATCGCGTGTCATGGATCCTTTGAAAGTGGATACCATGGATCAGAGCTACCTAGTTCTTTTGGCCATAGGTACAGAAAGGTTATAAATGTTCATGTCGTTTCAGGTTGCCTTCATCGTTGACAGATATCTCTCCGATAACGGAAGATGAAGGGTTACTACTCTGCACTTCAAGTAGAAGAAGATGAAGATGAATAAATGAAGTCTATTAATAGAGGTTAGTAGGTTACTCATTACTGGTGGAAATGGGAGCTGGCCATGCCCGTAGTGGATCTGCCATGAGTGCGTGTGTGTATGCACAATGTGGTATGCTCAAACATTTAAGTCAAAAGCGGTTCAAAGAACATACTTGAAATCGATGGGAAGGTAAACAAAACTCGGATGTTTCAACCAAAACACACAAACGAGCAATAAACGACCCGTAACGCCTCAAACGAATTTTGTTGTATTGGGAACAACTAAAAACATTTTAAAATGAATTAAAATTATTTTTTAATCATAACAAGTATTTAAAATGAATTAAAACAAGTTATTTTTTTTTAAAAAAAAAAGCCAAAGCGCCTCGTTTTGGCCAAAGCTAAACACGTTTGCTGTAGAAGTGTAGTATGTTTAATACATCCATTTAATGAAATACTCATTTACGCGGAAAAAAAAAATACTATAATAGTTTTTAAAGAGTTAAATGCCAATTTAGTCATTGAGGTTTGTCAAAAATTGTCACTTTTATCTAAATATTTTTTTGTCAATTTAGTCCCTGTGATTTCATTTTTTGTCATGTTAGTCCCTGTGGACTAACAAGATTTGGATGAAAGTGGCAATTTTTGACAAACCTTAAGGACTAAAATGACAAAAAAATGACAAAAAAAATGAAACCATAAAAAAGATTTGGATGAAAGTGACAATTTTTAACAAACCTTAGGGACTAAATTGACATTTAACTCATTTTTGACTTTATATATTTATAAAATAAAATTTAAAATAATATACATTCCTTTCCTCCATCGTCATGCACGTCATTCAAATGTCGCCTCAAAGTTGTAATTATCAGCTTAACATACATATCACTTGCCATTTTGCAATCAATCAAAGCTGGCAACGAAAACGAATGAATTTCATAGCCTTGATTATTTTTTTAACATTGCTATCCGAGATCTTTTTTTTTTTACCGATAAACGACTTCATTTCATTTCATAAAAACAGAAGAATTCACCCAGACTCTGAGCGATAGCAGGATAGCAGGTAGACGAATAACAAATAATGTCGTCACCCTTTTCTAAATAACGAAACTTATCTTTACATGCTTTAGCTTGTTTCTCAACCTTATTTGACTTTTCCAGCAACAAAATTTTTATTCTTTTTGAAATGAAAGTGTTGGTAATCATGGTATCGTATACACAGCGGAAGCGGTTTATATATTTAACAAAAACGGATTATATATACAATGTATATAATAGCCGATTTTATATATAAATTGTTAATTAATTTTATTAATCCGATTAATAAAATATTCCCAATCAGGATCTCAGTTAAACGCGTATAAACAAATAAATAATAAACAACCATAGGGGGTTTAGTAATCAACCTTTGACGACTACACCGGAATTGTAACACGCGGTTTACAACAAATCCTCGCTAGTAGGAAGTTCACAACCGAGCACGAACCAACCGGGAAACAACACTTGCAAGAGGAAGGTGGTGGCTTGTGGTGGTTGATGGCCGAACAAAAAAAAGAAGAAGGCGGCGGCCTTCTTTTCTTTGGTGGCGGCCGCAAAAAGCCAAGAAGAGGAGACAAGGGTTTGTTGTTTTATCAAAAGTGTGCATTAGGGTTTACTCCTTAACCCTCCTTTTATAAGACAACAACTTGCAATAAACCCCCTTGCTAAATATCTTAATACTCCTTAATATTAATCTTATTAACATTAAGTCCCTCAAGATACTCTTTAATATTAATCTTATTAATATTAAATCCCTCAAGACTAAAACAATTATTATTTCATAAATAATAATCCACCAACGCGTGAACTTATCTGATTCGTGTACCAACGTGTAACTCTTCGGATCGTACCGGTTCGGGTTACGTTGATCTCGACTTTTAATTACATCGGACATCCTATATATCCAACAATCTCCCACTTGGACGATTTTAATTAAATGAGTCAACGTGCGCAAAGTTGGACGCCTAGCTGCATCGCATTGCACCCAAACCAGTATGACACTTTATAGTCGTCAACTAGTTCTTTGAGTTCAAGTAACGCTTTACTTAACCAAATACTATAGCCCTGATAATTATATCAATAAGTCCCTTCTGTATAGACATCCGTTGATCATAAGACATGGATCATTCATTCTTATATAGTGATAAACTATTCTCTATTCTCGTCTCTAATTCAAAGTGGTCTAACGAACTACCTTAGTCCGAGCGTGGCCACGCGTTTATACCAGTTTGAGTTTTACGAGGGCGCCAGAATGTCTAGACTTCTAATCCTATAGAAGTACAGAATTCCATCAGCGTCATACAACTCCCACTTAATCTTGGATTTCTCCTAACGCTACCCTTATTGCTACCCATGTTTCAGGACAGTGTTAGATAACATCAAGGATAGTCCTTGATCAATGTAGTTTAATATGTGCCTTAGGAAAAAGGACAGATTGAACATATCAATATCAAAACATCTCATGAAATAGATCCATGGAGATCGTTTTGAAGCGAGTTACATCCAATATCATTCCTAATGATATCTGTGAATTATGATTCTCAAACCATTGAGTTATTCATCTCATGAATACAGTCATCTCAATTCACAATAGTCTTACATTCAAATTCATTCCCATGTAATTTGATCGACTACGGATATTTAGAATACTCTTATTCAAGGATTTAAACATACAAATAATGAAGACGGTCACAAAATATTTAAATTTGCATTTAACCCATTAAATCAAATAAATATTCAATGTAACTGTTATAGTTCAAAATAAAACACCAATACTAATTACAGATCATGCCCATTGTCTAACAACTCTAAGCCCTATATTTCCAGCATGCTCCTCATGTCTAGCTTGAGGTAAAGGCTTAGTAAAAGGGGTCAGCCAGATTTAGATCTGTATGAACTTTGTTCATTATGACGTCTCCACGTTCTACTATTTCTCTAATATAGTGGAACCTTCTGAGTATATGCCTTGCGGTCTGATGTGACCTTGGTTCCTTTGCAAGAGCAATGGCACCAGTGTTGTCACACAATATCTCGATTGGTTTCTTTATGCTAGGCACAACATCGAGATCGGTAATGAACTTCTTCATCCAGGCAGCCTCCTTTGCAGCATCCGATGCAGCAATGTATTCTGATTCACAGGTGGATTGAGCAACCACACTTTGCTTAGAGCTCTTCCAAGTAATAGCCCCACCATTCAGAATGAAAACATATCCCGTTTGTGATCTTGAGTCATCACGATCAGTCTGGAAGCTTGCATCAGTATAACATTTAACTGATAGCTCCTCCTCCAGTCCTCCATATACTAAGAACATGTCCTTAGTCCTTCTCAGGTACTTAAGAATGTTCTTCACTGCAGCCCAGTGACTCTCTCCTGGATTTTGTTGATATCTACTCGTCATGCTAAGAGCATACGAAACATCAGGTCTAGTACATAACATGGCATACATGATGGAACCAATCGCAGAAGCATATGGAACACCTTCCATTTTCTTCTTTTCCTCTTCAGTATTTGCACACTGCTTGTTATCAAGAATGGTTCCATGTGCCATGGGCAAGAGCCCCTTTTTTGAGTCTTGCATTGAGAAGTGTCGTAAGACCTTATCAATGTATGTACTTTGACTTAAACCCAATGACCGCTTTGATCTATCTCTATAAATCTTTATTCCCAGAATATAAGCGGCTTCACCAAGATCTTTCATTGCGAAACATTTACCCAACCAGGTCTTAACATCTTTAAGCATAGGGATATTGTTTCCAATGATTAGTATGTCATCTACATACAGTATAAGAAAAGTAATATAGCTCCCACTAGACTTCTTGTAAACACACGGTTCATCTTGGTTCTTGATAAAACCAAACTCTTTGATTTTCTGATCAAAACGGAGATTCCAGCTGCGAGATGCTTGCTTTAATCCATAGATGGATTTATTCAGCTTGCACACCTTATTAGGATTCTTTGGATCGACAAAACCTTCAGGTTGAACCATATAGACATCTTCCAGTAAGTGTCCATTAAGGAACACGGTTTTGACATCCATCTGCCATATCTCATAGTCATAATATGCAGCAATGGCAAGTAGAATTCTAATAGACTTAAGCATGGCTACCGGCGAGAAAGTTTCCTCATAGTCAATTCCTTGAGTCTGAGTAAAACCTTTCGCTACAAGCCTTGCTTTGTAGGTTTGCACATTCCCATCCATGTCAGTCTTCTTCTTGAAGATCCATTTGTTTCCCACAGTCCGACATTCGGTAGGAAGATCAACCAAATCCCAGACTTGGTTATCATACATGGATTGCATCTCTGCATTCATGGCTTCTTGCCATTTCTTGGATTCTGAATCCAAGATTGCAGCTTTGAAAGTAGTAGGCTCAGCTTCATCAATCATGAAGACATCGTCATACCTTACCGGTGCACGACGATCCCTAATACTTTTCCGAACACTTGGTGTTTCTGTTGTTTCTTGAGTCCTCTCAGGCTCAACTTCAACAACTGGATCAGTTACATCTGGTTCTGTCTGAACAGCTGGTTCAGTCACTTGTGATTCTCGAATTTCTTAAAGATCCACATGGTTATCTCCAATCCCTCGCGCTAGAAGCTCTTCCTCTAAGAAAGTGCCTCTGCGTTTGGTGAAAATCTTATTTTCAGTGGGGTGGTAGAACAGGTAACCGATCTTCTTACCGTATCCAACGAAAACCACCTTTTCGCCTCTGGGATCTAGTTTATCCGAAGATTCTAGAGTGACATAAGCATTACATCCCCAGACTTTAAGGTAGGATACATGAGGTTTTTTTCCATGCCATATCTCATAAGGCGTTTTAGTAACCTTTTTCGTTGGAGCTATATTCACAAGTCTTGCGGCGGTCTCCAAAGCATAACTCCAAAAGGATTTTGGAAGGTTTGTTCGACACATCATTGATCGAATCATATCTAATAGAGTTCGATTTCTCCGCTCAGACACATCATTATGTTGCGGTGTTCCAGGTGGAGTGAGTTGTGAAACTATTCCACAATCCTTTAGATGGTCGATGAATTCCTGACTAAGATATTCACCGCCTCGATCTGATCGAAGCATTTTAATAGTTCTATTTAGCTGATTTTCTACTTCGTTTTGGTATTCCTTGAACTTTTCAAGAGTTTCATGTTTATGCTTCATAAGATAAACATAACCATATCTACTGAAATCATCAGTAAATGTAACAAAGTATCTTTCTCCATGTCTTGACATTGTTCTGAATGGACCACATACATCTGTATGTACAAGTCCTAACAGATCATTAGCTCTTTCTCCAACATTTGAAAAATGTGCTTTTGTTAACTTTCACTTAAGCAGGATTCGCATTTTCCAAACGACTCCGAACCTTTGGAATCCAGGATTCCTGCGGTTTTGAGTTGTTTAACACGATTCTCACTTATGTGACCAAGTCTACAATGCCACATATACGTATCATTAAAGTCCAACTTATTACGTTTATGGGAGATATTGCATAATATGTTATCGTTTTGGATTTCTATCTCATAGATCCCATTGTTAGGTTTTGCATCAAAGTAAAATACATCGTTAAAATAAGCAGAAATAAATTCACCATTAAAACGATAATCAAAACCTTGTCTACGCGAAGCATGAAATGAAACAATATTTCTAGTCACACTAGGAATGTAATAAACATTGTTCAAAACAAGTTCTAAACCAGAAGGTAGTAAAAGAACATATTCTCCTATTGCCTTCACTGCAACTCTTTGTCCATTGCCAACATGGACCTCCAAGTCACCTTGTTTCAGCTTTCTAATCTTTCTTAGTCCCTGCAAAACATTACAAATGTGGAAACCACATCCTGTGTCAAACACCCATGTTTTGCCAGAAAAAACAAAGATTTCAATAACATATATACCTGAGGACTCTCCTCCAGAAGCCTTGGCTTGCTTCAGTCCAGCTAAATACTTAGCACAGTTCCTTTTCCAGTGCCCAGTTTTATCACAATGAAAACATTTGGCATCTTTCAAAGTTTTCTTGTTGGCAACAGCTTTGCCCTTTCCCTTCCCTTTGCCTTGATAACCCCTCTTCTTGGTTTTAGGTTTCTTAATCTGACCCTCCCTGATCATCAGCACTGGTGCAGTTTTGCTAGGTATGTTTACCTCAGCAGTTTTGAGCATCTGATGCAGTTCTGCAAGTGTCTTCTCCATCCCATTCATATTATAGTTCATAATGAACTGGTCGTATGACTTGGGCAATGAGTTCAGGATGATATCCCCACATGTGACACCCCAGGAAAAATCCCACATCGGCCGTGGCCAGGAGAGATCCTTGGTTCATAAGTAATGTCTTACCTCTTAAATCACCAACGCGTTTTGGGGCTTAATGTTAGTGGATGAGAGGAGAACTCCACAGTTAAGCGTGCTCAGGTGAGAGAAATTTTAGGATGGGTGACCTCCTGGGAAGTCTCCACTTGGGCAACCAAAAACAAATCCGTGAGCTCTGGATGGGCAAAGCGGACAATATTGGTGATGAGAGGGGCGGGGTGTTACAGATGGTATCAGAGCCACTCCTGTGCCGTTCGGGATGGTGGGTACATACCTCATCAGGGACGATGAGACTCTAACAGGGGGTGAATGTGACACCCCAGGAAAAATCCCACATCGGCCGTGGCCAGGAGAGATCCTTGGTTCATAAGTAATATCTTACCTCTTAAATCACCAACGCGTTTTGGGGCTTAATGTTAGTGGATGAGAGGAGAACTCCACAGTTAAGCGTGCTCAGGTGAGAGAAATTTTAGGATGGGTGACCTCCTGGGAAGTCTCCACTTGGGCAACCAAAAACAAATCCGTGAGCTCTGGATGGGCAAAGCGGACAATATTGGTGATGAGAGGGGCGGGGTGTTACACTAACTCATCGCTCAAGGGGGATTCCAGACGAGCCAAGTGATCAACATATGCCTTCATTTTTAGCACATGAGTGCCAACTGGTGAACCCTCCTGCATACGAGTGGTTATAAGTGATCGCATCACATCAAACCTCTCATGGCGAGAATTTTGTTGGAACATTTCCATCAGATGCTGATTCATGTCATATGCATCCATGTCCTCCATGGTCCTTTGAAGTTCAGGGATCATGGAAGCCAACATCAGACATGAGACTTTCAAAGAGTCATCAAAATGCTTAGCCGAGGTTTTATAAAGCTCACTCTTGGAATTTATGGGTTCATCAGGGACTGGTTCTTCAAGAACATACAATTTGTTCTCCGCTTTGAGAAAAATTTTCAAGTTGCGGTGCCAGTCCATGAAGTTGGAGTGGTTTAGTTTGTCCTTCTCTAAGATGGACTTGAGAGAGAAATGGAGGTGGAATTGTTTTCAGTTGACATCTACAAAGTTCAAAATTTAATGTATTAGTATTTCATGTTTTAAGTATCCTAATTATTTTATGACCCATCCCATTCATATTATATATGCAGAACTGCATCAGATGCTCAAAACTGCTGAGGATACTTAGGATACTTAATTAGGATGGGTCATAAAATAATGAACTGGTCGTATGACTTAGGCAATGAGTTCAGGATGATATCCCCAGCTAACTCATCGCTCAAGGGGGATTCCAGACGAGCCAAGTGATCAACATATGCCTTCATTTTTAGCACATGAGTGCCAACTGGTGAACCCTCCTGCATACGAGTGGTTATAAGTGATCGCATCACATCAAACCTCTCATGGTGAGAATTTTGTTGGAACATTTCCATCAGATGCTGATTCATGTCATATGCATCCATGTCCTCCATGGTCCTTTGAAGTTCAGGGATCATGGAAGCCAGCATCAGACATGAGACTTTCAAAGAGTCATCAAAATGCTTAGCCCAGGTTTTATAAAGCTCACTCTTGGAATTTATGGGTTCATCAGGGACTGGTTCTTCAAGAACATACAATTTGTTCTCCGCTTTGAGAACAATTTTCAAGTTGCGGTGCCAGTCCATGAAGTTGGAGTGGTTCAGTTTGTCCTTCTCTAAGATGGACTTGAGAGAGAAATGGGAGGTGGAATTGTTTTTAGTTGACATCTACAAAGTTCAAAATTTAATGTATTAGTATTTCATGTTTTAAGTATCCTAATTATTTTATGACCCAAAAAGCAAAATTAATTAGAATGAGATCCCGATTCATCAATACACAATAAACTGGCTTAGCACTGTCCACTGGTACGATTAGGTAGGTAAACAACGATTGTTAATTGTGTCCACTACACAACTCTCCTTTTTGGGGTTATCGCTAAAAGCGATGTATGTTTAACCCCAACTATGACCACTTGTCTAACAAGCGATGTTTGGTCCTTTACTGTTAACTGTAACACCGGCCTATGTTACACAGGAACCGCGATGATTACCTTCACTCATGATCAACGCCCAGATGCAGGGTCAGCACTAACATTTGGGTTCGATATAGAATGGAGTGTTAACTCGTTAAGGGTGGCATGAAACATCAATTTTAAAATTGGGATTTATTTTTAATATTTACCATAAATATATTGAATGACTCGTTAGCATGATGTGAGTCACACAACAGTTTATAAAATCCAATTTTATATTGTTCGTGATAATTGAAACTCCTTTCAACACTCGACACGGTATAGTTTTAAATACCCTATTTAAACTACGTTGGTCGTATTATCGCGAATGGACTTGTTTTAATATTAATAAAACTCTTTTTATTAAATATGCTTTTCGGTTTTTATAAAACTTGTTTTAATAAAACCGTTGCCATGATTGTGAAAATTTTATTTATTTTGGGTTATCTAAATTATTTACAATAAATAAACCACAACCACAAAACATAATAATAAAATTAAACGAATCGAGCCCCTAATAGGTTGTCCGTTTCGTTTTAGCCAGAAATGAAACGAACCAGTCAAAAGGGTTTCAAAACTATTTTTGATATAGCTCCCACTTGACCCGAGATCTCTATCTTCATGGAACCTGTTCGCCTTTTTATCTTCGTCTTGATCTTGTACTTGTAGGATTACAAATAAATTTGAAATACAAATAAAACAAATCTATTCTAATCCTATCTATTACACCGGATCCAATATCCGTAATAAAAAATACAAATCAATAAAAAAAATAAAACATCACAAACACAACCATGACAAGGGTCAAAATACCTAGGGCTCGATTCACATCACAATCCATGAACAACAAAAAGCTTTTGATCTTTTGTCAAAAAAAATAATTTTTTTTTGACAAATAAAACATAGATCAAAATTATAACTTTACCATCTATACGCGCGTAACTGTGGCTCTGATACCACTGTTGGTAATCATGGTATCGTATACACAGCGGAAGCGGTTTATATATTTAACAAAAACGGATTATATATACAATGTATATAATAGCCGATTTTATATATAAATTGTTAATTAATTTTATTAATCCGATTAATAAAATATTCCCAATCAGGATCTCAGTTAAACGCGTATAAACAAATAAATAATAAACAACCATAGGGGGTTTAGTAATCAACCTTTGACGACTACACCGGAATTGTAACACGCGGGTTACAACGAATCCTCGCTAGTAGGAAGTTCACAACCGAGCACGAACCAACCGGGAAACAACACTTGCAAGAGGAAGGTGGTGGCTTGTGGTGGTTGATGGCCGAACAAAAAAAAAAAAAGAAGAAGAAGAAGAAGGCCTTCTTTTCTTTGGTGGTGGCCGCAAAAAGCCAAGAAGAGGAGACAAGGGTTTGTTGTTTTATCAAAAGTATGTATTAGGGTTTACTCCTTAACCCTCCTTTTATAAGATAACAACTTGCAATAAACCCCCTTGCTAAATATCTTAATACTCCTTAATATTAATCTTATTAACATTAAGTCCCTCAAGATACTCTTTAATATTAATCTTATTAATATTAAATCCCTCAAGACTAAAACAATTATTATTTCATAAATAATAATCCACCAACGCGTGAACTTATCTGATTCGTGTACCAACGTGTAACTCTTCGGATCGTACCGGTTCGGGTTACGTTGATCTCGACTTTTAATTACATCGGACATCCTATATATCCAACAGAAAGAACTATTTTTATTCTTGTTGTTTCTTGGAGACTAAGTTATAGTAAATGATGGGAAGGTTAATTTCAATTATCCAGATATTCCTTTACAACAAAATTTTATGTTTTTTTTAGGTTTGTTATTTCTAAGGTTTATGTGAATTAAATTTAGATCAGGTGAATTTAAATTACATGCACGTAAAAAACATGTGATTTTAATGAATAAAAGTAACATAATTCATACCAAGAATTTTAAACAAACCATGAATCTATTAATGCCATCGCGATAAAGGAGAGAAGTTTCACAAAAACAACACAACTAAAAATTGAAATGATAACATCATTAACAACTATTATAATACTAGCTTTTATCCGGGAGTGTCCCGGGGTTGAAAAATATAACCATTCTAATAATACTAATACTGATAGTAATAATCATTACTCTTGTAATTAAATAAATAAAAAAATAATCTTGCTATAAGGTGACACCATGTGTTGCAGTGTTGCGCGATTCTTTCTCCTAGCTTCTCTTGATGAAGTACACCTATCCATCTTTAGAAGGGTAAAATTCCAATGATAGCATGGCGATTGGGCTGAATTTCAACATCGTAGATAAGAACCTGGTTTAAAAGAAAAAAAAACATGATTAATGAATAACCTGAACACTTTGTGTTTTTTTCCTGTATGAACAAAACCCCACAAAAAATAGTCGTTTTTTTCTCCGTTTTTTATAACTATGGTACTCGTTGGAAAGATAATAAAACGCTCGTTAATTTGGTGTAATTTTTTTTATTTAAAAAATCTCGAATATAAAAAATATTAACGTTTAAAAATTATGGGAGGAAACATAAGAGAGAAAAATTTTAATTTGTTTTTAAATTCTTTTTTTCTAAAATAACTTGAGAATTGAGAGATAGAGAGATAAATTTAGGGTTTTATGTTTATCTTTTTTTAATTAAAAAAGGAAATAATTCAAAAACACTAAAATCTTTCAATGATGATGCCACGTGGCAGTTTTATGGAAAGGTTGAAGGCACCATTGCACGCCACGTCAGCAATGTTCAATTCTTTTATATATATTTATTATAATATTTTTTCACACTAGCTGATTACCCCGGGAGGGTCCCGGGGTTGAAAAATCTAATTTTACGTGATAACCTATTACAAATGGCTCAAGTTAACTAACCACAAAATCTCTCAATCATTGCATGTTCATAGTATTCTAATCAGTAATAACTCATATTCCCTAATCTAAAACCTAATCAGTAATCATATAAAGAATCACTTATGTAAGCTGCAACTATTAAAAAACTCATCACATCTCTCTAATTTCTCACATTCTAATGGCTCTTATAATTTCTAACCTAATCAACTAAACAAACACTTAAGTTGAAAGTTGTAATCATTGCATCTCATTATGCCACGTGGCATAATCAAGAGATGGTTGAGGCCACCATTGAACGCCACGTCAGCAACTATCAATTCTTTCCGGGAGCGTCCCGGGGTTGAAAAATATAACAATTCTAATAATACTAATACTAATAGTAATAATTATTACTCTTGTAATTAAATAAATAAAAAAATAACCTTCCTATAAGGTGACACCATGTGTTGCAGTGTTGCGCGATTCTTTCTCCTAACTTCTCTTGATGAAGTATACCTAGTAAAATTCCAATGATAACATGGTGATTGGGCTGATTTTCAACATCGTAGATAAGAACCTGGTTTAAAAAAAAAACATGATTAATGAATAACATGAGCACTTTGTGTGTTTTTTTCCTGTATGAACGAAACCCCACAAAAAATAGTCGATTTTTCTCCGTTTTTTATATAGGACTATGGTACTCGTTGGAAAGATAATAAAACGCTTGTTAATTTGGTGTAATTTTTTTCTTTAAAAAAATTTCGTATATAAAAGATATAAACGTTTAAAAATTATGGGAGGAAACATGAAAGAGAAAAATTTAAATTTATTTTTAAATTCTTTTTTTCCTAAATTAACTCAATTTAATTTAGGGTTTTATGTTTATCTTTTTTTTTAATTAAAAAAGGAAATAATTCAAAAACACTAAAATCTTTCAATTATGATGCCACGTGGCACTCTCAAGAGAAGGTTGAGACCTCCATTGCACGCCACGTCAGCATATACGTTTTCTTATATATATATATATATATATATAGATAGATTAGTTAATAGTTAGAGAGTTTTAGACTTTAACAATTATATTATCTATAATCTATAACTTATAATAAAAGAATTGAATATTGATGGGGTGTCATTCAATGAAGGCCTAAGAAAGTCATTTTAATGACATGACATTCAAGGAGGTATTCTCCTCCTTGAGTGTGTCATGTGTCATGCCATGTGGCAAATTAAAAATAAATAAATAATAATATAAAACATAATCTACTAAATTTAAATTGAGTAATTTTAGCAAAAAAGAATTTAAAAACAAATTTAAATTTTTCTCTCTTATTTTCCTCCCATAATTTTTAAACGTTAATAGCTTTTATATACGATATTTTTTAAAGAAAAAAGTTACACCAAATTAACGAGCGTTTTATTATCTTTCCAACGAGTACCATAGTTCTATATAAAAAAACGGAGAAAAAAAACAACTATTTTTTGTGGGGTTTCGTTCATACAGGAAAAAAACACAAAGTGTTCAAGTTATTCATTAATAATGTTTTTTCTTTTAAACCAGGTTCTTATCTACGATGTTGAAATTCAGCTCAATCGCCATGCTTTCATTGGAATTTTACTCTTTTAAAGATGTATAGGTATACTTCATCAAGAGAAGATAGGAGAAAGAATCACGCAACACTGCAACACATGGTGTCACCTTATAGCAAGGTTATTATTTTATTTATTTAATTACAAGGGTAATAATTATTACTATTAGTATTAGTATTATTAGAATTGTTATATTTTTCAACCCCGGGATGCTTCCAGGATAAAAGCTAGTATTGTATATTATATAAAATAACATGATTCATGAGTGATGAAAAACATAAAAGCATTCAACATCAACATCAACATCAATATTGTGTATTTTCATAGTATCAAAGCATCTAGCGATCCTAGGAAGCAAATCATTTTATGTTTTACCAATTTGATTTCTTTTCTAGCAAAATAGGCATCGGCGCATTTTAAAAGCCATACTATAACTTACCCCAAAGATCGATAACCAAGATGAAGAATCTCAAACACAAGATGAAAGTAGATAACATCTTACAAGCACAAGAGCATATATTATAAACTGTAGGTCGCGATGTAACTTTTTTTTTTTAAGTTTCAGTTTAACCCCTATAATAATTTGCAGGGCCGTCCTTGAAAATCTCTGAAAATTCATGTACCATATCCGAACCGTTAAAAAATAGGCCCATTAGGGCCAAGTTTAAGTGTTAAATGAGTTATATAAAAAAATACATACACACATATATATAGGATTTTTTTTTTAAAATTATGCCTTCAAAATTTATGGACCCTGTCCGGTTGGCCTCCTCGGACCACCCCAAAGACGCCCCTGATAATTTGATGTGTTTAATTGTTTTTCACAACATTACGATATAAATTTGATTGAAAACGAATGCACATTCAAAATAAAGTATGTAAACACTAGATTATACCTTGGGAGCGTCCCGGGTTGAGAAATCTAAGTAAAATGAATAAAATTAGAAGTATTTAAACTATAAAAATGGCATTTGCCAATATATGATTAATGAATATTATTATTATTATTATTATTAATATTATTTTAAACAAATCTCTGCCATAAGTTATCATCTATATCTATATCTATATCTATACATATAATAAACCAAAGTCATTTTAATGACATGACATTCAAAGAGTTATTTTCTTCTTTAAGTGTGACATGTGTCATCCCATGTGGCATTGAGATATTTTAGGAAAAAAAATTTAAAAATAAAATTGGATTTTTCTCTCTTATCTCTTATGTTTCCTCCCATAATTTTTAAACGTTAATATCTTTTATATACGAGATTTTTTAAAGAAAAAAATTACGCCAAATTAACGAGCGTTTTATTATCTTTCCAATGAGTACCATAGTGTTATATAAAAAACGGAGAAAAAAACGACTATTTTTTTGTAGGGTTCTGTTCATACAGGGAAAAAAACACAAAGTGTTCAGGTAAATCATTAATCATGTATAGGCAAGTCACTAATTATGTTTCGGTAAATATGAATTCTATTTTCAACATGCGTTAGCATTGGAGTTATACATTGTTTTAGGTTAGATATTAATATTAGAGTTATACATTGTTTAAGGTTAGGCGTTAACATTGGAGATATATTTTTAATTGTTTTAGGTTAGGTGCTACCCGAAGCTTTCCTGTATCTAACTATAAAGCGCATCATTCTATTTTATATGTAAGATTAATATGTCATATTAGATTTCTCAGCCCTGGGAGGTTCCCGGGGTATAATCTAGTCTATAATAAACCAAAGCATTTTTAATGACATGTCATAATATTATGCAATCTCTTTTTTGAGAGATGCCACATAGAATGTGATGTGGCAACTCTAGACCAATTAAAAAAAGGAATAAATATGGTTTAAATATGATTTAACATAATCTATTAAATAACTAATCTACTAAATGTAAATATTAAAACTTTATTATTTTCTCTCTCATGTTTCCTCCCATAACTTTTAAACGTTAATATCTTTTATATACAATTACACCAAATTAACGAGCATTTTATTATCTTTCCAACGAGGACCATAGTGCTATATAAAAAACGGAGAAAAAAACGACTATTTTTTGTAACCCGACAGGTATTGTGTCAGGTTTGGAATTAGTTTAAAAAAAATTGTGGGTTTGGGTCGGGTCTGGGATTAGGTGATACCCGACCCATTTACAAGAAATGAAAATTAAAAGTTACATAAATCAGTGGTGGTAGACGGTGGTGGTGGATGGTGGTGGACGGTGTTGGTGGATGGTGGTGGTGGTGGTGGTGGACGGTGGTGGTGGACCGTGGTTGGTGGTGGACCGTGGTGGTGGACCGTGGTGGTGGGTGGTGGTGGTGGACGGTGGTGGTGGTGGTGGTGGTGGTGGGTGAGGAGAAGAGAAGTGGAGAAGACATTTGAAGACTTTAGAAGACTTTGAAACAAGCCTGCTCCAAGAAGGGGTCAGGAAGACATTTTTGAGTGAAATGTCTTCCAAAAAACAAACAATCTGCAGACCCCAAAAGAAGTCAGAAGTGCTTCTGAGCAAAAAACAAACAGCACCTAAATTTAGAGAACAAGTTACATTTAGATGGTGTGTAAGCGGGCAACAAGCTGCGCCGCTATCTCCTTTTGAATCGCAAAGCCTATCCTGCTAAAGACAAACCCTTGGTTTTTAGGGCTCTGCGAGTCACAGTGGACCACCTTCTGCACTCGTTTCAGGAACCGTACTGCCTCAGGGGCCAGAGAGCCAAATGTGTCAAAAGCAAACGGCAAGAACACATGTTGAGACTTCATGTTCAACATAAGTCTTGAAAACAAATTTGTAGTCTCTCATGATAGAACCATCTTCATCTCACGGTATAACAACCGAAGTGGTATATACCGGTAAAGATAACTCACCCACCTAAGATACCAGCTAAATAGGTGTTTCATCATTTGTGCAAAAATGAATTACGAAAAGTGTGACATTGAGGAACAATTTTGGGTTGCTCGTCTCACTCGTTGTTACTTAAAGGGTATGTTTGGCAAAATTAGCTGGTAACTGTTAGCTGGAAGCTGATAGCTTTTTAAATATATTTTGGTGTTTGACAGAGCAACTGAAGCTTTTAATATAATGTATAAAATGACCAAAATTGGTATTAACTAAAATCTTGTATGGATGTTTTTTATTTTTTATTTTTTTATAATAAAATGAGTATTTGTGTCATTTACTCATTAAAAAGCTTGTAGCTAGTAAGAGTTTTTTCTTAAACGCTAGTACTAATAGTTTTTCAATATAAAGTTTTTTCTCCTAACCTAAAAGTTTGAAGCTCCTTCAACCAAATAAGACTTTTTATTTAGTAGGAGTTTTTTCTTAAAAGCTTAAAACTCGTAAAAGTTTTTAAAGGCTTATCGTCAAACATACCCAAAATATTACAAACTTTTTAACACTACTACAACTATATATATTAAAATTTAAAAAAGAAAAACCACTAGAATGCTTGTTAGGTGAGTAGAGGTCACGATCCAACATATATTTTATTTAACTTTTAGTAAATTAATGGCCATAATTCACTAGCCTTGCATCACATGCTAAAATTGTTTGAATTATTAACCCCTGATGATTGATGGGTGTGAAACAGCCGTTCATCATTGTTATGATTTTGTTTTTAACAAGGGGACGGGGCGCTACCTGTTTTCCTCACTGGTATCTAACTACTATCATGATAACACCGTTGTCACCAGTGTTGATAGTGAGTCTATGGACTGTTTTCGTTAGATTTCTCACGGGTTCAATGTCGTGTTTTGTTTTAATTTCATTTAATATAATTATTTCATTTTTATTTAAACCATGTTATGTGAACCGTTTCAATTAAATTAAAACATAATTAAGGGGGACGGGGCGCCACCCGAATTGGCCACGGGTACCAACAATCAGCACGGTATCACCGCTGCCATACACGCTGGTAGTGGTCCCGGGGACCGTTTTGCTGGTGCTGTTTACCGTGCTGGTACCGTTGATTTATTTTATTTTTGACTTTTTTATATACCTTTTTTGTGATTTCTTTTATTTTTATCATTTGTGTTATGTATATCTATACATTTTTTAAACGGTTTGTTTAATAGGAACAGTAAAGATAAATAAACATAAAAAACTAAAATTCATAACTATTAAACATAAAAAACTAAAAATAAAATACATTAAAGAAATAGAAAAAACCTAGAGTTGGCGCAACAGTTGCCATGCCTCGGTATGGTCAAAGCTGCTGTCGTATCGACACGCATACTCCACATGTGTGAGCTCGATAGCGAACTCCGGGTCAATGCCCGGCTCCTCTCTCAACTTGTTCTGGTACATGCTGGTCCACCGATTACACTTATTGGTGAGATCGGTCCACTTCCGCTGCAGGCTAACGGTTGTGCGGTCATCGGTGCTAACTTGGCGGTTGAAATCGGCCAGTACACGTACCTAAAAAACCTGCGAACGACGTTGTTGAAGTGCCGGGTCGTTCGAGGCGTCTTGGTAGCATATCACCAATGCAATCTCTTCTTCGGTGGTCCAACGAGTCATCTTCGTGTGTGTTTCTTTGTATAAACGGTGGTAAAAGTGTGTTTTAACCCAACCGTATGCTAAGTTTATATATAAAAAATTTCGAACGGTTTGGTGGAACGATATCAATGCCATTCAATTCGATTGAACGGTTTCCATACTTAATTCTGACCGTGAAGTTGGGACGGTTGAAATAGTATGGTAATTAATTTTAAACCATGTGAAATAATAATAATAAATAAAAGGTTTAATGAAATTATAAAAAAAATAAAAGAATCAGTGGAGTGTTGCCTACAAAAAGGTGTTTCAGTGAAGTAAATCAGTGAAGTGATGTGGCAAAGCAGGATTAGTTAAAATCAGTGAAAGGAGAAATTTTTTCTAGTAGCACCCCTGAAGGCCTAAATAAAAAACATAAGACATAATTTTATTAATATAAAACATAATTAAAATATATTAAAACATAAATTAAAAAAAGCTTAAAGTTGACGCCACATTTGTCATGCCTGGACCTGGTCGAAAGTGTTGCGGTAACGAGCCGCATAGTCAATCCACTTGGGTGAACTCCACAGCCAACTCCGGCACAATGACTGGGTGCCGCCTCATGGTGCGCTTGTGTGACAACCTGCACCCTTCACTTTTCATAAATGTGCATAATTGGTTCCTCAACTATTTCAAAATTTTCATTTTTAACCCTCGTATTTTAATAGGACCAAAATTCACAATTTAATAAAACTTATAATTTTTATAAGTAAAAGTATGCACGTTTTATACTCACATCTACACCCGAGCACGTATGTTTCAGACCTTGATACTCAAAGCTCTTATTTTTCGGTCCTAAAACAACTTAGAAACAGAATTAAACAAGTCTATAACTTAAAATTGATTAAATTAGAAAAATTATTTTTTTAGCCCTTGCGGTCCGCTAAAACAGTCAAACAGTCAAAGTCCTGGTCAAAAGTCCTAGTCAAAGTCTCAGTCAAAGTCCTAGTCAAATAGTCAATTAATCTTAAAACCTTACTTTATTGTGTTGACCAATTTTAAAGCCTAATTGAATCCAAAACTAGTATAAAAACCCACCTATGACCCATTACACTTTGCACCTCTAAATCGAATGTTTCAATTCGATTAAACTCTCCCTCATACCTTTCTTCTAGAGTATATTACTTCTACATTTGAATCTTTGATTATAAGCTCTTGTAATTGGCGAATTGGAAGCTTGATATTTTTCCTATTCGGTTTCTTTTCTTCTAAATTGGACTAGTTTCGTTGTTGAATCTTTGGATTGCTCGCATTTTCACGCTCGCTTAGTCATCTAGTCATTTGGCGAAAGTGAGTATTTCCTATCCCCTTTTTATCTTTATTCACTTTTGGGGTGTTACATGTACATTATACAAAATACACATACAAGTTCACATTTTTACAATACAATTCTAGTACATTGTGCATTTGCTTACATACGTGCTTTATGCTTAGACATTACATGTAGAATACATTTGTACTTAGTGAAATCATTAACCATGTACAAGCCGACCTTAACATTGGATAGCGCTATTGGATTGACAACCCGCCTAGGTTGATTCTTCCCCTTTTTCATCGGAGAGTCCATGTTCATTGTTAAGTTATTATCCATTTATTGGATAAGTACACCGCCGTTCATTTAGTACATTTATACAGTCACATGATTGATTTCGCTCATTTGTATGATACATAGTTTACATAATTGCACTGTAGCTTTGCACTTGAATTGTATACCATTTTCCAACTTACTATATGTATTAAAACTAGGAATGCTCACCAACATTTCTTATGTTGACAAAACCTATTTTGTACATGTTTCAGGTGCAGTTTGATCTTAGTTCCAAAGCATTGGATTTAGTGTTTGCTTTTAATAAGTTATTTCAAATTACATGTTTCGTTCAGACTTTTGTATTTTTCCCATTTCATCTATGTAAGACAATTTAAATTATTCAATAATATATTTACATTTTAGTACCTTGTGCTTTTGAACAATCGTCACTACGTGACACCTCGATGATTCCGCCATCGGTTGGGGTGTTACAGCTTGTAGCAGGTAGGCCTACAAACGAACCGAACGAACACGAATACATAATCGAATGCATTTTTGTGTTCGTGTTCGTTTATTAAGAAATTTGTTATGTTCGTGTTCATTTATGTTCGTTCTTTAGAACCTAAACAAACAGTTCATGAACATAAACGAACACAAATGATCAATATAAATGAAAACAAACGAGCATACACACATATACATATGTAACATATTATAGTCAATACACCAAACATATAACATCATCGCTATTAAAACAAGGTTACCCCTACCAAACATATACATACACACATATACACATGTAGCATACACATATACCAAAACTTAAAGTTATAACAATATGAAACATACTAAGAAATAAAAAAACAAACTTACAAAGTGGAGACGGGGATAAGAAATACGGTGGCGATGTGGTCTGTGGAGATGGGGATGAGAGAGATGGCGACGCTATGGAGGCTGGAGAGTGGAGACGAGGCTGTGGAGGCTGGAGACGGGGCTGTGGGGGGTGGAGGCGGGGGTTTGGAAGTGGTCGGCCGGAAGTAGAAGAAGGTAGGGCTGTGGAGTGTGGAGAAGAAAGGGGATGGGGCTGTTTCAGCGTGGAGAGTGACTGATAAGTGATATGGTTAAAATGTTAGGGTTAGGGTTAGGGTTAAGTTTTTAGAACATTTGAATTGAGATACTTAACAAAAGGAAATAAATA
The DNA here is from genome assembly GCA_030844895.1 of Ambrosia x helenae. Classification (NCBI taxonomy): domain Eukaryota; kingdom Viridiplantae; phylum Streptophyta; class Magnoliopsida; order Asterales; family Asteraceae; genus Ambrosia; species Ambrosia x helenae. Next base: position 18,895,289 of record CM061233.1, on the reverse strand, counting down.
ATAAAAATAAAGTTAAGTTTAATTAAACGAACATAGGCGAACAAAAATAAACGAACGAACAAAAATGAATGAACACAAATGAACGAACATAAACAAACATAAATGAACGAACAAAACGTGTGTTCATGTTCGTTCGTTTAATTAAACGAACTTCCCGCTGAACAGTTCATGAACTTTCGGTTCGTTTACAGACTAGCAGGTGGTCCACCGATCACGTTTGTTGTTGAGATCGGTCCATTTTTGCTAGAGGCTCTTGATTGAGCAGTCATTTATGCCGACTTGCTGGTTGAAGTCGGCCAACACACGGTCCCAGAACTGGGTGTCCCTCCCCCGAGCCTTGTTGGCGTTGCAGGGCGTGATCGTTTTGTGCGTCTTTAACGCACACAACTAAATCCATTTCTTCTTCTTCTGTCCAGCGCGTCATTTTGAAGGGTGTGGGTGTGGGTTTAATTGTGGATGTTAAAGTGTGTTTTAACCACGGTGGTATGGTGGTTTATATACACAAAATTCTCAACCGTTTTGCATGAAGAATTCAATAATCCGACCGTTAGTTGAGAACGGTTTTAATTCAATTCAATTTTTTTGACTGCGTTGGTGGGACAGTTAAATGAGAAATTAACTTTGATCTGACCGTTTGGTGGTGGGACGGTTGTAAAACATTTAAACCGTGTGAACTTAAAAAAAAGTTTAAATATGTATTTAAATGAAAATAAATAAATGAATCAGTGGAGTACTGTCTTCAAAACTGTGTTTCAGTGAAATGATATGGCAGTACAAGATTAGTGTAAATCAATGAAGTTGAAAATTAATTTCATTCAAATCCCTCACTAGTTCTATTCTTTGACTATTAATTTCATTAAGAAATTAATAATTAACGGATTTGATGAAATCTAGATACTTTGGTTTAGGGTGGACGGGGTGGTCCGTGATGGCTGTGATACCACGAAACACCGACCTTTGTGTTTAATCATGACCGCGAAGAACTAAAATCGTGATGTACATCACGCTCTGTTTTACTTTGTTTCTCAGGTTTTTTGTTTTTCTTTGTTTCAAGAAGATATACATACTTATTATTATAATATTATATTATTATGTTTTTTTTTTTACAATATTAACAATATATAAACTTAATTTGTTTTACAAGATATACATACTCATATATTTTTTTTATAATATATGTTAGTTTAACTGAGTTTTGTGCACTTGTCGAGGGAACACAACGTACCTGTGATTCAACTTCAACACGATCTAACGGAACACATCGGTAGTTTAGATATCGTGTTCGAGGACCCGTACCCACCACTCACTTAATTTTCTTATTTCATTTTTATTTTGTTTTATATTTTCTAGTAATTTTCTTATTTAATGTATTTTTTTATTTAATGTAATGTTTTTAGATTATTTTAAAAAAAAGGTTTAGTGATGAAAAGTGAACATCACTACATGTGTTTAGTGATGGAATGTGATAAAATGTGATGAAATAAGGTGACAGAATGTCAGAATCTGATTGAGTGTGATAGAATAATGACCACGTGACCAACCCATGTGTCCTTAAGGTTTTTACTTTTTACCAAAATATCTTTTTATATATGCATTTCTACACATACAAATAGAAGAAAATTATGATAAAAAGGTTTATATAAAAGAAACTATAAAATTGATAATTCAATTCACAATAAGGGCGTTATATACCAAGGAAAACAAAAAATAGCACCCGGAACATCGGAACACCGGGGGCGCTATTTTGTAATTCAAGGGTGGGGCTTTATATAAATAACGCCTGAACCAATTTGTTTTATCCCATTAAATTGAGACATGTGGAGGCACACAACTCTCTATTATTATTTTATTATTTTTTTAATTTAAAAGATAAAATAAAATATTAATAGGGGTTTTATAAATAAAGCCCCACCACTACACCCCTTTTTCACTTTATCTTTCTATGCTGACTCAACAGCCACGTGGACCAATTAGAAAGAGGGGCTTTATATATAAAGCCCCCCACACATGGTATAAAAGTATAAATTAAAACTCGGTGAACGAATATTAGTACACTGACAGTGACAATTCAATTCATGAATCATGATTATTAATCTAAAATACTTCTAAATAATAAAACAAAAAGACTAAAAACAAAACAAACTTACTTCATAACGTAGAATTGTCCACTTCAACTCAAGAGATGAAGACTCTTCAAGAAATCAACTATGCAAGAGTAAAGTTCAGCCGGTGAAAATAAAATACATCAATAAAAAATTAGGTTCATGACTTTGTGCTAAACTCGATATATTTTTTTTTTTTAAATCCTGTTGTTTCCAAAAAGCCCATAAAACCCTTTAACTATTTAAAAAACTTTTAACGTCTTTCTTCCGTCTTGTCTCTGCAACTTTACAGTTTACAATTAACCAACGCTCGTCATCACCAGACCACCGTTCGTTGGCCGGGAAAAAATTAAGCATCTTTACTTCTTTCTTCTAGTTTTTAATGCTTTACACACGATAATGAAGAGGCTCAAGAATACAAAATTTTTTGTTTAACACTTTGAAAAACAAACGGACCCTCCTGTGGTTCCGTCCCTGCAGTCAAGCAGCAACACAAATTACTAGAGTCCACAAAAATCAACCAATAGAAAGTGCCACACAGGTGCATTACACTGACTCATCTTGCAGCTCCATAAGTCGTTGAAATCCCATTAGGGTATACAATTCACCAACAAACCTACATCGGCGACTCATTGTAGTGCCCTCTTCTCTAGAAGAGTGAACTATATGCCTGTTCCACTAGTCAGGTTATTCATATACCTAAGTAACGTAAATAGTTAGGCTAAATGGTGTATCGTATACATGATGAGCTAATGATAAAATAAGTCTTGTTTAAACTTAAAAAAATAATTTTATGACAACAAATGGAGTATTGGATTTAAATAATTTAAACTATCAGTATTGGACCGCCACCGGTCTCAACTTACAAAATATGTATAGTGGTCCCATTTTTTAGTAATACCAAATCCCCTGCACTATACACCACTAAGGTGATTAGATTGCGAAGAAAGAACACTAAACTTCTTCATCGATCTAAGTTAAGTTAGTATACTCCTACTTATCTCATTGTAACAAAGCTGGAATACTACATGAGAATTAACAAGTTTAATTTAGGAAAAGAGTTAATTGCCAAAATGGCCCCTGAGGTTTGGCCCAAATTGCTTGTTTGGTCACAAAATTAATTTTTTTTGCCAAAATCACCCCTCACAGATCGAAAATTGCCAAAATGGTCCATATTTAACTGAGTTTTTAACTGAGTATTGAAAGTCATTTAAGTCTCAGGGGCAATTTCGTCATTTCATCTGTAAACGTTTTAAAACCCCTTTTAACCCCATCTTCCTCATCTGAACTTCATGTTCTCCAACAACCCTTCAAAGCATACTAACCCTAATTCCCAAATCATACAAACCCTATTCTTCTTATTATTGTTTAGAGAGGGCAGTGGGGGCTGAAGCTGAAACTTGTTTAGAGACGATGTACAGGGCCCTTGAGAAGAGGAGGTGTGTTGATGTAGCGGTTTCTGTTTTGACTTTCTTTGGAGCTGCTGCACCAATTGCCTTTTTGTTCTCGTCGGAGCTTTTCCTCTTTCCCTTAGAAGATTTATTTGAAGTTCGGGTTCCCCGAGCTGATTTAGGAGGATTATTGTTACGCTTTGATGGACCCCCGTTATTATTAGCCTTTGGGGCAAGAACAGGGGAACTTTCATCTTCCATCTACTCATAACAAAAACAAACAAAAATCATATTCCAACAATAAAACTCCGACAACTAAGGTACAACTTACCGTCATCGTCATCCTCTTGTTCTGGCTCAGAGTCATTCACCCCACTATTTTTCCCCAGCAGCTTCTTCAACTCCTTTCCAGATTGGCTTAGTCCTCCCTCCTCATCTTCATTATCCTCTTCATCTTCCTCATCCTGCAGAGTGATTAGTCAGTCAAATGTTGCAACAAGTTTAAAAAGTTAAAGGTAATGGTGTAAGCACAGATTAGATGACTACTTTTCCAGGAAAAGGAAAAATAGAATCAAACTCTCAGACAGAACACCTACAAAATATCACCTGAAATTATGTGAGCTTGTCTAAATATTGGGGTTAATCAACAGTTATGTTGGTCCAGAGGGAAATAGGCTATGAAATAAGTTATCATCCCTTCCTTCACCAATCAATAATTCACATCTAACTAGCATTCTAGCAATCAACTCACTGATCCTATGTAGATTGTAGACAATCATACACCACTTCAGATTAATGGTAAAGCGCTGGTTTCAGTAACCAGGACTGGAGGATAAAGATTAGGGTTAGTATGTTTTGAAGGGTTGTTGGAGAAGATGAGGAAGATGGGGTTAAAAGGGGTTTTAAAACGTTTACAGATGAAAGGACGAAATTGCCCCTGAGACTTAACTGACTTTCAATACTCAGTTAAATATGGACCATTTTGGCAATTTTCGATCTGTGAGAGGTGATTTTGGCAAAAAAAATTAATTTTGTGACCAAACAAGCAATTTGGGACAAACCTCAGGGGCCATTTTGGCAATTAACTCTTAGGAAAAACTTAAATAGAATGAATCTAAATATGCATTATTCAAGATTCAATAAAGAATTGCTTAGGCCACAAGGGGTGGCCACTAATTTATCACATTCATCACATTATAATATCCAATCAGATTCTGCTACCTCATTTTATCACATTTTATCACATTCTATCACTAACATAATACTTGAAATTTATTTATTTTTTGTCTTTTGTACATAAATATGAAAATGAGAAACAAAAGCACCGTGATATGCATCACGGACATATTGTATCACGACCGCGAAATCTTTGGCTGGCCGGTGTTTCACGCCATCACGGTCATCACGGGGTGGCCATCACGGTCCACCCCGCCCGCCCTTAGCTTGTAAATTATCCACATATCCAATTTTCTAATAATAACAATTCGCTTTTTTCCTTTTCATGAACTATGCATGTACTTTGTCCTTTTAGTGAGAAAGTTTCAAGAACCCTTCTCTTTCAACTTTCTTCATAGTGTTCCAACAAACTACTACTTAGAACATATTTTCATGTGAAATTTCAGTCACTCAAAACCCTATAAACAACAATTTATTGTGTCAAAACTAAAAACAAACAAATTATGATGCTTTGTTTACTGATTATTGTACCGTTTAGAGATTCAATGGCCTTCTTTGCACTTTCAACCCAATTAACATTCTTCATGATCACAACTATAACCTACCACATTTTCCTATTTATATAGATTCATTTATGTATTTTTATCTATGGAAATAAAAAAAAAAAGTTATGTGTCCATTTTAAATCTTATCAATAAAGTGTTTATATACTATATTTAAATTAAATTTACTAGCCGGAACTCGCGCGTTGCGGTGGGGCTGCACCCATAAATTTTTATTACATATATAATAATTTTAAACTAAAAGTTATCATGTATTCTTGTGTGACAATTATTTTGGTGGAAATCCTTTAATATTAAAAGCACGAATAAAAAATAAAAATTGATGCGGGAGAATACTGAAAACTTGAATCAGAAGACAAGATTTTAGTCTCTGAAAAAAAAGCTAAATACTCTAAATGAAGCCATAAAAAAAATAAAGAATGACGTGTGGGATGGGTTTGCCATTCCGATAGTACTAACTGGTCGATTTTGTGGTATATTCCCGAATATGCTCTGAACGTATATATGCCATTTCTCATGTTGGCGATTGTTTCGTCTAATGAGACACACATATGTGTGAAGGAGAAGTTTGTGTTGTATGCGCGGATCAAAGAAACCATGACATTTGATCAAATAAACCATGATGTTTCTCTTCATTAACACAATAGCCATGATGTTGCTCTTGATTAACACAATATTTGTCTGATTGTAATTTTTAACTGTAAACTTTTATTGCATATACAATAACTTTTAAACTAAAAGTCATCATGTATTCTTGTTTGACAATTATTTTGGTTTTGCTAATGACCGAGTCAGTCACGAATGGGACGATGCCTATCTCTTTTATTTGAGTTTGAATATGTTAGTCAAATTTTTATTTATTATTTTTAGTATAAGTTAATAAGTTATTTAATTGTTGTACTTTTAAACTAAAAGTCATCATGTATTCTTGTGTTTGTTTGTGTTCATGAATGTTCGTTTGTGTTCATCATGTGCGTTCATGAACAAAATTAACAAACGAACACGAACACGAGTGTCTTCTTAACAAACGAATACGAACAGAAAATTCCGTTCGGTAAGTGTTCATGAACTGTTCGTGAACACATATATTTCTTAACAAACGAACATGAACAAGGTTGTGTTCGTGTTCGTTCGGTTCGTTTGCAGCCCTAGTCAAAACTAATAAATTTATTACACATCAAACCCCAACTAAACATGTTTCCAATACCCATACAAATATCAAATCAGTAATCTAGCATCATATAACATACAAATAACACAAAGCCCCAAAACTCTAGGTCACCAATCTACATCTAAGCTTGTGTTTTAATAAGAAATCATTATTTAGGCCTAGATCTGGTTTAGAGAAGCTTTGAAAATGTTTGTACTTAAGAAAACACCTTGAAATCAGATCTGGACACTTAGGGTTTATTAAAACATCACAAAAGTGTAAGGAGATGATTAACACACCTTGGATTTTAGATTGCTATTGATTCTAAACGTGATTTGGCTTCAGGATCTAAGAAATAATGGCAAAAACTTGTTTCTATATGTTAGGGTTTGTAAGAGAGCACTAGGAGGAGAGTTAGGGTTGTGAAATGATGAAAATGAATCAAAGAGAGCTTAAATAGTCTTCTCTCATTCGCCCCTTCATTGTGGCGAATGAGTCCCATTCGGCAGATCATTCTAGCGAATAAGATTTTTTATCTCTCATTCTCCTGAAATTTCAGGCGAATGAGGTTTTTCTAGAGTCATTCGCCCAACGACTCCAAGTTACACTTGAAACACATATTATCATATAATTTCACATAAACAAGCATTCACAAGTTGTTAATTGATCATAGAACATATAATGCTCAATAAGTTACCCTTATTATGTTAATTCACCAACAACGAGACACAAGACTTGTGTGTATGTGCGCGTTTCCCCCGAATCACCAAACCATGAACATTGTGTGTGTAAACGGACTCCCGATGATTCTTCGAATCATCGAACTTACTCAACTAACCCAATTAGGTTTGTTTAGTAAATCTTTTGCTATGGTAGACTTAAGTGTTTGTTAGAAGTATTAACCTAAGTTTGCCGGGTGTCACAGATGATGGGTCTTGAGATACATCGGTTGATTAACTTCTAGGATATGTAACTTTTAAATTACATATGATTTCATTCCGACTTCAGTTGTGTTTAGTTGTGTATATGATTGTGGTCTGGTTTCTGTGTTTTCTTTTTTCCTTTTTTGGCATAAAGGCATCTTTCATTGGTGTGACGAGGTTTAAGTGACATTGATTAACTTTTTGTTTCACTTTTACATTGCTTACATAATTCATTTTGGGTCTGTTTGTTTCAACTGTTAATGAGTTCTTAATGTGACAGATGTCTAAATCAGTTAGACATTTGCCTCTGAATTGAAAGCATTATACTGAGCCTGAATGGTTCAAACCTCTTACTAGTTTAAGAGTTACCCATTTAGAAGTTGTCAAAACAACCTCTTAGTGTTTATGAATTGGTTTATGAGACATTGAAACATGAATTACTTGCGAACTACTCAATTTGATAGTAATTGATGAAAACCTAAATCCAAATTTTGAACTCATTTATCTTAAATTTTGGACCTAACAGTTATTTACTACCATTTCTTACTACTTTGATATACCATGCATATAATATGGTTATATATACATGAATACAACATTTTTGCCTTGTTGAGATGGCACTTTGATATGTTGTGTTTTCTTTCAAGAGCGTTTAGATTCAGTTTCATTTAAGCGTTTTCTTTGATGTTTATAGGCTTTCTTCTTTGTATTGAACCTGAATTTGGATTTTGTATAGCTTTGATGCTTCATGATGATGAGAAAAATAGAAACTAATATTATGTTTCTTCATTGTATGCTACATAAGTAATTGACCTTAAAGTTGGATCACTTTATTTATTCTTTCCAACCAATGGCGAAGCATGGTTCTCGAATCGGTGGGGGCCGGACTCAATTTTTTTCGATCGGTAGTGGCTGGAAGATCAAATCGATGGGGCCAGACTCAATTTACCTACGAAAATCGCAAAATTCCACCACTACGCTAAAAAATGGTGGGGGCCGGGGCCCTCAAGAAGCTGGGCCCCTGTTTCCAACCTCTTATTTATGTGTTTATCGATATACATTTTTGTTAAATGTACTATTGATAGCCTTTTGTGTATTTAGCTGAATTCCTCACTAATATAAAATACATGTCAACAAAGTTGTCTCCTCTAATCAATTGTATCCAGCATTGGTTTTCTTTTTATGGTTTTGTAATACACAAATGGTGTTGTTTTGTTACATGTTTGGAGAAGATGGCTAAAAGATATGTTGCCTGCATTTGAAAATATGGTTTTGTAAATGTATAATTATTAACTATGTTCTTGCCTACTTTGACATGTTTTAAAACAACTCTTGTACTTATGTGAAAAATATTTGTATAACATTCAGAAGCTTTGCTAAATTCTGGATTCTTACTGTAATTGGACTGAACGGGCTCTAGAATCCAGAATTTTATTTTCCTAATGGGCTGGAATGGAATTTTGAGCCGGCATCTAGAACATATTTAGTGGACTAGATTGGTTTGATATCATTTCTACTATGTGATAAGTGTGAATACTGGATAGCAGATACGAAACTTGAATTTTAAGATGGCGGGGACAGAAAGTCACGAGATCTAAATTTACGCAATATCAAATTAAATTGGTGAGGGCCAGATTCAATGTGCACAAAATTTTCGAATAAAAACGGGAAAATTTACACTACTGAGCTTTAAAAAACGGTGAGGGCCAGGGCACCCTCTGGCCCTTCTTAAGCTTCGCCCTTACTGCATAGATCCAGCCTAAACCTAAAAAGAAGCATCATAAGAAAACTACAATCATGAAAAGAAAATTATATACTTGCAATAAGGGATGAGCATACGGTCCCGAAAACCGATCTCGAACCGAAAAAATACCGATCCCGTACCGAACCGATACCGAACCGAGAGTGTTCGGTATCGGTATCCACATTTAGAGGTTTTCGGTTTCGGTATTATCGGTATCGGTACGGGATTGGTATGGTATCGGTATTTTAAGGTAAAATACCGATACCACACCGGTACGGTACCGTACCGATACCGAACCGATACCGATACCGTACCGGTATAATCAGTATCGGTATTGATTTTTTAGACTTTTAGGTATCGGTATTGTCGGGATCGGTATCGGTTCGGTACCGATACCGTTCCGAGCTCATCCCTACTTGCAATGTTTTTAATGAGTAAATGACACAAATACCTATTCTATCATAAAAAAACATGCATACAAGCTTTTAGTTAATAGTTAATGTCCATTTTGGTCATTTTATACATTTTATTAAAAGCTCCAACTACTCTGCCAAACACCAAAATATATTTAAAAAACTACTAGCTACAGCTATCAGCTAGTTTTGCCAAACATACCCGTAGCGTTTCAATATAGAGCTTTTTCTCCTAACCTAAAAGCTTCAAACTCATTCAACCAAACAAAGTTTTCTATTGAGTAGTAGTTTTTTCTTAAAATTTTGAAGCTAGAAGCTCTTAAAAGCTCCTTGCCAAACATACCCTAGTACTAGCGTTTAAGAAAAAGCCCCTACTAGTTACAAGCTTTTAATGAGTAAATAACACAAATGCCCATTTTACCATAAAAACATAAAAAAAACATGCATACAAACTTTTAGTTATACTCATTTTGGTCATTTTATATATTTTATTAAAAACACTAGCTATTCTGTCAAACACTAAAATATATTTAAAAAGCGATAGCTATCAACTTTCAGCCACCAGCCATAGCTTCCAGCCACCAGCTAGTTTTGTCAACCATATCCCTAATTTACCAATGTATGATCCTCTCTGTATAATTTCTTATTTTTTCTCTAATTCCCACAAATTCTGTACACTAATCAGTATCCAATATGAAGAAGAGCTCACATTATAACCAAAACACGCTAGAAAATTAATCAAGCTTCTATTTTTACCATCCATGACTCAAATTTAAGTTTCTTACACAATCTTGAACATTTGCAAACAAGTTCACCCAAACCAGTTTCTTCTCCAACCAGTTCAATAAAGTTGATTAAAAATCTAAGATGGTTTTTTTTTTTTTTTTTTTTTTTTCAAAAACCCGATTGGTACACCTCTTATAAGTAATAAGAGCATCTCATCCCATCCCATCCATCAACCCTTTCCTATCTTTAAAATTTTTTTAAAAACCTATTAAAAGCTAACTACAACCCATTCGCCATTTTCCATCCACAACTTCACTACCTCACGCATATATTTTGAAAAACTATTATAGTAGTTTTCATATATGAACAGTTACTATTCATCATCCATCAAGTTATTATGACTGTATAAAAATAAGAAAATATAATAAAATAAGTGTTTGTGGGTAAGATAAATATTAATGACAGATGCCATGTGAGAGATTTTTTAAAACGAGTAAGCTAATTAGTTGAATAATAATTCGGGGTAGGCCGAGTCTGGATATGGAATAAAGGTAAATAATTCGGGCTAGGCCGAGTCTGGATATGGAATAAAGACGCTACCTTTCCCATATCCCACTAGAGGTGCATAAAAAACAGTTCGAGAACAAGAACCGGTGAAACCGACCCGAACTAAAATCGGTAGCTAAAAATCCCAAACCAAAACTGTCAAAATACATGATACCAGAAGAAATCTTTATTGAAAATAAACTTTGAACAAAAGAATACAACTCCAAAAGATAAACCTAACTGATTACAAGGAAAATACTGAAATCTCTTTACAATAACAATCAGTAAGCTAGTTCTTACAGATTGGTACACATTATCTAATCCCATAAGAAATTGCATCAACTTAATCATAGTGTTGAAGTTATTAAATTCCCTAGCAGCATTACACGTACAAGCAGGTAATTGCAGTATTTGATCTAACTGTTTCCACATATTGTTCAGTTTATGGTAATACTCAGACACAGTCATACCATTTTGAGTAAAGGAATTAATCTTTTGGTACAAATCAAACACAGCTGACCCATCAACTTTATTATAAGTTTCCTTTAATTCAGTCCAAACATCACAAGCAAGTCTAGAAAACACATGACCCATGTATAATTCTTCACTAATAGAGTTAAGGATCCATGTAAGTACAATTGAATTACACCTATCCCACTGTCTAGCCAAAACAGGATCGTTTTCAGATTTTACACATGATTTGTCAATAAAGCCCCATTTATTTTTTACTTGAAGAGCAAGAATGAGACTATTAGCCCACATAGAGTAATTTTCTGATCCTTTTAGTTTTATTGAAGTAATAGTGAGGTTACTTGAATCAGAAGCATGTAAATACAAAGGATTACTAACATCCAATTTACTGATCAGTGTTTCATTTACCCCACCATCCCCATTACCACCTAACAGGTTAGGACCATTAGGCCCTCCTACTTGTGGTTCCTCATTATCATCCATGATACAAACTTATTTAAACAATCAAGAACACACAAGAAGCAGTTAACAGAAAAACACACAATAACAACCAGCACAGTTCAAAGAACACAAACAACTTCCAAGAAATCAACAAACAAGACACACATAACGGCGAAGCCTCGCTGGTGATCCAGATAGCCGGTTCCTCAAGGGTACTGACCTAGGTCCTCAAGGGTACTGAGCCCATCATCAAATACCTACAATATTTCTTATGTAAAATATTATTTATTTTGAATAATAATAATAATAATATTATTATTTTGAATATTAAGGTTGAAAATATATTTATCATATTTCAACAAAAACCAAACCTAAACCTGGCAAACGAACCGGATCGAAACTGTTACCACTAGAAATCGGTTGGAAACAGGAAAAAACCGAAACTGATTTAGGAAGGAAAAAAACGATTTTGGCCATAAACACAACTAAAGTTAAGGTTTTTTTTTTTATTTATTTATTTCAATTTTATTGTTTAAAAAAATCTAAAAGTTAATTTTATTTAGTTTATTAGCTTTTATAAAGTGCATACGTGAACCAAAACTAAGTAAAAAAACGATTATCAACCGATCAAACCGATACGAAATGAAACCCGTTTCAAGTTGAAACCGGTTGAACTTGGATCCGGTTAACACCCAAACATATTCCAAACCGGTTCGGGTTAAAAAAAAAAAAAACAGTGTGCACCTCTATTTCCCACTTCCCAGAGTCCGAGATGGTTGCTGTAGTAACCCGCATGCGGATCCAGAAGACATCCTTGTCGGTAGTAGGACTACCACTTCTTACTTCAAACTTATTTCATTCGATCCAACTAATTTCCGAACAAATCAAGCTAACCACTCACATGGGTTCATCACTTGCATCTCAATTTCAATGCACTTTCATAACAGATTCAATGGGTAACTAACTTATCTCAACCATTTGTTCATTTTCTTGATCTGTACATTTATGCCCACCAACTGTTCGATCAATTGCCCCTTCATTGAATTGGTTACACGCATTAGTTTGTTTAGTTTGTTTTTGATAATAATTAGATGGGGTTTAAGAAGATTGGGTTGCCCATAGCTCGATTCGGCCGACAGGCGAAACGGTCATATGGGTTTTGTCTCAAGTTTGCATCAGTGGCAATCTTGGGTTTGTGTTTTGTGTTTGTTTGGTATATGTTTTCGCCTTCGGCTTCGGCTGTTACTAATCAACGGAGCACGTTTGGTGAGATTGCAGAGCCTGTTTCGGATAGTGGGCAGTTGAGAAAGAGTAAGTCTTCGGTTGTTCCGGTTAAGAATGAGCACGGTTTGAGCTTGGGGAAGGGGGAGGAGAAGAAAGCGGTTAACGGGTCGTTAGTGGATCATGTTGATGGACCGAAAGACCATAAGAAAGAAGAAAAGGGTGTGAAGATTGTTAAAGATGGGGATAAAGAGGAAAAGGATGGGAATGAGAAAGGATCTGAGGGTTCCGAATCGGATACTGAAAACAATAAAGATAACGAAGCAGAAGGAGAAAGTGAAGAAGGGAAAGACGACGGCGAAGAAAAAACTGTGGATGGTGAAGAAGTTGATGTAGAACAGGTTGATGAGAGTGATGAGTTAAATGCTAAACGAGAAAAGAAGCGGAAGTTTAAAGGGCCGTTATTTGATCCAAAGGCGGAGTATTCATGGAAGTTATGTAATACAAGGAGTAAGCATAACTATATTCCGTGTATTGACTTTGAAGTTGTGTCAAAACGAATTCAAAGTTACCGGCATCATGAGAGAAGTTGTCCTAAAAACCCCTTAATGTGTCTTGTTCCTCTTCCACATGACGGATATCAAACACCCGTTAGCTGGCCTGAGAGTAAAGAGAAGGTATGATTACATAGTATATAATTGCTTTGTTTCCATGATCATTTGATAACCTAGTTTAAGAGTCGTTGCAGATATGGCTTACCAATGTGGCGCACCCGAAGCTAACTCAATATGTTAAAACTCAAAGTTGGGTGGTGGAATCTGGTGAATATCTTACGTTCCCACAAAACCAGTCCGAACTCACAGGTGGAATTGCTCACTATCTAGAATCTATTGAAGAGGCAAGTACCTCAAATAATTTTTTTTTTTTTTTTTTTTTGCTTGAACGTTGATGTTTTGCAACCATTTTCGGGTAATTGATACTTATTTAATTAATAGACAGTACCAGACATTGAGTGGGGAAAAAACATTCGTACGATATTGGACATAGGATGTAAAGACTCAAGCTTTGGCGCATATCTTTTTGACAAAAATGTATATACACTTGCACTAGGGTTGAAAGATGACCTTGTGGATCTAGCTCAAGTTAGCCTTGAGCGTGGTTTTCCAACCATAGTTAGCCCTTTCGGAACCCGAAGGTTACCTTTTCCCAGTGGTACCTTTGATACTATACATTGCGGAGAATGTCAAATTCATTGGCAATCTAATGGTTCGTTATTTTGACTAAATAATGTCTTTGTTCTTTTGTTTTTCATAGGGTTTTTATATTTGGTTGTTTTGCTTTCTTAATATTTTCAGGTGGTAAGCTGCTTATAGAGATTAATAGAATTTTAAGACCCGCCGGGTACTTGATTTTGTCAAGTAAACATGATAGTATTGAAGACGATGAAGGTTTGGTCTATAATTCTTTCAAAGATCTACTTGTTTGTGCTTTCTTCTTTTGTGACAAAATTCATCTTGAGATGCTTTGTTTCAATCGTTTTTTTTCTTATTAGAGGCTACAATTTCACCCTTTTACTTCTGAACTGGTTGAAAAGTGTCAACGGTCAAATAAAAAAATAGCTTAAATGAGTCTGAGCCAAATGGGTCAAACTTGAAAGTCAGCCTGAATCATTTTTATTCACAAAGTTGATCATAATTGAATCATTGACGCACCGTTTATAGAAAAAGAAAAACATTTTGGGAAAATAGTTTCTCGGGTCAAACCAAAATGACTCATTTTGACCCATTCACTCAATCCAACCATTTTGCCAACTCTTATTAAACAATATTCTCATCTAATACACTTGTCATCTATCCAGCTATGTCGAAGCTGACAGCTTCAATTGGTTGGAACGTATTGGCTGATAAAACTGATGATGTCAGTGACATTGGTGTTAGAATATATCAAAAACCAGAATCAAATGATATATATGCACTAAGAAGTAAGAAGGTTCCTCCTATGTGCAAAGAAAATGAGAATCCAGATGCTGCTTGGTAAGCTCATATATTTGGCAGTAAATCTCTACTTAACGATTACTAACCAACAGAATCATCTATGTAATTAAAGTACGCACTGTGATGTAAAAATTAATGTTTTACATAAACGGATCAGGTATGTTCCTATACATTCATGCTTGCATCTTATTCCTTCTGCCATTGAAGAAAGAGGGACCGAGTGGCCTGAGGAATGGCCTAAAAGGCTTCATACGTTCCCTGACTGGATGAACAATAGAGATAAGTTGGTTTCAGACACTGAGCACTGGAAGGCTACTGTTGAAAAGTCGTACCTGACTGGAATGGGTATCGACTGGTCGACTATTCGGAATGTAATGGACATGCATGCGATTTATGGAAGGTATGAATACTACAATCTTATTTCGTAGCTACGGGTGCCATAATGGTCAGCGGATCAGGCCCAAACGATCAATGTTTTTGTTAAGGTTGAAATCTTCGGGTCCCAAAATACTTCCATCTCCAGAAATGTTAAACTTTTATTATAAATAGTTATTTTATCAAATATCATTAAAAAAGTTATATTGTTTTGTTAGTAATCTAATTTTTTGAACAAAATGATTTAGGAGATTTTATGTATTGAACCGTTTGACCCATTCTTATTATTATTGTGTTTTTCCTTTTTTGCTGATTGCATTATGGTACTATAGTTTTGCAGCTGCTCTGATTGAACAGAAGGTTTGGGTCATGAATGTGGTGCCAGTATACGCAGCTGATACTCTTCCCATAATATTTGAACGTGGGCTTGTTGGCGTTTATCATGACTGGTGTGAATCTTTTGGTACTTATCCTAGAACATATGACCTTTTGCATGCTGATCATCTTTTCTCCAGGCTTAAGAACAGGTTCATTTTATACTTCATTCTCTCATAGATCTTTTCATGTGTTTTCGTTATCTTCGCCAAAGGAGCAATGCTCCAGCGGTACCCTGGTGGCTTTCTCTATGGGAGGTCGTCTGTTGGAGTCTCGTTCATGACAAAATGTCATGCACGAGCTAGAAGTTTTACCACATTGGGCCCTTGGGCGGTGAGTTTCCCCTGGGTGACGGGCCGGGACACCAACCCTCTCTACGATCGTAGATGTGGGTGGCCTTATGCCTATGGGTGTACCTGGGTGGCCCGGCCTTTGTTGGACGTTCAAAAAAAATTTTCCTTACCTTTCCCACATATCAAAAGATTGTCTTATCTTAACTGAACAATGATTTGACAAAGGCTAAAAATTACTTCATTTTTTGAGTTTTTGGATATATAAAAATTACTATTTTTGACACCTTTTTTTTTAATTAGCTTCATTTTTCTTTAAAATTTTATCCATTGGGTGATTACATATTAACAGTACCCAAATCAACCACTTAAAAGTGAATGGGCTGTCCTCCTGCCCAGCCAAAGCTCTCACAATCACCAAATTTAGTAAATGGACTAAAGTTTGTTGCCTCTACAGACCACCTCAGAACAATTTTTTTTTTTTTTTTTTTTTTTTTTTTACTTTTACAGGTGTAGAAAAGCCGTAAGCGTAGTTGTTGAGATGGATCGCATATTAAGACCTGGTGGTTGGGCCATCATACGCGAAAAGGGCCCGATACTTAAATCGTTAGAAGAAGTATTTAAAAGTTTACAATGGGAAATCAGATTGACATTTGTGCAGAACAAAGAGGGCATTTTATGTGTCCAAAAGACCATGTGGCGACCTTGAAGTTCTGCAAGCAACTTAATTGTTTGCACTTTGCTGTACACAAACTGATTGCTGTTTTTTTGAATTTTTTTTTAATGTTGAGTCAACTTTTTTGATGAAATAGTAATAGGAGTATAGTTTGGGGGTTTGTTTATGGAAAGTGTAAATCTTTGAGGGGTGTTATTGGAATTTAACAGAGCTATTACCTTCAGATCCAAGTATCCAACACACTTGTATGTTAAATTGGAACTATCGAAAACGAATCTCAATCAAGTAGATAATAGATTTTGATTATACATGTGTGCATATCTATAACTTATAATAAAAGAATTGAGTTTGTATGAGGTGACATTCAATAGAGGCCGTCATGTGGCATCATGTGAAGCTTTCTTTTAAATTTATTTATTTTGTATTTTTAAATAAAATATATATATATATATATATATATATATTATTTAAAAATCTATTAATATATATAAAAGAAAATGTATATGCTGACGTGGCGTGCAATGGAGGTCTCAATCTCCCTTTGAGAGTGCCACGTGGCTTAATATGGTGAAAGTATTTTTTATATATATATATTTTTTAATCAAGTTAATAAATATATATCCCTATCTTCTCTCAAACCCTAATCATTATTCTACAACAACACACCCATTACTCCTTCTAGGGTTCCTCTCGCACTCTCCACCGCCCTCTGCCACAATGTTCGGAGCTCCGGCATCTTCCTCCCCCATCGGCACTCCATCCACCACCCTCTGCATTCGGCACTCCGTTATCACAATCGAAACACAGAACAAAAGCCACAATCCGAATGGTTGTTAACATCAGAAACTAGCTTAAGAAAGGAATGCTTGACAGCGGATGTCACACTACATGCTCGCGTCAAGCCGAAAAACACTTGTGGTAATATTCTTCGTTACAGATTCCGTTTATCTTAGTAGCTGATCCTAACGGAGCTATTCCAGCACCCACCTCCATCGATTAATAATCAATCGCCGCCGCCTCCTCCTTCTGTTCCGGTACCGGTGTATAAAGAGATTTTTTTTTGTAAGGAAACTTTCATTAAAAAACGCCACGAGCGGTCCTCAAAGCAAGGACCCCCGGGCAAACCAAACGGGTTACATCAAATCCAAGGGGTAATTATACCACGACTTCCACTCTACATTTTTTAATCTAGATCTATGGCGAAACCAATAAAACGAAGTAGATTTAATATTCGCCATCACTTCAATCGGTTTTCTGGACGTGTTGTTGAAAATGCGCGCATTCCTTTCAATCCATATCGCCCAAAGAGAGGTGTAGATAATACCTGTCAACACATACTTATTATCTTTAGAAAGGCGCTGATCATCCGTGATGTTTAGAATGTCTGCCACATCAAAAACGAATAACGGCTCCAACCTGCACCAATTGGCCAATCTGTTCCAAATTTCACACGAAAAGGAGCAGCCTGTAAACAAGTGCAGGGCTGTCTCAGTATACGTTCTGCAGAAAATGCAATCTTCCTCCTACAAATGTACGCCTCTTTTACTCAGCTGCGAACGCGTGGGAAGGCGATCACGGGCTGCTCTCCATACCGTCAGTTTACATTTTAAAGGTGCCCATCCTTTCCAAACAATGATCCGAGAAGTGGACACTTGAGGGTCATCAAACAGAATCTTCTTGGCAGAGCTGACAGAAAAAGATCCGTTAGAGTCCGGTTGCCATCTCCAACTATCGTCTCCACCTACCCACTGGAACTCATGTATATCTTCTAAAAGCTGGAATAATTCCGAAACAGCTTCAGGAGAAGACGGTGTTGACCTCCATCCCCAAGTCAGCGTTTTAACGTTGTTATGTACCTGCAAGCGATTGTTAACCGTAACCCATTTATTGCGTTCCAACCTAAACAGATTGGGATAAATCAGTCGAAGCGGTTGATTACGCAACCACGTATCTCCCCAAAAAGTAATAGATTCCCCATTACCAATTTGTGCAACAAAAAAACTGTTAATAACACGACCATTTGGTAGCCTTTTATCGCTGATTTTGACTATGTTTCTCCAGCAACCGCTAGCCAAAGAAGAACAGGGAAGTAAAGACCAAGTTCTAGCGGAACCGTTGCAGCCCTTAATAATCCTTTTCCAGAGGCAATCACCCTCGCTCTTGTACCGCCAAATCCATTTAAGGAGAAGAGCTTCATTCACTATTTGTAACTTAGAAACGCCAAGACCACCTTGCCGTTTAGACAAAGTAACCACGTCCCAAGCAACCCATGGAATCTTTCTATCGGCACTAGACCCCGCCCACAGAAACCGCCTCATAATGGCCTCTATATTTGTAATCACCGCATTAGGAGCTTTATATAGAGAGAGAATAAATGGGCAAACTTTCAAGAACCGATTTTATAAGAATTAATCTTCCTCCCATCGAAAGATGCCGAGCTTTCCAAGAAGTAAGTCTATTTTTGACAACCTCCACAACCGGGTTCCAACTCGAAATTCGAGACATGTTAGCTCCAACTTGGATTCCGAGATAAACAAACGGGAAAGCCCCTTTACGACAACCCAAAACATTCAACATATCAATTACTTCCGAATCTAAGGTTCCAACCCCAAATAGGTTAGATTTATTAATATTAATGCGCAAACCCGAGCATAAATAGAAAATGCGTAGAACCCGGGCCGTATTCTGGAGGTTTGTCTCAGACCATTCTCCCAAAATTAAGGCGTCATCCGCATAAAATAAATGCGTGATATCTGAGTAACTATCCGAAAATCGAATACCTTTAAACTCCCCAATCTCCTCCGCCTTCCTAATCAAACACGACAAACTCTCCATAACAATAAGAAATAAAAAAGGAGAGATAGGGTCACCTTGGCGGAGCCCCTTTTCACATTTGAATTCAAACGTCGGGGATCCATTGACAAGAACCGAAGCTCTCGCTGAAACAAGCATACCTCTTATCCAAGTACACCACAAAGGGCGAAAACCCATCTGAGCCAGAATAGACAACAAGAAGTTCCAGTTGACGTTGTCGTAAGCCTTTTCAAAGTCTATCTTTAATAAAAAAGCCTTTCTTTTCTTCTTCTTTAACCACTCGACTAATTCATTGACTACGAGGGGACCATCAAGAATGAATCGATCTGATAGAAACGCCGATTGAGTATCCGAAATAATCTGACCCATAACCTTTTTGAGACGATTCGCAAGGATTTTAGAAATAACCTTACTAACCATCCCAATAAGAGTAATGGGTCTATAATCTTTGAGTCCCAAAGGCGTTTTCACCTTAGGAATCAAAGTAATAAACGAAGAGGCGCACCCCGGATTAACATAGCCAGATTCATGAAAATCTGATAAAATCTGAAAAAATCGTCTTCCAGCATGTTCCAGAATCTTTTAACAAAGCAGAAATTAAAACCATCGGGACCGGGAGCCTTATTAGAATCACATTCGAACACCGCCTCCTTAATCTCTTGTCTAGAAAATGGCATAATTAACAACTCACCCTCGTTATTAGAAATTTTCTTTAAACCGGGGCAACGAAGATCTGGCCGAAATATAATCTCTTCTTTAAAGTGGCTTCGGAAAAAACCCATAATTTCTTTCTTGACCAATGTAGGTTTAGACACCCAACAACCATTAATCATCAGGCCCGGGATCCCATTCCTAGCTTTCCTGTCATTCACCATACTATGGAAAAAATTCGAGTTTTCATCACCCAAAGCCGCCCATTTCACTCTAGACTTCTGTCTAAGATCTTGGTCTCTACGATGATGTATGTCCTCTAAACACTTAGAACATTCCGACCAAACCCAAAACTCCGCCTCGTCTAATTCTCTTTGTTCCATAATAACTTCCAATCTTTCCTTATCCAAGCGCAAGGAAGCCTCTTCTTCTTTTTCTTTTTTGTTCGACTGTTTGTACCAACATGAAAGAGCTCCGCGGAGTGTTTTAAGTTTATTCAGAAAGTTATTAGCATTTGTTCCCTCATTTTTCCAGCCCACAAAAACCGATTTTATAACATCTTCACATCCATTTCTGTCTAACCAAGAGTCAAACCACTGGAATGGCTTAGCACCAAAATTCGTATCCACCATAGTAAAAATAATCGGAGAATGGTCAGATTTATCTTTCTTAAGAGCTCTAACACAAATATTCGGCCATTTATTAAACACGTTGTCGCACACAAGGAATTTGTCGATCTTACTCAACTTGCACTGGCCTCTTCTAACAGACAAACAGGTAAACTTCATACCTTTCATCAGATACTCCCGAAGACCCGCCTCTTCTATAAATTCATTAAAATTCCTGGCACACACCGGATCAAATCTCGAATTCCTTCTTTCTTCCGGGTACCTGACTGCATTAAAATCTCCAAAAATGACCCACCCCCCTTCCATAGACTGCATAAGCTGTATAATTCTCAGCCAAAGGTTTCTCTTATCATTGTTAGACTGTGGAGCGTATATATTAAGCATATTCAACCGGAACATATTGTCAGACACAACACCCGAAACGCAGAGAAAGTTGGTGTCTTTAACTATATGATCTTTGGTAAAAACTTTTGGCTCCCAAATACTAACGATACCTCCCGAATTCCCCACAGACTCGACAGCTTCAAACTCAAAACCAGCCCCTCCCCAAAATTTGGAGATAATACCCGAATTAACATTATCACTCATAGATTCTTGCAATCCCAAAAAAGAAACCCCATACTCATTTTTTAAAGATTTAACCCATGCCGCTTTACCGGCACCACCAAACCCCCGAATATTAATCGACATACAATTCATAAATTACCGGTTTGTATCCCTTCTTGAACAATCGACTTCTGAATTAAATCTTCACAGCAATGTAGGTTAGCCCCCAACTTCACCCCTAACTCCATTGTCTGACTAATTTCTTTATCTCTCAAACGATCTTTGTCGCCATCCACGTTAACCTCAGCAGCCTCAATACTATGTTCCACTATCTTCTCGCTGGTATTTGTAACATAATTCGATCCATTATTATCTGGTGGGTTGTAATTCAAGTCAAAGGATGTTTGGTTGACCTCATCTATAACCGTAGGACCCTCCACCCCCCTTGGGCTAATTCAACATCATTATTCAGGCCCAAAATACTATCAAGCCCAAATATATCATCCAAATTTTTAGCCCTTTTAGTAATCTTGAGACACTCTTGGCTACTAGAATAGCATGTACTGGGCCGACCCACCTCACCTTTTTTGAATTTCTTTCTCTTATTCACATTATTAACTGACAATGGCCCATCCAAGTTACAATCTTTTTCAAATTCAAAATCTTCCCCAGGAATAAAATCCTCATTAAGACTTTCTAAATCCACATTATTCTCATTAAAGGGAGTATTAACTGCATCATTAATTGGCGAATAATTGTCACCTTCATTCTCATTAATGACTTGGTCAACGACGACATCTTCAACAAGATCTTCCTGTATCGCCTCCGGTGACCTAAATCCTACATCAACCGCTGGATCTTCGTTGACTATCACCGGCGAATGTTCTACTTCCTTTTCAGTCGAAACATTGTCTGAGTTTTTCGACATCGACGGTTCAAAGAAATCCGGAACCCAAGCACCAGCTTCCTCCATAACCCAGACTCTAAACTTACGATCTTTCCATTTTAACATGATTTCTTCCGAAATTCTATTTCCTTCTCCGATCAATACCCCCACATATTCAGTAGAAAGGTCTAGATCATCCTCCGAACGAGAAGCTTCATGAACGATCTTCCCATACAAACCTCCTACCAAATTAATAACTTCATTAGACATCAAATGTAGAGGTATGCCTTGTATTTTCAACCAGGCTAGTCTTTCAAACCCCAATACTTGGCCTTCCCATAGCGCGACATAAGCAAACATATCAGGACGTGTTAATGCAGCTTCCTTAAACACCACAGCCGATTCGTTGTCCGAGAATGAGAACAACACGTCTAACCCCCCAATATATTGGACTCGAACCCTTCCACCATTGGGACTCAACTCGTTCAGCAAAAGTTTAGCACTTTTTAATGCATGAAAATTCGCCATTCTCGCTGCCACCGCCACACCATGCAAAGATTGAAAAGCACGAACAGAGCTATCAATAGTAATAGATCTTCCCACCAATGTATCTTTAAAGGATTTCTCACCCACCTCAGCCGACCCACCCTTCATCTCTCCTGCCCCATCACCATGAATATGTTCCTTATTTTTTGGTTCCATCTTTCTCGGACTGTCTTCTCTGGGCATGTTGATCTCACCATCTTCTAACACAAAACGTGCAACATTGAACCACAACTTGTGTTCTCCCAAACGAATAGTCTTTAATTTCCTTAACAAATCTGCTAAGTCTTTAACATCAAGAAAAGTAATAAAACCAAATCGATTTCCTCCCTTATCTCTTTTTCTTGCAATGTAGATATCATAAATCTCTCCGAAAAGACAAACATGGGCAGCCAAGTCAGCGCCACTGCAACCATCGGGAATATTTGTGACAAAAATCTTCGATATTCGACGTTGGACACTCTCCGGAATGGGTTTCCGGCGATTATCCATGGGGAGCGCTACCGACGGTTTGATGGCGTCGGTGATGAATTATCACCGGTGTATAAAGAGATACCAACCTGTTTTAATAACTATATTTTAATTAAGATATTCATGTGTCGACTCATTATTTGTTTTAATAAAGACCATTGATTATAAAGCTAACATCTAATATTGAATGCTTTTAAAACCTTTGAAACGAAACGAAACGAAGAGGAAGAAGTTCGGTGGTTTGACAAGTAAAAATTTATATACTCTCTAAATATTTTAAGATCATTATCATATATTATATATTTTGATAAATATAGATCTGATTTGATATTTAAATATACTATATATGAGTTTATGATTTCATTATTTTTCTTAATCGTATAAAATTAAGTACATATTTTTTTTATTATTAGTTGATATTTGGTCAGCATGGTGGATCCAGGTTGACAAGCTTCATGTTTTCTTTTAAACAATATACATACAAACTTAATTTACTTTAATAATAATAATCACTCATGTGGTTCTGGTATGGTTAGAGTATAAACGAAGGAATAGGTGATTTGAATGATGAAGGTGATTTATCTCTGCACATATTTACACGAGCTTCAATATATCAAAGAGGTTTATAGATTACTGTCTTCAGCTTCAATATGGTTCATGGAATCCTTTAAAAAGGTTTATGTTTTGAAATTGATGAGATGCTATCCATTGGCTTTGAGTTTAATTTTTTTGTTTTTCATCCACCGGAAAGTAAAGAACACATATTTTTATTTAGGTTTTAAGTTCTTTTTTTAATGTGGGAGATTCCAGAGATGTGATAAGTTTTCAATGGTTGCAACTTTCAACTTAAGTTTTTAGTTGATTAGGTTAGGAATTATAGGAGTCATTAGAATATGAGAGATTAGAGAGATGTGATGAGTTTTTAAATAGTTGTAGCCTACTTAAGTGATTGTTTATCTGATTAGTTATTAGGTTTTAGGTTAGGGAAAATGAGTTATTACTAATTATACTATGGACTTTGAGTAGATCTTTGCTAGCAATAAGTTTGAATTCAGCTGTATTGATGTTAAATAACTATAAGTAAATGACTATTAGTAACTAGTAAGTTCAGTTTTGGTTCATAATGGTTTGAATTAGAAGTTTTTATAGTTTGTTGGTTGTTGAGGGTTGATAGTAGGTGTAGAAAAGTATTGGCGGAAACTCATGATTGAGTTAACTGAAAGTGAAAGCAAGGTATGGTAGAGGGTAAAGTCTTTATTTTTAGATTGAGAAAGGAACAGTTGATCTCAACAACAATGTCATCAAGGTATTTTAGCAGTCAGATTATGATTGTTTTGGAGTAATTTATTCACGAATATTATTAGTGATATTAGAAAATTATTACGTTTGCAGGGTGCTCCTCACCCGCCACAACTCCTCATGGCTGATAAGTGGACCAAACCGTATTCTAGAGAATACGCAGCATACCCTGCTCCATGGCTTCGTGTTGCTAAGTTCTAGCCTACCACATGTTCGTCTCTCGCTCCCACTTTCAAAACTCCTATTCCAAACACTGTTTCTTTTCTTTTCCTTATATTCTGATGTGTTTTTATGTAACAGGTCGTATAGACAATGTGTATGGAGACCGCAACCTCATCTGTACTCTTCAGCCACCACAGGATTGTGAAGAGAAAGCCGAAGCTACTGATTAAGTGAGCTATGAATCGCCACATTTGCTTCAAGGTTCAGGTCAGTGAACGCAAATGGGAATTAATGATCTGTATGACTAAGTTTACGATTTGTATGTTTTCTACTTTTATCATTTTATTAAGTTATATTATATTTTTCAACCCCGGGACTCTCCCGGGGTAATCAGCTAGTAATATATAACTTATAATAAAAGAATTGAAGATTGATGAGTTGTCATTCAATGAAGGCCTAAGAAAGCCATTTTAATGACATGACATTCAAAGAGGCATTCTCCTCCTTGAGTGTGCCATGTGGCAAATAAAAGAAATAATAATATAAAACCTAATCTACTAAATTTAAATTGAGTTATTTTAGGAAAAAAAAAATTTAAAAACAAATTAAAAATTTTCTCTCTTATGTTTTCTCCCATAATTTTTAAACGTTAATATCTTTTATCTACGAGATTTTTTAAAGAAAAAAATTACACCAAATTAACGAGCGTTTTATTATCTTTCCAACGAGTACCATAGTGCTATATAAAAAACGGAGAAAAAAACGACTATTTTTTGTGGGGTTTCGTTCATACAGGAAAAAAAACACAAAGTGTTCAGGTTATTCATTAATAATGTTTTTCTTTTAAACCAGGTTCTTATCTACGATGTTGAAATTCAGCTCAATCGCCATGCTTTCATTGGAATTTTATTCTTTTAAAGATGCATAGGTATACTTCATCAAGAGAAGCTAGGAGAAAGAATCGCGCAACACTGCAACACATGGTGTCACCTTATAGCAAGGTTATTTTTTTTTATTTATTTAATTACAAGTGTAATAATTATTACTATTAGTATTAGTATTATTAGAATTGTTATATTTTTCAACCCGGGACGCTCCCGGATAAAAGCTAGTACAAAATAAATAAATTTAAAAGAAAGTTTCACATGATGCCACATGGCGGCCTCTATTGAATGTCACCTTATACAAACTCAATTCTTTTATTATAAGTTATAGATATCTTTTCCTTATTTTCCTCTTACATTTTTTAAATGTTAGTAAACTATTAATTATTTTAAAATTTCAAATATGTTAATTAATATTTTTATCTTTATTTTTTTCTTATTTTCCGCTCACAATTTTTAAACGTTAGTAACTTTTATGTATGACATTTTTTTGAAAAAAAAATTACACCAAATTAACGATCGCTTTATTATCTTTCAAACGAGCACCATATATAGTGCTATACAAAAACGAAAAAAAAGTTTTTTTAGTGAGTTTTTGTTCATATAGAAAAAAACACAATGTATTTAGGTAATTTCTTATATAGGCAAGTCACTAATCATGTTATGATAGTATATATGTTTTTGAACCTACTATTACATATATGAATTGCCCATGTTCATGTGCGATAACGATATGCTTAGCATTAAAAGAGGTTGAGATTTTTTTAATCTGCTGGGAACGTAGCATGGGAACCTTTTTGATAGTATAAACATTAGAACAACTTTCTTTAACATTAAAAGAGGTTGAGACTGGTTACTTATTTTATCCTTTTTTATTAAGTAATATTAGATTTTTTAACATCGGGACACTCCCGGGGTAATCAGCTAGTTTAATATATTTACATTAAAATATTAACTATACCGTTGATGTAATTATTTATAATAGATTTTTGTTTTTTTATCTATATCTATACTTTCTATATAATAGGTTCTACATGAGTAAGATTGTCATTTTATATTCATTTAAACAGGTAAAAATGTAATTTTATTTAGTCATCAAGTTAAATTTAATACAACTATTAAATCAACTTGTTTAACCTATTAAAAGTAATTAATAATGGGTTATTTTCTCTCTTTCTAATCAACCCTAATGGCGGCTGTTCTTGAAGAGGGTGAAATACCACCGGAAAGTTCAAATGCGTCCCTTCATGTGATAAGTACTTTCTTTCTCTCTAATCTTCCAGAGGGTATCACATCGGAGGAGCTTAGAGTTGAATATGGGAGTTGTGGTTTGTTGGTTGACGCGTATGTGGCAAGAAAAAAGGATAAGTTCGGTAAGGTTTTTGCCTTTGTCAGGTATAAGAAGGTTAGGGACGTGGATAAAATGGTGAAAGCGCTTAACTTCCAGATTTACGGGAGGAAAATCCATGCTAAGGTGGCTCGGTTCAGCAAAGAAGATAGTAGGTCTCGCAAAGGTTATGGTCAGGGAGAAATGAACGGTCGCAGGGACAATGTCTCTGGTCCTCAGGCAGAGAACATGATCAACATCGGGGAAGTTAGGTACACAGGTATGGGCGATAACTGGTCCTTCAGGGAAACACTGAATGGAAAAAAGGATAGCCGTGAAGGTGGAGGTGCGCAGATAATAGATATGGAGGTCAAGGACTTAGACCGGTCACATTCTTGGATCGGCATTTCAATAGTTGGCCGTGTTAAGAACTACTTTAGGTTGTGCAAGTTGATGGAGAGGCTGGAGAGTATTCCTAACGTTCGTATGGAGGTTAGGTATTTGGGCGGCCTAAAGGTACTCATCACGTTTTCCTCTACGCAGAAGATGGATGACTTCTTAAAATTGAAGTCGAGTTGGGAGGACTGGTTTGCTGAGGTCGAAGTTTGGAGGGGTCAGCACATTGGGCTAGAGAGGCTCACTTGGGTGAAAATCGTGGGTCTTCCATTAGCTCTTTGCTCTCCCGAGAACGCGGAAAAGATTGGTGCTTGGTTTGGGGATATTGTCAGAGAGGTGGAGAGTGGGGTTGAGGGCACCGATTTATCTGGGTTATACGTGGGGGTGTTGGTTAAATTTGGCAGAAAGATCGACGAGGAGGTGAAGGTGAATTGGAACGGTCAAGTGTATTCATGTTGGGTGTCGGAGGGCTCAGGCAGGTGGCTCCCGGATTACATCTGGGAAGTAGTGGCTACCGTCAGAATGGACATGAGTGTTGATGCTGTGTCTCCGGTGACTACTGATCCAGTGCCTAAGGTGGTGGTGGAGGCGCCAGTTAATAACTCTCCGGCTGACGTTGTTGTGGTGGGTGTGGTTGAAACTTAGGTAGCTGAGGAGACGCTAGTGCATGGGAATATGGATGGTCTTCAAAGTCTTCATGGGGATGTTATGGGTGGGGTCCATGAGGTAATCAATTCTTTGGACAAACCAACGGGCTTTAATAAAAAATAATAATAAAGATGAGGCGGCTGTAGTAAATAGGCCATCCCATGTGGTACATTTAAATGGACCATATCAACCTAATAATTGGGCCGATTTAAATGGTATTAGTGGGTTTAAAAATAAAAGAAAAAGAAACAAGGGTGAAAAGGCTATTGGTAAGTTTAGATACAAAGGGAAAATACTGTCTCAAGACAGGAGCTGCAAGTCCCCTGTTGGTGTGATGGTGTCATCCTCTTCTGGTGGTATTAAAAAGAGGAGGAGAAAAGGTGCTAGGAAGGTGCAATCGGTAGCCTCGGAGATCGATTTAGACTCTCCAGCTCCGCCCGGCCCCTTTAAGGACGGTTTAGAGGATGGATACGAATATGAATGGATTGAGGATATTGGGGAGGAGGATAAGCTGTTTGAAGATAATAAGGAATATGCTACTCAGCTATCACCGGAGGAATTGGCCTCAGATATGGGGCTTACTAAAGACTTGGGGGATGTGGTGGGGCTTCAACTGGATGGTTTCGAGGAAGTCCTGAAGAATAAGATCTGCGATGAGTTGGGGCCTTCGGATCCAAGATGAATTGTATGACCTTTAACGTAAAAGGTGCGGGGGGTGTTGACAAAGCGGCTAAAGTCAGAAAGATTAAAGTGGAATTCAGTCTCTCTTTTATCGCAATTCAAGAAACTCATTTGGTGTCGATGTCTTCTTTTCAAGGGGAAAGGTTTTGGGACAAGACGACGTTCGAAAAAGTGATCGTGGATGCTTCAGGAAGATCGGGTGGTCTACTTTCTCTCTGGAATCTGGTGGTGTTCAAGTCTCAGTTTCACAGGTCAGGACGTAACTTTATCTTGGTAGGAGGTCATTTGGGTGATGTTTCAGAACTGATTTTGGTAGTGGACATAAATGCTCCTAACGACCTGGTTACACGGAGGGGTTTATGGGAGGAGCTGAGTAATATAATGGGCGATTATAGCGGTATGTAGATTTTCATGGGCGATTTCAACGATGTGAGAGTTGAAGAGGAGAGGAAAGAGTGAATTCAGTCTTTATAACGGCTAATGCACTCGCCTTTAATAATTTCATTTCTGAGGCAGGACTGATGGAATATAATATGGGGGGTAGAAAGTTTACTTACATGTCGGCTGACGGGTCAAAACTTAGTAAGCTGGACAGGTTCTTGGTGTGTGAGCGGTTCATGAATAAGTGGCCAGAAGCGAAAGTTGTGGCGCTTGAAAAAGATGTATCGGACCACTCACCGGTGGTTATGTCTATTGTGGATTCGAAATTTGGTCCATGCCCCTTCCGGTTCTTTAACTCATGGATCGGTAAAGATGGGTTGGACGATATTGTTTCTAGGGGTAAACGGGAACGGGATGGCTAATAGGAGTGATGTTCAGTTATTACAGAAGCTTAAAGCAACCAAAGATTTAATTAAGAAATGGCGGGCTGAGTCGGTGAGTCGGGATGAAGATGTAATCAATAAAGCTCGCAAGCTAATCAGGGATTTGGAAGATGTTGCGGAGTCTAGACCTCTTCGGGAGTCCGAAAGAAATGCGTGGAAGGAAGCCAAACTTGTGGTTAAAAAAGCTGAATGGGATAGGATGAAAGATTTAGTTCAGAAATCAAAAGTTGAGTGGGTCGTAAATGGCGATGAGAACTCCGCGTTTTTTCACGGGGTTATCAACAGTCGTCGCACAAGAAACAAAGTGGCGGTCTCTATATTGAGGGTTCTTGGGTGGAAGATCCAAATTCTATTAAAAGGGAGGCGGTGAAGATTTTTAAGGCCAAGTTCAACAAGCCGTTTTGTAAAAGACCAAGGTTATCGGGGGATGGCTTCAAGAGGTTATATGGAGCAGAAGCGGATAGCCTTGTGGAGAAGTTTTCGAGAGATGAGATCAAGGCGGCGGTGTGGGATTGCGGTGATGATAAGTCTCCCGGTCTAGATGGTTTCTCCTTCGTGTTTGTTAAACATTATTGGAGCAGCCTGGAAAGTCTTTTTATTTAGGTACTGGAGGAGTTCTATGTACACGGTTCGATCCATGAGTCCTGTAACTCATCTTTCGTTGCATTAGTTCCAAAGGTCAAGGACCCATTATCATTTTCTGATTTTAGGCCGATTTCGCTGATCGGTGTTTTTAATAAGGTAATCTCGAAAGTATTGGTGGCTCGATTGAAAAAGGTACTTGGGAGTGTGATATCATCGGCGCAATCGGCTTTCATCTCTGGTAGGAATATTTTTGACGGTCTGATGATTGCGAACGGAATTGTCGCTTGGGGGAAAATCAAAGAAGAAAATTCTTATGTTTAAGGCGGATTTCGAGAAGGCCTATGATTGTGTCTCATGGAAATTCTTATTAAACACAATGCATCATATGGGTTTCCCAACTAAATGGAAAAACTGGATTATGGGGTTATTGGTTACGGGAAGGTCTACGGTGCTAACTAACGGTGCACTCACCTCGGATTTTCAGCTTAAACGGGGCCTTAGACAAGGCGACCCCTTGTCCCCTTTTCTATTCACAATTGTCATGGAAGCACTGCACATTATGGTTTCGAAAGCGGTTCAAGCAGTGTCCTTTTTGGGTATTAAGCTGCCAAGTGGTGGACCAGTCGTGTCTCACTTGTTTTACGCAGATGACGCCTTTTTCATGGGGGCTTGGTCGGTGGAAAATATTCTGAACTTAAACCGGTTGTTGTGTTGTTTTTCTATGGCTTCAGGCTTGAAGATTAATCTTCTGAAGAGCAGCATTTTCGGGATAAATGTGGACGACCTGGAGACCGAAGAGATGGCAGCGAAAGTTAGGTGCAAGAGGGGCTGTTTCCCTTTCATATATTTGGGTCTTCCGGTGGGCGAGAAGATGAGAAGAGCTAAAGGTTGGAAGCCGGTTATTGATAAGTTCCAAGCTAGGCTTTCTCTTTGGAAAGCGAGGTCGTTATCCTTTGCAGGAAGGGTTGTGTTAATCAAAGTAGTTTTAGGGGCGGTTCCAAATTTTTTTCTATCATTATTTAAAGCGCCGGCTGGAGTCATTAACATGCTTGAAGGTATTCGACGAAGATTCTTATGGGGTGGTGCAACATCAAGGAACAAAATTAGATGGGTCACTTGGGAAAAAAAAATACTAAAACCAAAACATTTGGGTGGGTAGGGTGACGGAAGCCTCGACGATTTGAATTTGGGCCTTTTAGTCAAATGGTGGTGGAGATTTAAAGCCTCGCCGGACCAGCTGTGGTGTCGAGTTATAAACACCATTCATGGTGGCCGTAATGCCTCGGGTTTTATCCCTTGTTCGAACAACTGTGCGGGGGTTTGGAAGACAATTGCAGGTGTTAATAAAGACTTTGCTAAGAGAGGGGTTGTTGGGCTAGATTTTATAGGTTTACGCTTGTCTTTATTAAGCTAGTTTATTAGACTTGGGCTTAGTTTAGTTAATGGACTTGGGTTAGGCCATGTGGGCCAAGGCTTTAGTGGACCCTATATATTGTTATGTTTGATTCATTGTTAGGGTTAGACCATTCATTTGACAAAAACAAAACATATATCTCTAGAGAGCTTCTCTAGAGATCATTGGTGATTGGTGTATTGTACCCGACGGTTTTCATACCGTGTGCAATACAAAGCAGCGATTATTTGTGTTTTTCATCGGAGTTAATCTTTTGTTCTTCACATTCAATCTTGTTTTCCGCACTCGATTGTTTGTTTGATACCCGGTAGAGAAGATCTTGGACTTACAATTGGTATCAGAGCCTATGCAGTCTTTCAAAGGCTCGGTTCGGTATCATTCGAAGATCAAAAGAAGGATTTTTGCTGCTGGCCTACGCGGGTTACAGGTCTAATTTTATCTGGTTAATTTTTTTTTTTTTTTTTTTTTTTGCTAATCAATTTTGGTGTTTTAGTTTTGTTGGCAGATTTGATCTTGTTAAAAATTCTGAAACACTTGAAGAACACTAAGAACATTTTGAATTTTTATTAAATTAGTGATTTTAATCTTTTGTTTGGAGTTTACGATGTGTTTGTGCAGATTTTTAGCAAGTTTGTTACAAGAAATTAAAGAAAATTAATGCTTTCCATTAAGCTTGCAAGCTGTCATTGATAAAACAAAAAGTGACAGGAGGTCACGTGACTGATTGGTCAAAGAAAAATTCATTTTCAAATTGGTGGTCCCTACAATAAATTAGAAACCCAAGGTTGAACTCAAGGTTGAACTCAAGGTTGAACTCAAGGTTGAACTCAAGGTTGAACTCAAGGTTGAACTCAAGGTTGAACTGAAGGTTGAACTCAGGGTTGAAGGTTGAACTCAGGGTTGAAGGTTGAACTCAGGGTTGAGGTTGAACTCAGGGTTGAAGGTTGAACTCAGGGTTGAGGTTGAACTCAGGGTTGAAGGTTGAACTCAGGGTTGAAGGTTGAACTCAGGGTTGAGGTTGAACTCAAGGTCGAACTCCACGTTGAACTCAGATACTAGGTCGAACTCATCTGTCTTGGTCGAACTCACTACTCGAACACTTGAACCCAGATCCAACCCGAACACCCACTCGGACTCGAACACTTGAACCCGGACCCATACCCACCTCGTAGATCCAACTCGTCTCCATCACAATTTCACCGGAAAACACCACGTTCAACTAGGAACCCACCAGTCACCACATACTTTCCAACCCCAAACAAACCCGAGCCACCTACCTGCAACCACCCGGACCCCCTGCTCCATTTACCTACCCGACCACTCACACCCACCTCGAAAAACCCACCACTCGCCTCCACCTTTGTGACCAGCCACAAACCAAACCACACCCAACCCAACCGGACAACCACCCTACCTCCACCCGTCACCAACCCGACCCGTCTCCACACTGGACCCAGAAGGGACCCGTACATACTTGCTTGTATTCAGCTCTAGATCTGGTGTTTGTCTCTTAATTTGTGTGGACTGTGTTCTTATAAGGGAAGAGAGAGAGACGAGGTGATAAAGACAATTGAGAGAGAGAGAAGGAATAGAGACTGAACAAAAGGTTGTGTTTCTCAAGAAAGAGGATTGAGCTGGATGAATTTGAAGTTAAAGAGATATGGCTCTAGACATTTGAAAGGGAAAAGTGATTTGCATTGACTATATTACCTTGGTCACGTGGACTCAACATAGAATAATAATAATAATAATAATAATAATAATAATAATAATAATAATAATATTATTGTGGTAGTATTATTTGGTGCACACAAGCTCAAGTTGGGGGGTTCGACTTTATTGAATACGGTTTGACGGTTGACTACGGTTGGATGTCCGGTGCTCGTCTCTTAAAATTTTGGTGAAACGTCTAAATTTTGGGGGATCAAGTTTCAAGAAAAATTCAAAATGTCTTGGGGAATCACAGTTAAGAAATCCAAAATGCCCTCTCAAAGTTGTATCTATAGCACAACATGCTCATCTTTTCCTGCTGCTCCGGTCATATCTTCCGCTCCTACTGCTCCTGCCACTTCTGCCACTCCTGCTGCTTCTGTCATTCTTACTGCTCCTGCCGCTCAAGCTTTCATGGCACAACAGAATGACCATGTGCCATCCGCATCTGAGGTACACGCTGACATTTTAGCTGAATCATGTTGCACTGAACGATGCAGGTTAAAAATTAAAGGTTTTAGAGAAGAAACTCTCTCTGCATACAAGCAGCTTGAATACGAGAAAATGGCCACTTGGGACATTAAAAAGAAATTTAATTCTTATAAAGAAATGGTCGAACAACAAAAACTCGATATCAAGCGCTTGCATCAGGAGGTGAGTGATCACAAGTGTCGATATTTACATTTCAAACGACTGTCTGATACTTTGACCGCGGAATTGATCGACTTAAAATCTAAATTTGAAAATGCCGATTTTCATTTTAAAAAGTTCGATTGCTCTAGTCCCAAAGTTGAAAAAATGATCAATACCCAGTTAAGGTTAAGACCAAAGGACGTGAGGAATAAGGGAATTGGATTTGTGGAAATTCCTCCACCTTTCAATGAAAACTATTCTTCAATTCCTATGTCGGATGAAGAGTTGTTGGCTCTGCCTGTTAAAGGATACGGTCCTCCCATAGAAGAGCCAACCAGTCGACCATCGAGGGATCAAGATGAGATCTCCAAACCTAAATCAGTCCCTGTCCGAATCTCTAAACCCAAGAACAAACAACCTAAGAAGGAGCAGGCTCCATCAAAAACCTTTGTCAAGTCTCAAGATGCTTCAAAGCAGACCGAGACGTTAAATTTTGAGAAAAATAAAGAAATTGACAGAGTTTTTGATGTGAGGAGAGATGAAGTTCCAGTTTCAAATGACACAAATGAATTGAATAATGTCTTAAAAGAAACCGTTTTTGAAACTGAACCGAAAATTGAGCAAATTGAACCGACCGGCCAATCAGACTCAAATGTGCCCTTTGAGTTTGATTTCATGAAAACATTCAAAAAGATTTATGAAGAGTACAGGGCACCACAGACCGTTGAACCAGCTGCCCCACCAACTTTTGAAAGTGACTCCAAATGTGAATCACCCAAAACAACCGACTCTGAGAAATCAGTGTCAGTTGAATCGAGTGAATCCAGCTGTGAGTCCTCTAGAGCAGCTGAGTCAACGGGGGATTCAGCAGAGTCGCCACAACATGTTTCTGAATCAAGTGGCTCGGCTGAATCAAATGACACACCCTCGACTGAGCCAAAACAATCTGAAGAATCTGTGAGCTCAAGGCCAGTCGAGATTAAACAAGAATGTAAGGATCCCTCACCCAATACTGTTGGCACAGGTTTGGTAAAGCCAATAGTCCCTGATTTTAAATGTATGAATGTTACTAATGCTTCTACCTCATGTACAGCTGAAGTTAAGGTAGAGGTTAAGGTTGAGGGGGATGATATTGTTTGCACTAACAATACAGGTGTTTGTGTGAAACAGCATAATTTGTCTGCAGATGCTGTTCCTTATATTAAAAAGACTGTTTCAGAGCTATCTGTTAATGGCACGACTGATAAATACGTGCCACCACATAGAAAAACTACCTGTGCTAAATCTTCTGAACAGGTTCATGAAGTTAAACAGAAAGCTCGAGGACAGTCATCATCACAAGCACAATCTTGTTCACACGGGTGTTCAAGATGTTCTAAGCAGAGCAGAAACTTTAAGAAGTCTGCAAACAAATCATCCAACAGATCCCATCACTCACATTCATCAGTGGGATCAAACAGACCGGGATATGATCTTTATGCAAAGAAGCAGACATGCTACACTTGTGGAAGACCCGGTCACATTGCAAGGAACTGCACAAGTCGTCCTTATGTGCCCTATTATAGACAGAATCAGAAGGTTATGCCTAGGGATAACTACTACTCCAAGCCAATGAAGGTTGATAAACCTAAGGCAAGGAAGAACATGAATCCCAAAGTTAAACCGTCTGATGGAGACTGGAATGCTGCCAAGAACAAGCGAAAGGTTGTTCCTCCACAGAAATCAAAACAATCTGGGAAACCAAAAGCTGCTACTCCGAAAGTGGCAAAACCAGTTCTTAAGCCTAAGCAAGCCTGGAAACCAAAGGCGGCAGCAACACCAGTTCTAAATGAGAATAAGGACATGTGCTTGAGAGAAGTGTCTTTCATAGATGCTTCAGGAGTGCCCAGGACCGCGATGGCCTGGGTACCAATGTTTAACTAATCTCCTTTCTTAGTGCAGGGACATCCAAGGAGGATTATCGACGACCATTGGTATGTTGATAAGTTTGTTCCATGCACATGACAGGTGACATCTCTCTGTTATATATTTATTTAAAATTTTCAATCAGTGAGTATGTTTCCTTTGAAGGAGATAATGGAGGTTAAATCAGCAAAAGAGGTACGATCAAAACCTGATTCGTTAAAATTTTGAAATTGTTTTGGTCATTAATTCGAGAATGGTTTTAGAAAAACACAAAAAGATTTTTTTTTGTTTTAGGTTGTAAATTTGTTCTTTAAATTTTCAATTTTAAGCACAAATTTAGGGGGATATATATCCTCGGAAAAATACAAAAACAATAGAAAATTAAGAAAATGAGATTTCATGGTGCGAAAAAGAAGAAATGATAGTACATCAGCCGTTGAACTGTCACACCTTAAAATCGAAAAGAAAGTTAAATCGAGTGTGATTGCAGCTCCATTATACGATGTACTGGCAGGCAAGCTGCACAACGAACTCAGTCCAAAATTAATGATAAAGATAAAGGACTGTGTAACTTGTGGGGAACACATCATCGGCGTATGATTTTATGGTCTTAAATCTTGCGTTGATAGATTGCCAAAGTCTGAGATTTCAGGTCTTTAAATTGTTGATACATCTGGGGATGTCCTGGCTGCCCTTCTGCTGCATCCAGATATATGCTGACCTAGACACAGTCAGGACGTCTTAAAAGAGCAATAAGGAAATGCCAAAACCAAAATTCTCAAAGAGAATTCAAGCTAAAGGCACAAATCAAAAGCCTAAAGCAATGATCATACCGAAACTTTTGGTATTTGCCCTAACCCTGGTCGAGAATCCATTGGTCTCTCTGTTGCATCCAGATATATGCAGACCTGATCACCGATGATCTTGACCTTGTAAAAAATACAGATGTCAGCAATTTACTCACCTGTTATGAAGAAGCTTTGTGCATACCTTGATCGCGGGGGTATGTCATGATGTGGGACACACAGTTATTTCGGTCTAACACACGTTAAGAAAATAAGAAAAATAAAGGACTTGAAGACGTGTGTGTATGTTTGTTTAAGTGGATAAACAATGCTGGTAATCGTCTTGGATTGCTTTCTGGCACTTTAATAAGTATACCAAAACAAATGTACTAACGGTGTGTTGCATTTTGACAAAGCTGATATGATCTTCTTGCACATGATTCTCACAAAAAGATGCAATGTAATTAGTTTGAATTTTTATTTTAATTTGTTTGTTTTCTTTTATAAAAATTAACCATTCTTGAGGATTTGACCAATTCTCAAACAAAATTCAGGTTTTGAAAATTTAAAATTGAAGTACACTAATGTACTTGGTGTTCATGTATATACTGGACCCTCTATTGCATAAAATTGTTTGCTCACAAAATTCTGAGAATTTGCAGATTTTGATTCAAATCAAGAAACAGGGGTTGATGAAGAATGAAAGAGTTCTAGTTGCTGACAAGCATGAATCACCACACTGAGAAGATGTACCCGAGTCAGAAGAACCTGAAGTGAATCATCTTTTGACAATGAAAGTACAAGTGAAGAAGTACCTGAAAAGTTGCTTGAAAGAGAAGATTGACAAAGAAAAGAGCTTTTGAGAATCCTCCTCTCACGTTCTCTTTTAGCAACATGTTCAAGCAAAAGCTGTTGATGATTAAAGTTGTGAAGTTACCTCCAAGAGAACAAGAAAGAACCCAAGATTGGAAGATCAAGATCTGAAGATTCTTCCTACTAAGCCATGATAAAGACAGCATAAACCTAGGGGGATATTGTTGGGCTAGATTTTATAGGTTTACGCTTGTCTTTATTAAGCTAGTTTATTAGACTTGGGCTTAGTTTAGTTAATGGACTTGGGTTAGGCCATGTGGGCCAAGGCTTTAGTGGACCCTATATATTGTTATGTTTGATTCATTGTTAGGGTTAGACCATTCATTTGACAAAAACAAAACATATATCTCTAGAGAGCTTCTCTAGAGATCATTGGTGATTGGTGTATTGTACCCGACGGTTTTCATACCGTGTGCAATACAAAGCAGCGATTATTTGTGTTTTTCATCGGAGTTAATCTTTTGTTCTTCACATTCAATCTTGTTTTCCGCACTCGATTGTTTGTTTGATACCCGGTAGAGAAGATCTTGGACTTACAGGGGTGGACCTTGAAACTAAGTTTAAGTGTTTGATTGGCAATGGTGATTCAATAAGACTCTGGAAGGATGATTGGTGTTCAGGGGGGCCGTTGAAAGACCGATTTCCTGAATTATTTTCCTTGTGCGCTAACAAAGAGGTCAAAGTCGTCAACTGCTATAGGAAGCTGAATAATATTGTGTGGTGGGATCTGCCTTGGTCGCGTCTCCCTAGTTCAGATTCGGAACGAGCGGTTGCAGACATTCTGTGGCTGCTGTTGAACGCTCAGGTAGTCGGTAGCAACCCGGATGTATGGAAGTGGCGGGCTGGAAGTTCGACTCGGGAGTTCTTAGTCAAACGGGTCAGGGAATTGTTAGTTTCAGCATCGGGTCAGGGTGGTCTCCAGCAGCCGTTTATATGGAGTAAAATAGCGATGCCAAAGATAAATTGCTTTGTGTGGAGGGCTGTAGAGGACAAGATCCCGTCTGTAGAAAATCTTCAATCTAAGGGGTGGCGATTGGGAACGGCTTATGCAAGCGTTGTGGGTCAGACTTGGAAACCACAGATCACATTTTTATTGAGTGCTTATGGGCGCGAGCGCTTTGGTGGAACATTGAAAGGTGGCTGCAGGTTGATAAGTTGTCCCAGGTCCATTCGATTTCAGACCTGTTGGCAGTTCACAGGTCTGTTGACGGGTCACAAAAGAAGAAACTAGTGGTGTACGCGGTTATTCTGCTCGGCATTTGGAAATTATGGATCGGTAGGAATGATAAGGTATTCAAAGAGGTTAACAAATAAGTGTCGATGATCATGGAGGAAATAAAGACAGAATCATACTAGTGGCTTGTTAAGAGAGCGAAAGTGTCGGAGGCAGACAAGACTAAATGGTGGAATTTTTCAACTTTCGACAACGGTTAACTGTAACAACTAAAGGAATGAGGGACAGAAGTTATAGGAGTTTCTTGTTTTAGTTTTTCATTGTAAAGGTGGACGCACTCATTATAAATTTATTTTTGAACATATTTTTGGACGCGCTCATTTTTGGAAGCACTCATTATGTTGGACGCACTAAATAATATTTTGGACGCATCATTATATATGAATTTATTTTTGCACATATTTTTGGATGGACTCATTTTGGACACATTAATTATTTAGACGCGCTAAGTAATATTTTGGACGCACTCATTATATAATGAATTTATTTTTGGACGCACGCGATTTTTGTTGGACTCATCATCTCCCACTTTCTCTTTAGTATCATGCTCTGT
This sequence comes from Ambrosia x helenae, assembly GCA_030844895.1. NCBI lineage: Eukaryota > Viridiplantae > Streptophyta > Magnoliopsida > Asterales > Asteraceae > Ambrosia > Ambrosia x helenae. Next base: position 18,856,259 of record CM061233.1, on the reverse strand, counting down.
TTAACAGAGCATGTTTCAAGTAGTGGGTTTTCAAAATCAGAGCATTCATTTATGTTTATATATTTCATCTTCTTCATTTACATTCAGTAAACATGCTCTGTTTTTTTATTTTTGGCATGATTCACTATAATCGTTTTTTGCACTGTTCTTTAACGTTCAGTTTTTTATTTGGTGTACTTGATTTGTTTGTTCTTCGAATAATGTGTTTGATCGACTGATGTTGTATAATTCGAATTCGAATTTGAAATCGTTCACGTATGTTATGAAATCGTTTACGAAAAAAGAACATGATTGTAGTAATCAGTTACAGAGAAAAAAGTCTGATTTGACCTTGGGTTTAACTGCAATTGAAGTTAATTAGAGTTTAGTTAGGTTAATCACAGTTTGGTTAAGTTGACAGGTGGCAGCTTGTAGTGGCTTCCTACATTTTTTTACATTAAGGAGCTTTGTACCGTATACTTTCTCTTAATTTATTATTATCTAAACTTGTATTTAAGTATTCCGCGATTGTATATATGTACTGCATAAACCGTTAGATAACTTTTTTTTATTACTTTGTTGAGAAATATATGGTATAAAGTTTCCTTAAGATAGAAAAGGCAGGAAGGATTTTGAGGCTTTGATTTAAAAAATCAATGGATGAAATTGAAAGACAAAATTGAAATCAAATTCACACATGAAAATTTAAAAGTGAAAGTGAGGAAGGGTAAATAGGTATAACTCATAATTGTTGATTTTTTTTCAAGTTCCACCCACATTTTTTAAACGGAGATAATTTTTTCATGCTACATTATTTTTTTAATAAAAATATACCATAAAAATAAGCATTTTATCTTATTTCATTTGCATACTCTATTGCTATAGTTTCAAAAAAAAAAAAAGAAAAGAAATTTTTTGTTGTTGGATTTATAACGTGCGTGATTATCAGGTATAACATGCGTCATTATGATGTTTAACATGCGTGATTATATCACATAACGTGCGTAATTACGTGGCTTATCATAACGTGCGTGATTATGATGACAGATAGAAATACCATTTTAGCTAGTGCCACGCGTCGCGCGTTGAGTTCTTCCTATTCTTTTGTATGTTAAGGAACCTTTGTACATTATCCTTTCTCTACTTTATAATAATAATTTTAAATGGGTATATGGTATATACATAGATAAATATAAGCATATAAGGCAGGTCAGGGCACCCCTTGGCTTGGTGTCGACTGTCGAGGCTTGTGAAGCTTCGCGGCTACACAGTTCCCACCTACGGGGCTTTCAAAATAGGCTACAAAATTGGGCTTGGGGAAGCAGATGGGGCTTGGGGTGTTTGTTTGGTTTTAATGTTTTAATTAATAAATATTAAAAGAAAAGTTTTAGGCTGTTTTAGGCTACTTTAGGCTAGGGCATTTCTAGTGGTTAAACTACTTAAGGCTACTTGATGATAAAAATGACGTAACATTATGTGATTGATTAAGATGGGACTATACGGGGCTTGTGGCCCTTCCCCTAGTATCATCTTATATCCTTAACCTCTTAGGGGGGACGGGGCGCTACCAGATTTGGTCACGGGTACCCAACTACCAGCACGGTAACACCGCCGCCACCAGTGCTGGTAGGGGTCCCGTGAAGCAAATACGGGTTCTATCTAACGGGCTGGTATATACAAAGCAATTATTGCAACGGTCGAATTTTATTACCTTTTTGAGCGTTTGAATGTATTTAATATAAAAACGGTAACATTTTTTGACCGTTATTTTCAAATGGTATAAAAAAACGGGGACGGTTTAAATAAAAAAACACAAACAAACTACTAGATTAACAAACTAAAGCACAAACAAAACAAATGGATCCAAGGAAATCAAAGAGTGTTTCGAAGGGTGGGCGGAGAACCTAGAAATCTAGGGGTTCTAGTAGTCGGGGGAGAGGTTTGGGTTCGAGATCGGCTACGGTTGAAGGATATAGGCCCGTGATCAATTTTCCACAATCCCAACCCCATCCCCAACAACAACCATTTTTCTCACAATACCCATCATTCCAACAATTCCCACAAACCCAACAACCCATTATATATCCACAATATTTTACGCCGCCTCAATTAACAACTTCCCAACTAGACGACTTCGAGCTCAACCTAGAAGACGGGTACGATGACGTGGAGGAAAATGTGCCAGAGACACAGTTCGAGCAACATGGAGATGAACAATTAGACGATGAAACGGAGGAGGCGCTTGAACTTGAAGTTGAAGAAGTTGATCCAGGGGAGAAAAAGAAATATGCAAAGCGAACAAAAGCTGTGAAGTTGAATACGCCACAAGAGGTTGCTTTGGCAAAATCTTGGTGCTATGTGTCGGAGAACAGAGAGAAGAGTAACCAAAGAAGCAAGGGAAGTTTTTGGAAAGCGGTCCAAAAACATTACGCGTCACTGTTGGGCGGATCCACCCGAACAGTTGATCAAATTACTTCTAAATGTACCGCCATGAATCCACAAATGAATGCGTTCAATGACATTCATCAACAAGCGGTAACGACTATGATATATTAAACTGACCGTTTCATTTACTTATACAAAGTATTTCTCTAAATTATATTTAATTTACGGTTTTATATATTTTTATAGAAGCGCCTACGAGGGAGTGGGTGTAGTGATCTAAACGTCTTGCAAACGGCGTTGAACGATTACAGGAAAAGTCATCCTTTCGGGTTTAATCATCAAGTCTTGATGGGTGAAGATCCGTCCGACAGTCATTCCGACAAGAGACGAAAGTCCTCGGAAAGAGGCAACTATCAGGTGACTGCCTTTTCCACACCGGACGAGACCACCCCCACTAGCCACATGCCGGATCTCAATGAAGATACCAACCCAACGAGGCCCAAATGAAAAAAATAAGAAAGCCCCCGCCACCGAGTCTTCAAGCAAATCATCCTGGGTTGACGATACTGAGCGATGAAAGAAGAGAAACTTAACCAGTTGGTCACCCTACAAACTCAACAAGGCAAAAAAACTTTAGCGTTTTTAGAGGAACAACGCGACTTGTTGAGACAAAGGCAGTATGACCACGGTTTGAGTATGTATTCAAAACCGCAGCACCACCTCAAAGGTAAATCATTGGAGTTGGTTTTGAAACGTATAGAAGAAATCGCGGCGAAACACAATTGGGAGCGTTATTGGGTTGAAGGTGACGCCTAGGATGAAGTTTCTTGGAATATATATTTTTTTTTAATTTTAATGGAATGGTTTATTTTTTTTAAGTTTTACAAATGGTTCTTTTAATTCAAACGATCATTTAAAAAAACAGTAATTAACAAAAAAGAAAACTAAAAAATAAAGATTTCAGTGTAGTGAATCAGTTAAGTGCTGCCTCCAAAAAAAGTGATCCAGTAAAGTAAATCAGTGAAGTGATGTGGCAGTGCAGGATTGGTTAAAATCAGTTAAAGAAAAAACTTATGCTAGTTAGGGGTGAGCATTTCGTGGTTCAGACCCTCGAGAACCTTAGACCCGACCCATGAGAACCTTGGACCCGAACCTTTTTAAATATATGGGTAGGTTCGCGGTTCTTGATTTATATGAATTATCGGTTCCGGGTCAGGTCGGTTCCAAACCCATGGTTTTAATATAAGAACCACAAGAACCGTTTGTATTTTAATTAAAACATGACTTATTAATAGATTGATAATGTATGAAAAAACAATAATTTATAAAAATGATTCAATAGATATGTATTGTTAACGAAAAAATAAAACAATACTCTTTTTTAGTCTTTTCATTATTCTTTTTTACGTGTTATTGTAATCGATTTCACGTAATGTTAATACAATATTAAAAAAATATATATTATTTATAAAAATAACAATGTATTTAAATAATAATTATACTTTTTACCATTATTATAACCAACTACTTATCACGATTTTTAAACGTCCATAACTTTTTCATACGTCAATATTTTCTTAATATTATTACACTGTATAAACGAGCGTTTTTTTCTCTTTAATTTGAGTATAGTATTGCTATAGTTTTCTTTCAATTTAAAAAAATGATATATTAAGATTAAGTAATAATTGAAACGAAAACAAACGAAAATGAACCGAAAGCTTCTATATTATACTATTTTATGATACATTTCTCAAATACCTCATATAACTTAAATTTTACAAATATAATTGGTTAGAGTACAACACACACATATTAACTATTTTTTTAGTGTAATATGTTTTTTTATACAATACTTACACATTTGTCCCCTCAACTTTACTCAACTTTTGTTTATTTAAATAATATTTACAGTTTTTCACTCTTATTTCATGATTTTTGAACATCCATAACTTGTTTATACGTCTTAATATTATTACACCGTATAAATGAACATTTTGTTCCCTTTAATTTGATTATAGTATTGCTATAGTTTTTTTTTTTAATTTAGAAAATGATATGTTAGGGTTAACTAATAACCGGAACGAGGTGAGAAGTTACATTTGCACATGTAACTTCTCACTTCCTCACATTCACCCTAATTTTTTGCTTAATGTATCACATCAATTATTGCTATGTATATATTCATGTGCTTGCACTTCCGCTAGCACGTAGGATTCGATTATGGTAAAAAAAAAAAGTATTTTTATTTATTGAATTCAAAATTGTGTTTAAAAATTGTTTACCATTTACTCAGCCAATATCAGTCTTCAATCTTACCCAGTAAATCCCACAATTAGCAAAGCTAAAAGTAGGGTCTGGGAAGGGTGAGATGTAGGCAAACCTTACCCTTATCATTGCAGATAGAGAGACTGCTTCCGGAGAGACCCCCGGCTCGACAACACATAATCGAAAAGCAAACAACACTAAAAAATTAATAAATGAGCTACATTTAGAGAAACATTGGAAGAGTCACGTATTAAAACAAAGATATATATGTTATCAAATAACAACCAAATAAAACACTCAAATACAAGTCATCCTAACCAACCTCCGACCAACTTAAGAAAAAGTCGAGGCTCCTATAACCACGATATGATACAACCAAACCTTCCCTAATAATCCATAACCTTAATCTTATGCCTCCACGAACCCCTATCCTCGACCATGTCCTCAGATAGGTGCATCTCTATTCATTAATGTCAGAATTTTATTTCATGTGTGTTTGTAGAATTTTTTTGTAATAAGTTGTTGAATGAGAAGATAGATGTTGTGACATAGTTCTCAACTTGATTTCTTTAATGAAAAATACTATAACATAGTTCACAACTCTGCGTTTTTTGGATATATATATATATATATATATATGGAAGGAAAATATCTTGAAAATGTATAATCTAATAGTTGAAATCTATATACATTATGTATACTTTGATCGGTTAATTCGGTTATGCTCACTGGCAGAACTTCTTTGGGGCCACGACCCCCCCCCCCCCCGTTTTGTTCGTAGTGTATTTTTTTACCTAAAAATTATGAATATTTTTTATATATTGAGTATGCCCCCTGATTTTACCGAAAATGCAGTCAAGCCTTGCTAATGATTATACCACACACCAAGACAAATATTTCGGTCAATTGATTATTGTGTAACCTAACCAATCTAAATGTTGTTACCCGCCGTAACGCGCGGGCACTCCACTAGTATATATATATATATATATATATATATATATAGGATTTGGTTCAAATGAGAACCTTTTCCCAAATTGAGAACTAGAGAACCATTCTGGGCCACACATTTCTCTAAGGCAAAAAAAAAAAAAATTTTTTTTTTTTTTTTTTTTTTTTTTTTTTTTTTTTTTTTTTTGCAAAAATCGCTGTTTTATATGTAAGGAAAATTTTTTTTTTTATTTTTTTTGTATTTTTTTTTCAGTATACACATGTGTATAATTGCATTATACACATATGTATAATGCTATATACACATATGTATAACTGAAATATACACATATGTATAGCTGAAAAATGCTATATACATATATGTATAATTGCTATATACACATATGTATAATTGTCATATACACATATGTATAAATGAAAAAAAAATAAAAAAAAAATAAAAAAAAATTTTTTCCTTGCATAAAAATGTGCGATTAAAGCAAAAAAAAAAAAAAAAAAAAAATTTTTTTTTTTTTTTTTTTTTTTTTTTGCCTTTATATGAAATGTGTGGCTCAGAATGGTTCTCTCAGTTCTCAAATAGGGGTTGGTTCTCTTAGGATCCCTACCCTATATATATATATATATATATCCAAAATTGAAGTAAATATTTATGTATGTCGCTCTGATGTGTGTGTTTATTTGTGATGTACATAATGTTTCGAGTGATAGTAATGATAAAATTGTTACCAAAACATATGTCAAGAAACGAAAAATTATTAAAAAAAGACAACTCGTTAGCTATTGTTAGAACCATATGGAGGAACTCTTTTAAGAGCATGGTAAAAGAATAGGAATATGTAACCCTCTAAAAGCCTATTACATTAAAAGGTTCTAGAGGGTCAGACTCTTTTACCCGATGAGAACCTTTAGGACCCGAAACCACTTAGCCTTTTAAGGTTCAGTTCGTAGTTCCTAATTTCAACAATAAAAGGGTATACGGTTTTAGTGGATCTCCATCAGGTCGGTTCCTAACCCTTTTGCACAACCCTAATGCTAGTAGTGCCACTTTCCCCTTTAGAATCTTTGACTGTCTATATTAAGTTATTAATTTAACATGTAGTAGGTCAATAGCATGAATATAAGGACCCAAAATAACATTTACCTTAAAGCATAGTCCACTTAAATCAAACATTATATATTATAACAATTAAATTGCAATCCTAAGCATCCCTTTTGATGGATTTTAGTATTTGTTCTAGCAGCTCTTTCTGGGCTTGCTTTTTCTCCTGCTTCTTCTTGGTTGATCCTTAGTAGCAGTAACAGATGATGCTTCTTTTGCTTCTTCTTTGACCAATTCTTCATTTGACTTTTCTTCCTTTGACTTTGCTTTCTTTGACTCCATCATCTCTTCTTGCAAATCTTGATTTGTTTTATCTTCTTCTTCATTTTTCTCCACATTTTTTCTTGGCCTCCCTCTCTTTCTTGGAGTAACTTGTTGTACCTGTTGCTGTTCCATTTGTACCTCTCCAACTATAGATGAAGTTTCTGCTATTGCTAATGATAACTCCTTTATTTTCATTTTTAACTTTTTCTTTCCCATCCAACATAAACCCACAAAAAAAAATCAATTTTTTTTTCTTATTCAAATCTTTGATCAATCTTTATGTAAAATGATCAATACCCATTATAAAAATCACAAAAGAAAAATAATATAAAATCAATGAAATATATAAAAGAAAACCATGCAAGCGTTGAGTATCTAACAAAAAAAAGGGGGCAGTTGGATGAGGAGGAAATGAGGTCGAAAGATAGTGTGTTGATAAAGTGGGGATAATGAGAAGACTACTGCTACTACTCATCCTTTGTCTTAGCTTTAGATTGTTCTATTTCTTTTACAATATATTTTTTTATCACTTCTTTTTGTATATAATTCAACAACTAGTCCTCTATCAATATGAGTGTGAACTCTAAGACCATTCGGTGTGGTTGAGCCACGACAAAGAAGACGGGCCGCCAAGTAAGCTCCACGTCACCTGAGCAGCATTGAAGACGGGCCTGGGGTGTGAAACGACAGGCCTCCATCTTCTCCGACGAGTCTTCGGCGGCCACCATCTTCTCCGGCGATTCTCCGGCGGCCACCTTCTTCTCTGGAAAGCATTTACATGTTTTTTTTTAATAAATCCCACCCTTGAGGCCCGTCATCCCAAGCATTATTTGGCCGCTCATGCCGTTGCCGGCATAGGGGGTGGTGTACGCCGGTCTGGCATATACTTGCCGGCCCTATGCCGGATCCACACCGAATGGTCTAAGAGGGTGTTTGGGATTGAGTTTCAAAACAACTTATTGACTTATTGGCTTTTTCAAAAAGCCAATAAGTCAATAAGCTGTTTGTGTAACCCAAAAGCACTTTCTGTCTTGACTTTTGGCTTTTAGGGGTGAAAAAACTGTTTTTAAGAAGTTAGAAATCCTGGCTTTTGGATTTTGACTTTTGAAAAAAAATTACAAATCTACCACCCATACAACTAATATTCACAATAAGTTAAGCAAAACACTTAAAAAACAACAATTTATTGACTTTTTGAGGTTTCTCATCCCAAATGCTAATCCAAACACTTTTTTTAAAACTCCTTTTCAAAACGTCATAAGCCAATAAGCACTTTTGACCATAAGCACACCAAAATCACTTTTGCATTTCCAAACTCAATCCCAAACACCCTCAGTATATATGCAACTAGTCTAACCGCCCGTGTAATACACGGAGTTCAAAAATTATATTACAAATCCTAATACATGAAGAAATATACCAATTATTGGGCCTAATACAAAATAAAGTCCAAAAACTATTGGGCTTAATACAAAATAAAGTTTAGAAACCAAATAAAGTCCATAAACTACTTCGAGCCTAATACAAATTATTGGGCCTAATAAGAATAAGAAATAAAATCCAGAAAGTAATTCGGGCCTAATACACATTATTGGGCCAAACCCAAAACAACTTTTAGGACATCGCTTCTTATAACTCTTGATTATGTCTATTGTTTCAGAATTCGATAAACACACACACATGTGTGTGTATATATCATATAAATGTATTATGTATGTATCCATATAAATTGTTGGGCCTATTATAAAATAAAGTCAAGAAACTCATTTGGGCCTCTAAAACATGAAGACCCATAACATTTGATTTAACTTGTTTATGCTTTGAGACGGGCCTTATTAAAAACCAATTGAATTTAATTGTAATGTTTAAAAATAAAGATATTTAGGTCAACAAATAAGATATTAAGTTGTAAAAAAATTGTTCTATTTTGCATATAAATTATATAAGTGATCATCGACTTTCATAGATATCAACATGATAGCTTTTGGCCTTTTGAAATACATTATGTATATACATACTCATAGACACATGTATATGTGATGATTTGCAACCTTCATTATATAAAAAAAATACACATACACATCACACGATTTTTATGTATATATGTGTTCACATGTGCATTAATGAAAGATAACATACATTACATGCATTACATACATACATACATACATACATACATAAATACATACATACATATTACGGCACACATATATGTGATTGAGACAAAACAACCAATTTTCATACATATACATATATATACGACCAAATATCAATGTGTGTGCTTTGATTTGGACATGACATACAATCTACACATACACACACATCATAGAGTTATCTTTTCACAAACACACAACCATATTATAATCCAAACACCCTTATAACCAAGTGATACACTATTTTGGCTACCCATCCAACTTTCACCACCCTCCCACACTAATTGACCACCCTCCCACACGAATTGGTCAGCTTTTAATCGAATTCGAATCGAATACGAATTCAGTAAAAAAAATAAATTATTCAAAAACTTCAATTCGATTAATTCAAAAATTCGTTATTCGATTCGATAAACACCCCTACTATAAGCTAACCTAAAGAAAGCAACAAATGTTATTAGTCAACTACTTATAATCAACATAGATTAAAGTTTACTTATGTATATAATACCAACTTTAACTAATTCAAAATAAAAATACTCATTTTACTAAAACCAAAAACTGTCACTTTAAAATTGAAATTTCTCTAAATTGAACTTTAGTTGTGTATATAATACCACATTAGAATACAATTCATTAGGTGGGAAAGTTGTGGTTTTATGAGGAAGGTCAACATTATGGAACTTAGTTAAGTAAGAAGGTACTTGCCATTATGGTGCAAAGGTTAAATATTCATTGTTTAGCCTTCCCATGCCATCACAATCTAGACGATTTTAGGAAGAACACTTAGTGTTTTTGGTAGTCAAACATGCATGGAACATTGTGATAGAATGGTTTAGTTCTTGTTAGTGAAATTTATAAGTCAGAGTGTTTTAAATGTTATTTGTAAGTGTGCATTTTATTTTGTTTTTATATGAACATAAACATAAATATATGTATGTCTTTTGATGTGTTGACTACATATGTATTCTATGTATGATAACATTTCCAAATCAACACACTTATGTATGTATGGAATTGAATAAACGTATGTATAGATGAGTTGTTTGTTTCATTTAATCAAACATACACACACATATATAAATGACGTTTGTGTATGTATATATGTATTATTTCAAAATTCAATCAACAAACACATGTGTTTATATATATAGTATAAATTCTTGGGCCTAATACAAATAAAGGCCAAAAACAAATTCGGGCCTTAAAATATGGAAACCCAAAACACTTGCCTAAACTTCTTTGGAATTGGGCTTGGGCATGATCTGATTATAAACTAATTAGAAAAAAGACTGATTTTATTATACAATAACAATATCAATTAACTTTAGTAATTTATAATCAAATACTCATTATTAAAATAAACAACAACTGTCGCTTTCAAATTGCACGCAAAGTACACACGTTGATATAATCGAGAAATTAACAGCCACAAGAAAGATTAATGATCACTAGTAGGAATGCCCGCGCGTTGCGGTGGGTGCATCTGTTTTGCCCCTCGTGCATCGTGTTTGTTGGTTATTCATTATGATGAAGTAGAGAACAACGATGTATAAAATATATGTTATTAAAAACTGAAACTCATAAGTATATCTTCTGAATATTTTAAATGGGTACATCACAATACGCCGTACTATTCCTTGCAACACCCTTAGATTGGTCCACGTCCTTCGGTGGGACCATTTTATGTATCTCGAAGGCAGATAAGTATGTCATCGAAGAGCGGTGCTTAGCGTAGTGAAGTGGCGTTGTATCTCTTAATGACCATAAGATTGTAGTGGAAGTGATGTAATCACTAAAATGCAGTTTGTAGTGTGCAACATATTTCTATTATTTTAGGGCACCCGCGAGATGCAGCGGAGTCAATGATTTGCATAGATGCTCTCGTTTTATGTTAGTTTGACAAGCGCCGTAACAAATATATTAGACCAAACAAATTAGTAATCAATATAGTTAAAACTACCAAATCGACTGATAAGAACTTGTCTTATTTTGGATATGTAAACAATTGATTACTTCGTGAGATCAGAAACTTAAATTCTATTCCTAGAAACTTATAGTAGCAGAGAAAACAAAAAACCATCGAGGAAGATGATGACGTTGCTCATGAAGTATCTCTACCATATTTGCTTGTATAAACGCGAAGCCTACATATATCGCTCACTTTAATGGGTTGAAACGTGTCATGGGTTGGGTGTGTTGGCAAACTTCAAGCCTACATATTCATTTGTGTGCAGACATAATAAAGACATGGAGGTTATGAATGTAAAGAGTCGCCATATTATTGTTAATTTCCTCATCAATTTTATAATTATGTTTAAATTAATTTCTTCAACAATTTAATATTTAGGTAGAAAGACAATTTTACCCCCTAAATGGCTTCAATAAGCATTGTACTATAAGCAATAAAGGTTGTATTTACTTAAATTTTGCGAGTATCCTTCACTGATGCTTTATAATATAGTATAGAAGATAAAGATTCCGGTTGATTCATTAGCGTGAGCGTGAATTTATGGCTTTTCGATTTCTTATTTCTTAACACAAATAACATAAGTAATTAACACATAGTTAAATTTTTGTTTTCTCTTTATGCTAGTGTTAAATTTATTTTATTAATCAGAATTGGAACTTAAACAATATACAATTGCTGAAAGCAAAATAATATTGTGAACCACACTTCATACAACGTTTAACAAGAACATTAAATAGATCAACAAATACCTTAAAAGTCTTAGAACAAATATAGTTTACGTATAAAGTTATATTTGAGCATGCATATATAGATTTATAGAGTTAACTATTTGATGGCGTTCAAGAAGACCATGTTGATTGAAATTGAGGAAAGTCTCCATACCCTTCTCCAACCATCCTCTCCATCATTTGTCCTTCATGTCCATTTGTTCCCTGCAACATCAGTTTTCATCCCATGCACCAAGTGGAAGTAATATTTATAATATATTAGAAACGTATTAGCAAATCTAGAATGTTATATTTATAATTTTGTCCGTTTTATTTAGTTAACAATATATATGATTCAAGATAACCAACTTCTTAACAAGGATAGTTAGGAAAGCCATCGGTCACCTTCATAGGGGCCATATCATCTAATTCAGTAGAGTCGAGGTCAATAGGTCATAGAACATGCTGACTTCTGAAAGCTTTATGGAGAGAAACTAAAAATGCACAAAGAAGAGAAAAAACTGTACTAATTAATTTTGAAAAGTATTTTTTTCATCTATAATTATGAATATTGTTTGTTTATTGTTTTAATTGTTAGTTGCACAATTAAATTACCTTAATTTGATTCTGCAACGATCCAACATAGTTGATTATTACATCCAACATCACTGCATTCCCATTGTCTATAGCAAATAACTAAATTTTAATGGAGCAAACAATATTTTTTTATGAAGATAAATTTTTGTAATTGTCAAAGAACATGTGAACAAGTAGAAAAAAATGTATATATGTATATAAAGATTAACTCATATTTTTATACCTTGTAGCATCCGGGAACCATATCTTGCAAGCGTCGTAACTTCTCATTGATTTTTTTCTCTTCTCATCTAATGAAGACGTAAATTTTTTGGACAAAACAATGTTTCAAAGCATGAAATTAGCTCTAAGATTTTGTTTGGGGTTATGAAAAGACTATTAGCATTCAAGAAATTGATTATAATGAAGTATATATAATAATATAGATGAGGGGTTGAAAGGTCTCACATTTAAGATGCATCATAGGTTAGGTTGTATTTTGTGTTTTAAAAGTTGGACATAAGGGCATAATTGAGATAAGATTTTAGGATGTGAGGTATTGGATTATGTTAAATTTACTAATCTACCCTCCTAAGTGTCTTAATTGTCACAACTATACCAATAATACCCTTATTTTTTTTGCTTAAATATGTTATACATTTTGCTTGTTAAGTTGTACAGAAATGCAAATTACCATGTTGTGCATCACTCCTCCTTGATAAGATAAATATAGATTATTCTGGAAAATCAAAATTGTCGCTTCAACTTCCTTACACATGGTTTATCATCTCAATATATAATCATCATCATTTAACACAACTCACACACCAAAACAAACACACACAACAAAAAACAAGAACACAGAATCAAAAATGGAAAGAGAGGTGCATTGGAGATTATGCCCATTCAATCGATGATATTTCGTCACCCTGAACGACAACACACGTTTAGTCTTTGGTTCAAGAAGAGCGATTATGGAAATGGGGGAGGAGTTTCAAAGACAAATGTATGATTTTGGAAGAATAATCGGGTTTCCATGTTACGAAGAAAGAAGACTGATCGGTATGTTGGATGAGAAGTTTGGGGAAGATGAAGAATTTGAGACGTTTCATGTCATTCGTTAGTTCTTTGTTGAGAGGTATAATCTTGCATGTGTAGAGTTTAGCAATGGTCGTTATTAGTGGATCACAAGAGATCAAATCGAAAACTCCAATGATATTGACTTCTTGCAGGAACTCGATCAAGTAGGCATGCATAACACCAAAAGAAGCACAACGATGCTAAATGTGGAACAAATGATTCGTGCAAGAATCATGTGACTGAGGGAGGAAGAAGAAATGGGTCAACAGAGGAGTCATCAGAGTCAGAGGTCGATAATGATGATGATGAAGTTTAGTAATATTTTATGTTTGGTTATGCTAACTTTGTTTTCTAAATATGAACTTAATATTCTTTTTTGTTTCTTATCTTTTAAATATGTTATGATGAAGTTTAGTAAAACTGTAATAAAACTTGTGATTTTGTCTTATAAGGATTGGATCAATCCTTAATTTATTATGCTATGTGCTTTGCTGGTTTTGATATTAGCTTAATATTTTGCATTCTTTTGATTTGAGTTTTGATTTATGTTCTGTTTTACTTGGAGAGTGTTTCCATCATTCTTGAGGATAATGAAAAGTCCTTTGATGAAACTAATAGGAATCTGTATGTTCGATTTGTTTACGAATAAGTTTAATTAAGTTTTTTCTCACCTCGGCCTCTAAATGAAACGAACGAACGGATTTTCTTGTTCTTGTATGTTTATGTTTGTTGTTAATATTGTAAACAAACATAAATGTGTGTACGATGAAACACTTCCAACATCTGAAAAACACATTAGTTAGAATTTGGTATATTTTGTAGTTTTAAATTTGGAATATATATATATATATATATAATATGTTTGTTCAGGGCTGTGAGATGAATCACAAGACAATAGTTTGTAATTGTGTTTTGATCTTGGGCTTGTCCAACCTTTAGTATCTTGGGCTGACCCATTTAATAAAACTCATATTAAAATTAACCCAACAATAATCTTATAGTCACACCTCAATTTAGTATATATTGTATAATGTTAAAAACATATATAACATATATAATTGAATTCAATAAAATCCATGTATGTTATATTTTTTTCTTATAGCTTTGTGTTAATATGTTACATATAAGTTAGATTTTATGAATTCAATGTTAATTGGACAAATTGGACCCAAAAGTGGACTTGCACGATTATGGGCTTAGCTTGTAGATGGGCTTGTAGCTAATTGAAAGAAAGAGATACAATGGGCTTTGATTTAGGATTGATCATTTAAATATTAGTAGGTTAGCCCGCGTGATGCAGCGGGTGTCACTAAAGCTATCACTAAGAGCGCATTCTAACCCGACCTATCTTAAACATTGATTATATTAGGTGCTACAATGTTAAACTTTGAAAGAACTTGATCGAATTATTTAACACCATAAATAAAATGAAACCTTATTCTAATGAACCAACTTTCATGCATGTTCTTTCAAGATGATGTAAAAATGATAAATCTACAAATAAAGAAAAAAAAGAAAAAAGCCAAGCTTCTTGAAAAATCCGTCCATCACCAGGACATCAAGCGGGACTAATATAACACGCCCATTTTCTAGCAAGTGGGTATACTATCTATCACCCTATAATGGAATCCATGAATGATTAACAAACCAAAAAAAATAACAGAAACTTACAAAAGATGAATGCATAACTTTTGTGAATGCCAGTAATCAAATATATTCTGAAAATATACATAGTGACTTAAGTATAATAATAAAACAAGTCAGTGTCAGGTTTAACAACATCAGCAATTATCAAAGCTCAAACGCATGCATTCTTTAGAAATCTCACATTTACTTGGTAATGAAACAAAACATTTTCTCTTTTGATTGAAAAAGTTTAGATAGAGCTAGTAATTTCAGCCTGATTAGTTCTAAGTGGATCGATTTGTGATATGTCTCATCTCAAATGTGCCATGGAAAATATTTGCTAAAAGGAGATTTCAAAACTATGTCGCTGTGGCAGAGCTACATACGGGAAAACTGAGAGACTTTAGAATTATGATAGTACCTTTTTAGCGATTTCATTTAGACTCTCAACCGTTGTCACACCCTCAAATTTCCACTTGCGGAGTTTTACCGCGAGGCGCATGACAAACCAAGATCCAAGTCAACGGTCACAATAAACAACACTATATGAAATACGTAAACTCAAAACATAGTTTTCATTTTATAAAACCATAGCGGAAGCATTTAACCAGTTACAAAACCATGTACGACAATGTTCAAACTGTTTAATTCAAAAACATGAAACTATGCCTAGACGCCATGCAGACTCGTGCGCCTAGTCCTCTGTTGTTACCTTAGCGACCTGAGAAAAACATGCCAAAAAGACGTCAACATATAATGCTGGTGAGTTCACAGGTTTGTTTAATAAGTTACCAAAAGTTGCCAAAACGTTACCATGTCCATACTATACCAATGTCACCAATTACGCTAGCTAGGCGTATGTTTTATTACTACTACGATTGGAAAACCATTACTAGACACGTTTAGCAATGTTTAGCAATGTTCAGCCCGAATGTTCAGCATGATACCAATGTTACCAGTTCGAGACAATATGCACCCGCCCGGCCCTCCAAGCCGACGAGTGGGGCAGGTCACGCCCAATAGATCTATCCACACTTCCCCCGTTGTGCATCCCCGCACATTCATGGTTTTCCCCGGGACTTTAAAAGATCGTATAGCAATGCAAAGTAAAAACCATAGTATGACATATGTTACCAAATTAGTTTAGCGCATGTTTTCTCCCCCAAAAGTTAAAGCTGTAAAAGTGGGGCTGTGAACTCACCTTAGATTGCGTTCTTCAGTTAATACTAAAGTGCCAAGCCCTTGATAATCCCACTACCGGAGATCTATCAAAATGTTCACATAAGGGTTCCGACTAATAACCATAAGGTTATCTAGTCCCCGATTGTCCAGATCGTAACCAAGTATGTTTTAAAACGTGTTTAAGTGTTCAACCGACACACTAGACCGACCCGACATCCCGTTGGTGACTCATTACCCTAACTAATCAAGTACACATAGATTACACACAGGGTTCAGGCATAAAACACTTAGTTTGTATCAAAAATCTCATTTTTACATCAGAAGGGTCGAACCAGGCAGATAAATCCACCTTCGCCCCTTTTTAAGCCACGTTCGCCCGTTTAATGTCACGTTCGACCGTTTGATGCCACGTTCGACCGTTTGATGCCACGTTCGACTGTTTAATCTGATTCAACCAAATTTTTCCCAGGTTCGACCCTGGAATCTCTCATTCGACCACCCGTTTGGTCGAATGAGCCCAGGTTCGACCCTGTCAGATAAGTTTCCCTAAAAACGCTTCAAACACATTCGAAACATCGCGAAACGTCATCAAACACAGCAGTCAAGCATGAATAACTTATCTCTACAAAACCCCACCAATTTTGCCCCAAAACCAGTTTGTTTTAACACTTTCCCAAAATGGCAAAATTATGGAAATGTCACATCATGCATGGAATTCTTACCCAATTTAGAAACTTTTTGAAATCCTTACATAATCATCTCAATATGCTCTGTTTAATGTGTTTATGAAAACCCCCAATTGTTCTATTAATAATAATAACATGTAACAATCCTTAGATTTATCAAAAATCCCCAAAATACCCATAATATCACCATCTATCTAATTGTAACCCTAAACAACAATATACCAACATCAATAGCAACCCTAGATCATGTTTCTATCATTAGAACAGCAGCAAATCATTAAACAACACATAACATCACATAACACATAATCAACATATGCTTATTGATACAAAAACCTATGTTTAATGATAGGGTTTAGATTTAGAAAGGTGTTTAAAAGGTTTTTATTGATAAAAACATCCTTAGAACAGATCTGGACATTTAAGGTTAGATGGAAACAAATTAAAATGCCTTAAAAAGATTTAGGATTAAGAACACACCTTAGATTCTTGCTTAGATGTTGTTGATAGGTTAGATTATGAAAAGAAGAGCAAAAACTCCTTCCTTAGTGATTAAAATCGTTTGAGAGTGTTTTGAGACGGTTAGGGTTTGTGAAATGGTGAAAAATGACAAAGTTTGGTATTTATACTAGTCCACATTCGACCCCTGTCTCTGGTCGAATGTAACCTCCTTCGACCCTTTCACAGGGTCGAATGGAATTCTTTTAATTCCATATCCCAGGTTCGCCCCTTTGCTAAGGGTCGAATCAAGACATATTTCCAGGTTCGCCCACTCGAAGTGGTCGAACCAGGACTTATGTTTTTCTAGTTTTCCAGTTTGTCGTGTTTAACGCATTTTAACGCACCTTAACATATGAGCATGCAACCTTAGTCTATGTTTAACATATTTAAGCATGGATGATTATCTACACATCGTTTAAACACATCTATGCATATAATCCACCACACGACAATTAATCTACACGTACACTTAATTAGTTTAAGTAATTTCACCAACAACGGGACCCGGTACTAGTGTATTCCCAAAACGACTCCCAATGATCCTCCAGATCATTGAACCCTGGACAATCCTAACTTGACCCGACTCAACTAACCTAGTTAAGTCCGTTTATAAACGTTTCCCGCTAAGGTAGACTTAGATGTTACTAAAATGTTTAAGCCAAATATGCCGGGTGTCACATCATCCCCACGTTGAAAGAATTTTCGTCCCGAAAATTGCACGAGCCTCAAAAACGAAAGAAACGAAAAGAAGGAAAATAAAAAGAAAATTTACCGGATGTCACATCATCCCCACGTTGAAAGGAATCTCGACCCGAGATTCATTCCGCTTCAGCAGTAACATGCCTGATTCGAATGCGCGTTTCGGAAAAAGATGAGGATACTTAGCTTTCAACTGATCCTCCCGTTCCCACGTGAACTCCGGTCCACGATTCGAGTTCCAACGAACTTTGACGATGCGGATTTTACTCCGACGAAGGCTACGAATCTTGTAGTCGAGAATCTCGACAGGTTCCTCCACGATGCGAAGGCAATCATCAACCTTGATCTCTTCCAGTGGTACAATGAGAGATTCATCAGCCAAACACTTCTTCAAGTTAGACACATGGAAGACGTTGTGAACACTATTGAGCTCCGCCGGTAGGTCCAGTCTGTATGCCACCGGTCCAATCCGATCCAGGATTGCGAATGGTCCGACATAACGAGGGTTAAGCTTGCCACGCTTTCCAAAGCGTATGACGCCCTTCCATGGTGAAACTTTCAGAAGTACCCTGTCCCCAACCTGGAACTCCAAAGGTTTGCGACGACGGTCGGCATAACTCTTCTGACGATCCCGCGCCGCAGCCAAACGGTTACGAATTTGTACGATTTTCTCCGAAATCTCGTACACAAGTTCCGGACCAGTGAGCTGGCTCTCGCCCACCTCGGCCCAACAAAGAGGTGATCGATATTTCCGTCCGTAGAGAGCCTCGAACGGAGCTGCCTTGATACTAGAGTGATAGCTGTTGTTGTAGGAGAATTCCACCAACGGTAGGTGAACCTCCCAACTCTTACCAAAATCGATAACACATGCCCGAAGCATGTCTTCTAAGGTTTGAATCGTCCGCTCACTCTGTCCATCAGTTTGCGGATGATAAGCTGTACTCATATCCAACTGAGTACCCAAAGTGTGACATCCGTCACCCTCGTCTTTCACCTAATTGACATTAATAGCCCTTCAAATATTTCCATTATAATCCCGATAAGTTTCGCCGTTTTTGAAATTTAATTTTAAAACGAATTAGAAATTTTATCATTTATTATAGATCGGGTATAAGTTTTAACAAAATGCGAATGTTTAAACGTAATAGTAAAAGATTATATTAAAAAAAATTAAGTTTTATAAAAGTTTTAAATTAAACTTAGTTAGTGATGTTAAGTTATAAAGGAAATATTAACCTAGTTATGTAAGAAACTAACAAGGTTAAACTAGAGGGACCAAATTTGCCAACTCATGAAATTTCAAAATATGTTCCTCCCTCCCTGCTCCCTGCCTCTGTTCGTTTCTTTCCGGCGGTGGGTTTGGATGGAACCGGCGTGACTCTGACGGGGCTTGAAACCCAGTTTTAATGCTTCTTTCAATTGTTTAAATGTGTGTTTCGTTATGCCTCATCATTTCCGAGCCGTTACAATAATAATTACCTCTTTTAATCTTGTTAAAACCGCATATTAAATTTCTTTAAGTGTAACCGTCGAGTTATTGGAGACGAGTGCAACGTCCGTTTTTGTGTAATAAACCTATAAGTAGACCATCCCCAATCGCTCCCCTACCTTGGCACATCACAAACCCACTAAAATCTGGTGATATTCACGTCCAGATGCAGCCTAACCCACACATTTTCTTCTGTCGCGTTTGATGCTTTGTTCGGCCCTGAAACGTCATTGTAAGTCCGCTTTCATTGTGCCGTTTTGTTCATTATTCAATCCCGATCAAAAGGCCTCTATTACAGAGCTCTACTGTTGCCTAAAATGGGTTATTGAAAATTCTTTAGGGTTAGGGTTCTTGGTTAGGATTTGGGGAAGAAGATGATTAATTATTAATAAGGGTTAAAAACATTCTTTTCAAAGCATAAAACAAGTTGTTAGGTTGGAGCAGTGGTTGTAGGTGTGTGATGATACGTTGGGTACACGGGTTCGATTCCTCCTGGACGCGTACCTATTTTTGCTGTGTTATTTCTTTTCAATTTTCAGTTTATTGTTTTTTTTAAATATATATGATATATAGAATTTGAAATATTCATAATAAATTCATTTTTGATCCAAAAATTATAAAAATTTAAGTGTAGCATCATGACACCCTAAAGAAAATTACCACACTTTTATTTTCTGGAAAATGTCTTATTTTTATATTTTTATTGAATTAAATTGTTTTAACCGTATGTAATTGATTAAAAATTCATTTTTAATGATTTTAATCTCAAACTTTTTGAGAAATTATTTCTAATCATTATGAACTGAAATAAAAATATTTGGGTCAGAAAACATTAATTTTTATTAATTTTCCTATTTTTAATCATTTAAACATGATTTAATTTCATTAAATCAGTTTTAAATATAAATAAGTTTATAAAAATTATGGGAAAATTATTTTCATTGATTTACATCAGAAAGCATCCATTTTCAATAAAAATAGCATTTTTGGATCATGTCTTGTATTATTAGTATTATTTATTAATTACGGCATAATTAAACGTTTATTTATTGATACTATTACAACATCTATTTTATAAATACTTTTCTTATAAAATAGAAATATTTCTTATGTTGGAAAGTCTTAATTATTATTTGTCGGATTACCGTGTAACTCATAATTATTTATTTCAACATTTATGATTATCGTAATTATTTACAATAATTAGTTAAAGTAATTAACTAAATGATTTTGCCTTAATTATTCAAATATATTTACATCTAAATATTCAAATAGTAATAATTGTATTACCTAAACCACATTTACAAACTTTGATATATTATTTTTGACATACAACTTTTACGTTAATGCAATTTATCATAAAACTCTAATTCCCCAAGTCGACTTAGCAAACCCTAATGCCTTAGACCCTAGTTGTCTTAGACTCTTGGACATTTCCTTATTAGTACTCTCATACATTATAGGTTGGATTTTTCAGAATTCCCATTACTTAGCTCACGACCGCTTAAGTTGGATTTTGATCGCTTTCGCAAACTGTGAGTATATCTTTCCCCTTTTTATTGTTTTACTATTCTGGGGTGACTCATGTACTTACTATCAAGTTTCTATTTCTTTTACTAAATGCAAT
The DNA here is from genome assembly GCA_030844895.1 of Ambrosia x helenae. Taxonomy (NCBI): domain Eukaryota; kingdom Viridiplantae; phylum Streptophyta; class Magnoliopsida; order Asterales; family Asteraceae; genus Ambrosia; species Ambrosia x helenae. The sequence continues at coordinate 18,835,015 of CM061233.1, read as the reverse complement.
TCTCATGTTTGTTTGCTTTATGTTAATTGGTGTGTCTATGACTTGTCAAAATCATTAACCGCTGGGCGGCCTAGCATTTCAATGAATAGTACTATGGTATACCCCCTTGAGACTCTGTTGAGAGAATCTTGGTCATTGTCTTGTTGATTCATTATTCATTTGGTTAGTCATGTGTTAGTCATTATTCATAGGCTTGGTTTTGAACGGATATTACTTATTACATAATTGCAAATGGTACCGCACATGAATTGCTAAACACTTTTCCTACTATATTTATTCAAACAGGGTATGCTCATCAATACATTTTGTATTGACCAAATCATTTTTCGTACATGTTTCAGGTTCTTATGAGATTACTTCCAAGCGTTTGGAACATAGACTTAGATTGAGATTACTGTATCTTAGTTTAGATTGCTAGTCGTAATTATTGTATTTCTTTTAATGTAATAAATTATTAAATTCAATGTATTCAAATTTACATTTCTAGTCCATGAGCTATTGAACAATCGTCACTACGTGACACCTCGATGTTTCCGCCATCGGTTGGGGTGTTACACAAAGCCTTGTGCAGAGCCTTCCAGAAACGCGAAGCAAAACGAGAATTACGATCAGAGATAATAGAAACAGGCACCCCGTGCCGAGCAACCACCTCCTTAAGGTAAAGTCGAGCCAACCGCTCGAGTCCATCGGTTTCCTTAATAGGTATGAAACGTGCCAATTTTGTCAACCTGTCAACAATCACCCAAATCATATCATAACCACTAGGTGACCTTGGCAGCTTGGTGACAAAATCCATCGTGATTCACTCCCACTTCCATTCTGGAACCTCTGGTTGTTGCAGGAGACCAGACGGCCTCTGATACTCCACCTTGACTTTAGCACAAGTCAAACATTTGCTGACATATGACGCTATATCAGCCTTCATGTTTGGCCACCAATAAAGTATCTTCAAATCCTGATACATTTTATCGGAGCCAGGGTGAATTGAATACCGGGATTTGTGAGCTTCATCCAAGGCAAGCTCGCGTAATCCCCCGAACAAGGGAACCCAAACACGTCCCGCGAAATAGTGTAAGCCGTCGGTTCCTTAGTTCAAGATGCTTGTCAACACTGTGCATAGTTTCAGCCTTAAGGTTCTCCTCCTTCAAAGCTTCCAACTGTGCAGAACGGATTCGGTCAGGCAATGAGGAATGAATGGTGAGCTGTAAGGCTCGAACGCGACGAGGATTCGCAGACTCCTTCCTGCTCAAGGCGTCTGCCACGACGTTCGCCTTGCCAGGATGGTATTTGATAGCACAGTCGTAATCGTTCAGGAGTTCAACCCAGCGACGTTGCCGCATGTTCAACACCTTGTGGTCGAAAATATGTTGAAGACTCTTGTGATCGGTGTATACTTCACACTTGGTACCGTACAAGTAATGTCTCCAAATTTTCAACGCAAAGATCACCGCACCCAGTTCCAGGTCATGAGTAGTGTAGTTCTTCTCATGAACCTTGAGTTGACGAGAAGCATAAGCAATAACCTAACCGCGTTGCATCAACGCACAACCGAGACCACGAATAGAAGCATCACAGTACACAACGAAGTCATCCGTACCCTCAGGTAAAGATAAGATAGGTGCAGAACAAAGTTTAAGCTTCAGCATCTGAAATGCTGATTCCTGTGGTTCACCCCAGTCAAACTTTTGGTCTTTCTGGGTAAGAGTGGTGAGGGGTTGAGCGATCTTCGAAAATCCCTCAATGAAACGACGATAGTAACCCGCAAGACCTAGGAATTGCCGCACCTCAGATGGCGTCTTTGGTGCTTCCCAGTCTTTAATAGCTTCGATCTTAGCCGTGTATGTGATGTATGGATCGTATAATCAACAAAGAATGATCAAACAAGTTTGTTTTAGGTGCGGAATCCCTAAAACAATCACAAAATGATAATCAAACAGATCAAAACACGTAAATCATCATTTCAAAGCTTTTTCATTAATTAGAAACTCAATTACACGTTTACAGATTGAAACAAACAGGGTATGAACGTGAATTACGCTAAATAATATCCTAGAGAGAGAATCAGAAAGTGGAGGGAATAATATGACTCAAAGTGACATTCAAAAAATCAGCTTGACTATTTATAGACTGCACATTCGCCCAAACAGTTCGTGCGAATGTGCAGGTTCGACCAAATCACCCGGTCGAACCAAGCCATACATAAAACTATTCTACGTTCGTCCAAAAACCACTCCTTCGCACCCTTTGATTCTCCTTCGACCAAACAAAACTGTTCCTTCGCACCTTTCATTTCTCCTTCGCACCTTCGACATTTATCAAAACAAGTTTATTGGACAATCCGAAGCACTAGTCGCACAACTGCATCTACAAACTCCCCCTCGACTATTGCTTGGATTGTTGTCGACGTTGTTCATCCATTCTGATGTTCATCAACTTGATATGTCACTGAATCTTCTGTTCTCTAGTCAAAACCGGTTCTTGAAATTGCTTCGGCTTCGTCTTTTTCACTTCAGGCTCTACAAACTTTCCGAGCTTCTTATCATAGTCACAACCAGCGTTTATATCATATGCAAAGCACAGAAATACCACACGTTGGTATTTTCCTGCTTGTTCAGCATCCTTCACTTCAGAATAGATCGGATTGTAAAACAACATTATTATATCCTCATGTGAACAGTTGATCAACCACATGGGATCAAAAATGTGTATCTTCTTGAAGTTCTTTTCTCCGTCTTTCAGCACAATCACAGCCTCTGCTATCTTCCAATCATAATACCACCAAATGAAGTCTTTAGCGAAGTGTTGTGGAATCGGCAACAAAGAAATCTTCTTCAACACTCGCGGTGGCTTGTACTTCAACGTCACTTTGGGCATTCCAGTAATCATATCAATATCCTTTTTATGAACAATTCGTTTCGGATATTGTGGTTCAAATAAATCCCACTTGGTTCGGCTTTCTCTCGTCATCTTCTCAGCAAAGTATGTAATCTGACTATTTGACGCTCCCGTTAAACGGTGACGACAAATATCACGAATAGCCCAATAAGGAAGAGTCTTCAAATGATGAAACTTATCAAAATATAAGATCCCCTTCTCCCACTTCACTGCTATGCATCTCAGTTGCTTAACAAACTTCCAGGCCAATGCACGACCTTTGAAAATCCCACTATGAAGTTTGTAAAAGCTACCTTGTATCTCAGCTTTCGGACGGTTATTCTCTTTCTCTTTCAATTTCCTCAAAAACTCCTTCAAACTATCTGATTGCTCGAACCATGGTTTATCATGCCCTTTGAATATCTCATCTTCAAACACTTTACTCTTCTCCTTAGCCAGTTTCTCGGCCTGGTTTAGCACATCATCAGAAAATCCAGGAAATCCACAATCTTGATTATTCTTGAAGTATTGTGGATACTCCTCACTCGTTATATCTTCCATCTCAACTTCTTCAAAAGCAGGAACGTCACGGTCATCAGAATGATTCCCGGCTTCCTTTTCAGGTATCTTTGGAATGTAATTATCAGCAAGTAACTCTTCCAAAGTCTTTCCAACCTGTCTGGCTAAACCTTCAAGTATTTCTTTAGAAACTGCCGCAGAAACCTCTCCATCTTCTAAATCTGGATCATCAAACTCCAACTCAAACAGTTTATTGCTAGACTCGAATATTTCTGGAAATCTGCTTGTCATGTCAATCGTCCAGACTCGATCTGTAAGCATCTGGCGATACATGTTCTTGTCTTCTTCAGATAATGACTGCAGTTTTTCATTCCAGAAGATATCATCATCAACATTTTCACCTGGAGTCTTAGAGCTTAACTCTCCACCCTTGCTCGAATCACGCTTTTCATATGTATACTTCTCAGCGTTGTCATCATCATCATCGTCATCACTATCAAAAGCACAGCTGTTTCCATCACTCGATCCACCATCTGAACCTCCATCATCTCCATCATCTTTCTTCTTCTTCTTTTGAGGATCATTACCAGTATCTTCATCAAGATCTTCATCCTCTTCTTCGTCAGATGGTTCAAAATCTACCTGCTCTTCTTCTCGTTCTTTATCTTCTTCACCAGCTTGAAGTAGAGGAGCTCGAGAGTACAAGTCTTTTATCAAATCATCCATGTGCTTGTTACTCTTCTTTAGCTGTTTGTTCTCCTCTTTCAAGACTATTATTCTTCTGGTGTTTCGTTGCTCGTGCTTCAGCAATTTCTTATTCTCTTTCTTTAACTTCTTGATTGTTTTCTTCAATTCTTCACTGTTATCATGGGATGTGACTACAACTTCCAACATCTTTCGATCATTCGACTTCAACTGCTCAATCTCTGTTTGCTGTTTGTTGATAATGCTCATCATTTCAGATAGCCTTTGATTCACAGCATTCATAACATCACTATCAACTGAGACCTTCTTCTTAACAGGCACTTCAGCAACTTCAGGCAGTTTGCCTTTCCTCATCTTCTTGAGCACATTATCTAACGCTTCATTGAACTGATCAACAGGTAATTCATCTCCCTGTTGTGTGCTCGAAGTAGTTGTAGTCTTTTGTTTCTTTGATGCAGGTGCAGTAACCGGTGACTTAGAACTAGAAGCTGGTGGTAGTTTCTTACCAGCAATGAGCGATTCAATCTCTCTCAATCTCTTCTGACTTGGTTTCTCCTGTTTCTTTTCCTGAGACTTCTTCTTCGACTTTGCAGCCTGTACAGGTGAACCAGGAAAATCTTCATCTAAATTCAGAATCACTTCATCATCATCAACAGGAATTGGACTCTTATTTCCTTGATCTTCAACGTTCTGACTAACAGACTCACCAGCCACAGTGGCCTTAGGCGTGGTGGTCTTTAGCGTTTCAGTTTCCGAGTCCCAATGTTCATCTTCTTGCGTCTCTTTAGAATCAATTGACGCTTCATCCACAATATGCAAACCTTTCTTTGCCATCGTCTTGTTTCGTCTTGGTGTACTCTTCTTCTTTTCAGGTTCAGGCACATCCTCTAACCTTATCCCTTTCTCCTTACCCTTTCCACTCTTAGCACCGACATTAACAACTTGTCTCTTGCGCTTCGCCTCTGGATCGACAGGATGTAATGGGTCATCTGGATCTGAATCACTGTTTGCATGTCTTACAAGCCCTTTTCCTGGATCTGTATAGTCAATCCTTGCTAGATGTCCAAATAAAAGCCTTACTGGTGGACGTTCATTGACAGACAATCCTTTGTAAGCTTTCATCCTAGCAAGTGTATTGATCGACATATGTTCCTGAACAACAATATGCTTAGGATCCCTCTTCAAGTCTTTATACTTGTTATCAAATACCATCTGGAGGAAACGAGGATATAGCAAAAACTTTAGATTCCTCGTGCCATTCACTGGCTCTAACAAGTGTTCCATCAGCATTCCTGAAACATTGAACGGTTTGTTCAATACCAAGGCCACCATCATAAAGCTAATACTCTTGCGCATCGAGTCATATCCTCCAGTGGCTGATCCGAAGACGTGTATCAAAACGTGTGCCAAATATTTGAATTGAGGGCACAGTTTTCCCTTGTGCAATGAACCATCAGTGATCGGTCCATTGTACTTCATTCTCAGGAAGCACTTTCTTTGTTCCATGAAACTAAGCTCCTTAGGATCTGTCTTCTCATCTTGTAGATTCAATGCTTCTCTTAAATCCTGCTCACATACAATAACCCTCTGTCCTTGGATCTTGCTAATCAAGCATGACTCGCAATTCCAGAAATCTAGCTTTGCTCCTGACCAGAATTCTTGCATCATATCTCTGTAAATAATAGTAGGTGTAGCAATCGCGTCTATCACCCTACTCCTCTTCAAGAATTCAATGATCTTTACAAACTCAGTGTGCTTTTTAACTTCTCCGAGATACGCACAGCAATTATGCGCATTTTCGAAGGTTAAAAGCTCTTCAGAAGCTTTCTTAGCAGGTTGTGAGGATGATCCAGCTTGCTCAGTAGTCTTCTCCTGCTCGGACATGATTTGATCTGCAAAAATAAAACAAAGAAACATGTTAAAAATCGACAAAAATTCAAACCTTGAAAATTTGGTAATTATCATTCTCATTCGCCCAAACGGTGGTGCGAATGTGAAAAACATGGTGCGAATGTGAAAATTTAATGGTACGAATGTAAGAATTTTGATAAAAAGTTTCATTCGCCCACATTTTGTTCATTCGACCAGTTTATCATCTCCTTCGCCCATTCGAAAGGGTCGAAGGAGTCTGTTCATATTTTTGAATTTCCAATTCTGAATTTTATGGTTTCTGATCATGTTCTTTTGATTTGTTTGGCAACTAACAATGCCGATTAATCTTTTTAAACCAACAGTTTTATCAATTTCACATTATATCTGTGTTTTCTTATTAAACCTAGGGTTCAAACTAAAATGATGATCAATTGATCAATCTGCTGGTTTTGAATCCTTGGTTTATGAGTTTTCTCCCCCTAAAACACAGAAATAATGAATCCCCATCATCAATTGCAACAATGAACTTGATTAAATCAGATTTTAAAAAGCTAGGGCTCGAAACAGATAATCAGTGATTAATCCTTGATTTCATGTTGTTAACCTGTAAGATTTGATGGAAAATGATCAGTAAATAGAGACGAACACAATGGTATGGTGCAAATCAACAGGGAAACAAGGTGAGGTTAGAGAGAAAATTTTGAAATTTTTTTTGTAAAGGTTCGAATGAGACTGAAGATGTATATATAGGCACATTCCTTCGACCGTTCTGACTGGTCGAATGAGAAACTTTTGTCTCCTTCGACCCTAGTGAAAGGTTCGAATGAGCCAAAAGGGTTCGAATGAAACAAATGTTCAAGAACACTCTCATTCGCCCGTTTTAAACATACGAAGGAACATGAAAAATGCCACATTTGACCAACCGAATGGGCGAATGAGAATTGGGATTTTTGATAAATTTTTCAAATCTCAAAAACGAATCCCGTTCCAATTATTTTTCAACTTTTAAGCATCCAACATTCATATTTTCACATTTAAAAGGTTACAAAGCTCAAATGGTGCAACAAGGTTTAGAAAATCGACATCAACCACCATCAGTTATCAAAAATAAGATGGAAATGTAAAATCTTTTTGGATTTTCTAAAATTTATGCTAAAACACACCTAAAATCTTTTTGAGTTTTGTAATTTTTTGACGAGAAAATAAAATGCAGAAATGTAAATGAAAAACAGTAAATGTTTTGGTGAATTCCGGTAAAGGGATCATATCAGTTATTTGAGAAATCTGATCACACCGTTGATCTTTTGAATTATTATCATTAAAGACAATGTGTGATCTGGCAACTGCTGATATTGTGATCCACATAAACTCACATGCAGACTTTTGTGCAGTGCTTTAAACTGATACTGATATTTATAGTATAAACGTAATTGTCTGTGGTTCCCACGCACATGACATACTCCCGTATCAAGAAGTAAATGCACAAAGACTCATTGTAAAGCGTGATTATGCTTTCGTCGTCTGTAATTTACAAGGTATAATGCACAGAGGTATACAGGTCAGCAAATTAATGCAGCAAAGTAACATATGCACTGTACCAGGTTGAGGACTGATATTAATCATGATTTGCATCAATGATTAATACGATGTAATAGATAATCTTTGATCATCATATAACATGGAAAGTTCCTCAATTCGGCAACTTTAGGATTTGGCATAAAGCTCTTTTATAAAGACACCCTGTCTGATCTAGGTCCGTAATGACTTACAGCAGAAGATCAGAGAGGCTATCCCCAGACAACTAATAACATAACGACTCTAAACCTCCGAGTTTTGTACAAATACCCTATCAAACGAAATTACGGTACTAAGACCATATGCCCATGAGGAGTTCATCCACACATCAATTCGTTTGATATGTATGTATCAGGCACACAGTAATAGGTCTACGAACCCTATCAGCACATCGCACAGACTCAGACACACGCCCTATATATCAGTACATTACTTATAATGTGTCAGATCCCCACTGATGTACTATCATTTCCCTTTATACTCCAGGAAATCATTTTTGATTTTTCTGATTTTTATAAATTTTCGAATTTACTGTTCCCAAGGATAAACTGGATCATTTCAAATATGTGATTGCCCAGATATCGTTTGTTCACAGAAATCTGACGGCATTAATCTAAGGGAAGAAGATATAGCAGTCAGCAAAGAAATTTTCTAATTTTTATGGATTTTGAAATTTTTCAATGTTTTTGGATTTTCGAAATTTTTGTGAAAAGCAGTAAAAAATTTAAACGAAAAAGTGATAAACTGAGGTGGTGATCAGTCTTGTTTTTCTTTAATACCATTAGCTTTTAAAAGATAATCAAATCTGGATTTGTCAAAAGCTTTGGTAAATAGATCTGCACGTTGGTAATCAGTGTGGATTTTGACCATATCGATCAACTCTTTAGCATAACAATCACGGATAAAATGATATTTAATCCGGATATGTTTAGCCTTTGAGTGATTTACTAAGTCTTTTGTTAATGCGATTGCATCTTCATTATCACAGTAAATAGGGGTTTTAAGAAATTGCAAACCGTAATCCACCATCTGTTGTTGGATCCAAAGAACCTGTGAGCAGCAGCTCGATGCTGAAACGTATTCTGCTTCACATGTGGATAGTGCAACTGCGGTTTGTTTCTTGCATTGCCAGGTCACGAGCCTGCTCCCCATAAACTGACATCCAGCCGTTGTGGATTTGCTGTCTTTGTCACAGCCGCCCCAATCTGCATCACTAAAAGCGATTAGGTCAAAATTATCATCATGAGGGTACCAAAGTCCTTTCGATGGACAACCCTTCAGATATCTAAGGATATGCTTGACAGCTGCAAGATGACTCTGTTTCGGCTTCGACGGATATCGTGCACAAAGACATGTTGCAAACATTATATCCGGTCTAGACGCGGTGAGATACATCAGAGATCCGACGATTGCTCTGTATGTAAATGGATCAGTTAGCTCCCCCTTAGCGTCAACTCCAATCCCGTGATTAGGTTGTATCGGGGTATCCATCGGCTTCGAATCATCCATCTGGAATCAGCTCAAGACTTCAGAAACGTATTTCGTCTGGTGAATAAAGATCCCCGTTGGTCTTTGCTCCACCTGCAAGCCTAGGAAATACTGCATTTCTCCCATTGCGCTCATTTCGAACTTTTCCTGCATAACTTTTTCAAATTCCCTGCACAAAAGTTCGTTAGTAGACCCGAAAATAATATCATCAACATAAATTTGCACAAGAATCAAGTCATCTCCTGCTCGTTTCGTGAACAGTGTGCAGTCTACCAATCCGCGTTTGAATCCTTTCGAGAGAAGATACGTGCTCAGCTCCTCATACCATTGTCTCGGAGCTTGGTGCAACCCTCTTTACATCCATCTGATACACCTTAAATTTCTTCTAGGATGCAAACGCCAGAAACATTCGGATAGCTTCCAAGCGTGCAACAGGTGCATAGATTTCATTGTAGTCGATTCCCTCAACTTGATGAAAACCTTGAACAACCAAACGAGCTTTGTTTCTCACTATGACTCCTCTATCATCCTTCTTACACTTAAAGACCCATTTGGTTCCGATCTTCTTTCTTCCCGGGGGCAAATCTGTCAGCGTCCATACTCCGAGTTTCTGAAATTGTAACAACTCTTCTTGCATTGCTTCCACCCAGGCATCATCCAAAAGAGCTTCCTTGTACGTCCGTGGCTCGACCTGCGAAACATAACAAGCGAAAGACCAGTCATTTTGAAAACCAGATTTTTGTATTTTGGCATATAAAGCAAGGTTGCCAATATTTTCTGGTGCTTGAGCATTTCTTAATTGCCCTCTTGTCATAACGCTGCTACCAGGATCACCAATAACCTGTTCAAGCGGGTGTATCCGATGTATCCGAGATTCCGGATAATCAGGTACTTGTACTCCCGTTTGAGTCGTCAAATTCTCTGTAGAAACCAGATCATTACCCACATTCGATGTTGAAGCATCAGTTGTAGTTGGGTTCACTGGTGGTGTCACTGTAGCATTGTCCAGAATAGCTTCACTTGTAGCATCATCGTCTTCATCTTCTGAATCTGATGAATTAAGCGTTGTTGAAGCTTCTTGGAACACTTCTTCTTCCATCACAGGAGCAGTAGTATCATTAGAAGCTGCTTGAGGATTTACAGTGATCGGACGCACTAACGGTGAAGTCACGGCGTTTTCGACCTCGTAATATAAGCGGAGTACAGCTTCTTCAACCATGCTATCTAGATTGAATGATTCAAAGAAGTCTTTGTAATCAAACATCCAATCTGGACCTCCTCCCTGTACATTTTGTGTGTATCTTTGTACTTCGACATTAGCCCACTCCTCGACTTTTCTAGTTCTTTTGTTGAATACCCGTTTTAGTGGGGTTGCATATCCAACAAAATAACCTTCTTCAGCCTTTGGTGCGAACTTCTCCGAAGGATTAAGCATTGTACACGGGGCACCAAATGGTTCTAGATACTCCAGATTCGGCTTTCGTCGATTCAACAGCTCATAAGAAGTTTTGCCAAACTTCTTCACTGTTAAAACACGGTTTAAAGTGTAACATGCTGCGTAAATTGCTTCGTTCCAGAACATGACTGGAAGATTTGAGTCCGCAAGCATAGTTCTCGCCGTTTCGATTAGAGTCCTGTTCTTTCTTTCTGCGACGCCATTCTGCTGGGGTGTATACGGAGCGCTGTATTCATGATGAATTCCCTTGTTTTCACAAAGATCCTCCATCTGAGCGTTTTTGAACTCCGTCCCATTATCACTCCGGATTCGTTTGATCTTAAGACCATAGATATTCTCCAGACGTGTAAACAGAACTTTCAGGTTGGCAAACGTGTCGCTTTTCTGGTGTAAGCACATAACCCATGAAAATCTTGAATAATCATCAGTCACCACAAGACAGTACAATTCCCCGGCATGACTTTTACGCTTGACTGGACCAAATAAATCCATGTGCAAACGCTCAAGCGGTAGTTCAACGGAATTTACTTTCTTTGGTCTATGGCCTGTTTGTGCTGCTTTCCCTTTTTACAACTAACACACTTGTCATTCAAATGGAAATGTTTCACATTAACTCCCGTGACAAGTTCATTCTTCACCAACTGGTTCATCTTTCTCAAATGAATGTGTCCCATTCTCCTGTGCCACATAATAGATTCTTTTTCTGTAGCCTTAGAGAGGAAACACGTGACTTGGCCATGGGTGGTCATAGCTTTGGACATATCGAGAATATACAAGTTGTTTACTCTCGGTGCCTTTAGCATCACCCACTCTTTTGGAAGTTCAAAACCCGGTTTCAGGATGTAGCAAGATTTGTCGTCAAAATAAACAGAAAATTGCTTATCACAAATTTGGCTAACACTGAGCAGATTGTAATCTATCTGTTTCACATACGATATCCGCTCAAATGTCACTACCCCATTGCTAACACTACCCTCCATCGTAATGTAGCCTCCTTTATTTCCTGCAAACGCTACGTAACCTCCATTGATGTTCTTGATATCAAAGAGTAGCGTGAGATCCCCTGTCATGTGGCCAGAAGCTCCACTGTCAACAATCCATAGGCTGCTAACAAGGCCAGCTGGAGCTCCCTGCACATATCAAGTAAAGCAATTAGATCTTTCGGGGGACCCAAGCCTGTTTGGTCTTGGGTCTTTGAACTGGTTGTTTCAAAGATTCTTTCGATTCACAAACATCTTGGGTTTTCTCAACCCCTTTCTTCTCACACTCAACTTTCTTTTTCTCAGTTTTCACATTCTGTGAAGTTGAGGCACCCTCAGACTCCTTTGATGACCAAGATTGTTCAGAACTTTTCAAGATCCGGATCTGAGATTTTGAGTTCTCAGCCGGTTTCTTTACTTCGTCTTTAAATGCAACCTTCTTGGTTACCTTCTCTGATTTAACAGAGACAGGTCCAACTGCTGGTTTTACATTAGGTTTAGGAGCAACCTTTTTGTTATCAGCAGTTGAGTTCATCACAGGTTTCTTCACAGGTTTCTCAGTGGCTATCCGGTTGCGTTTGTCATAAGTCATCGGACGGTTTTCCCTTTTGTTGTAAAAATTGTTTTGATTATAATAAGGTGCTGGCTGAGGGAAAAACCGTCTTTGTGGATAACTGTAATTGTCAACCGGATAATCATGTCGTGGCCTCATTGTGTCGTACATACAGGCAGGTGGCAAGTAAATGTCCCCTTTCCCCGCACTTAAAACACGCACGGTATTCTTCATAGTTCTCTTTGATGTGCGACTTGGAAAAACTCGCAATGGGATATTGATCAACCATGCACTGTTTACTTAAACTCTCAGGAGCTGGTTCCTTCGAGTAAGTCGGTTCAATGAAACTATTTGACTTATCAACTGGCAGAACGAATTGTGTGACATTGACCTTTGCGTCTTTAGAATTATCCGAATAAATTTTCTCTAAAATGGCTGGAGGAATGTCATTGGTTCGTTCATGTTTTGGGAACCAAATTGTACTTTCCTGCCAGATCTTTTCAATTTTGGAATAATTCACAAATTTAATCGGATATTCATCATCAGACAAAATCTTATCGGAGCCTTGCATCCGATAGAAAACTTTTACAGGTTTGTCACATGATTCGTTGCTCATTTCATTTGGTTTCTCAGTTTTATTTTCAGTTTTCTTTTCAACCGATTTAACCACATTTTTCTCAATTTTCTTGACCTCTTTCTTTTCAACATTTTTACCAACAGACTGTTCAGCTTTCTTAACAACATTCTTTCTATGAGCATTGGCCATGGGATGAACGATCTGAGATGGTGAGACTGGTTCAGTAGTGATTATATGATTTTCATCAGGTATATCACTTTCATTCTCAACAACCGTCTCAGACTGTTCATCTTCTTCATCAGAATCATCTGCAGCGACCACACCCTCATTGTTTCCCAATACAGGTCTCACATCAGAATACGGGTCTCCGACACTGGAAGTGTTGGACTCGTTATCTGATGTGGAGTCAGATTTGACTATGCTCTCCGGTGCTATCGCATGTAAATTATGATTTTCGAACAACACCGGAGATGGGACAGCTTTGTAGTTTGCACTACTCGACTGTGAAGGTTCTTCGATGATGTGGTCAACTACATACGCAATGTGCTTATAACTCTCTAACTTTTTATTCACTTTTTCAGCGAAGCACTTGATGGTTGCCATTTCTAACTTGGTGTTTTCCATTTCATTAATATAGTTATTAATGGCAAGTTGTTTTATAGACAAAGTCTTTTTGAGTTCAGAAACATCCTTTTTATAACCATCAAGTACTTTGTTGAAATCTTTTGATTCTTTTTGATAAATTTGACAGTTTATTTTGCACTCTCAAGTTGTACCTTGAGAAGCTTATTTTCTTCTGTCAATTTATCAAAATCAGAACATTTAACACACACTTTAGATTGAGATTCAGAACTTACCGGTTTAGGTGGTTCTGTCATTGCCATCAACGCAAAGTGAGCTTCCTTCCCTGCAAAGAATTTTGAGTAGTCAATCTTGGTGCAGGCATCATCCACCATGCACGACTTGCGGGTCATTAGGAAATCTGCTTCAGCTAGCAACTGATCAATGTCATCGTCTAGTGAGTTCACACTAGCTTCCGAGTCAGAATCACTCTCCATATCCGAATAAGCTGAATCATAGTGCTCTCCAACATCTGTGACAGAATCAAGAATCATTCCAGACTTCTTGTCTTCACTCTCAGCATTCACATCCTCATTCAACTCCTCTATTTTCAACTCCGACACTTTCTCTATCACAACCTCCTCTTCAATCTCCACATGCTCATCCAAACTCATCTTTTGTGCCACACAAGCCACATTTCCAGCAGTAATCTCTTCCACTCCCAATTGCATACCCGTCCAATCAAAACCTTCATCCTTTTGAATCACTAGTGCTTGGTTTTGATTTTCAGTTTGGTTTTGGGTGTTAGGTGTAGAGATGGGAACAATGGTTCGGTTTGGATTCTGTTGTGGTTGGTTTTGAGTTGTGGGTTGTCTAGTGTTGGTATTTTGTTGTGTGTTTTGACGGTTCTGGTAGTTGTTTTGAGGTTGAAAGCTAGAGATGTTGGGACTGTTGTATGATACCTGATTCTGGTTTTGGTTTTGTCTGTTTTGGTAGGTTGAATTGAACGGTTTCGATTACCTTGCTGAGCCGGCTGTGTACACTCTCTCTTGAAATGACCCTTCTCACCACAATTGAAGCATGTAACCTTGGCTTTGTTGAAGCCGTAAGTGGTGTTTGGAGAAGTTGAAAGGTCAGTTTTCCAGTTTTCTGGATAAAATCAGTGGCTCTCCTTATTATGCTCGCAAATGCCCACTGTATGTCCATAAGCTCCATCTCCTCTTTATCGATTTGTGCGTAGTCCTCATTGGTGAGATTGTTGTTTCCAATCTGACTAGCAACTAAACCGTTGTATGATGCAACCATAGCAGATACTAATGCAACATGCTGTTGAGCAATCTCAACAGTCACATTGTTAAGATTAGAAGTCTCTAACACAATCGGACTTTGATTTGATTGTGTTTGAGTGATCTGCATTTGGTTCATGTGAGGATTATATGGTTGTTGTTGAGGTTGACTTGCTGTGTAACAGGCAGCTTGTTGTAAAGGTGAAAAAGGTGGAATGAAATTTGGTGTTTGATAAGATTGTGGTGTGTATGATGAAGTTTGGGCAAGATAGTTTATTGGTGCTTTTGTGGGTTCAACAACATTGGATACACATGCAATATGAGGTGCAACATTTGAAGTAGAGTTGAAGTAGAAAGAGAAGTAGATGTACCACTCACATACAGATCTGGGTTCTGTGGAATCTGTGCTCTCTTGGCTTTCCTCTTCTCCTCCATTTCTTTGTTCTCCAGTTTTTGTATGAACTCGTTGATAGTCCAATACTGGTATGCATCCTTTTCCTTTAACACTTCAATGTGTTGGTTCCAGTATGGTGGTAAAGCATCAGCAAATTTATCCACCAGTTCTGACATCGGTATGCTGATCTCATAGCTCGAAAGTTCTGTGAGCAAATGGCAATACCGTGGAACCAATTCTTTTAGAGTCTCATTGCCCATGTAACTAAAGTTCTCAAACTCTTTTCGAAGCTCTTCCATTCTCAGCTTCCTAGTCTTCTCATTACCATCATGTCTGTTTCTCAGCATATCCCACAATTGTTTTGAAGTTGTACACGATCCGAACTGATGCAGCAAGTCAGTGTTGATCGCCTGAGATAACTGAGAAAACGCCTTTTTCTCGATTGCAAACTTCTTTTTCTCATCATCAGCCAAATTCTCCAACGGTATCGGTTCTCCAGTGTTCTCCAGAATAGGAGCAACATAACCCTTCACTATCATCTGCCATGCCTCGGCTCCCTCTAAGCCTTGTCCCTCCACATGTATCTTGAACTTTGTCTTCCATGTGTTGTATTCCATCATATCCATGAGCTTTGGTGGACGATTGCCACTACCTGATGATAGATCATGAATGAGTGTAGATATGGCATTGGTCGTCTGCGAATGAACGGCAGCTGCTGCTACTCCCCAATAGTTGTCAATTGGTTGCTGTAACGGTTGCACAACTTGCTGAGGAGCAGAACTAGTCATAGCCATGTAATTGATTGGCTGGGATGGTGGACTAGTCTTCTGGGCTGCAACTGACCATGGATCTCTTGTTGTCTGCTGCTGTGGTGCTTGATTAGGTCTTGGCGTTGTTGGGAAATTCCACATCTTAACCTGTAAATGTTCAAACACGAAAAGATTAGAAAAGTTTTAAAACAGATTACTCTTTCGCACTAACGGACGGGCGAATGAGAAAAATCCTTCTCCTTCGACCGTTTTGAAGGGTACGAATGTGGACTGATATCACACAAACTCTTTCGACCGTTTTCCCTCTCCTTCGACCGTTCGATCAGTCGAATGTAACTCAGACGGGCGAATGAACACAAATAAGCAATGAAAGTCTTCGTTCGACCACAAATACAACACCTTCGACCACAAAATCTCTCTTTTGACCAAAGAAATCACACTTTCGACCAAACTCTCTAGGTTCGACCCCTGGTAATTCAAAAACGGTTATTCTTTGAAAATCAGTTAATTTTGATCATGTTTATCAAATGTTGATGGATTTTGATGATCTAAATCAGGTTTTGAATCGGAATTGATTTGGAACAAGTTTATCAAAGAGAATTATCCATTTTAACCATGAAAACAAGTTGTAATCAATCAAAAACTCATCATATCAGTTTGTTCAATGAAAACAGAAACTTTTTGACCAAAATTGGGTCCAAATCAACTGAGAAACTATCAATTTTTGGTTGTTTGATCCAGAATGGCTCTGATACCACTTTGTATGTGATGTATGGATCGTATAATCAACAAAGAATGATCAAACAAGTTTGTTTTAGGTGCGGAATCCCTAAAACAATCACAAAATGATAATCAAACAGATCAAAACACGTAAATCATCATTTCAAAGCTTTTTCATTAATTAGAAACTCAATTACACGTTTACAGATTGAAACAAACAGGGTATGAACGTGAATTAAGCTAAATAATATCCTAGAGAGAGAATCAGAAAGTGGAGGGAATAATATGACTCAAAGTTACATTCAAAAAATCAGCTTGACTATTTATAGACTGCACATTCGCCCAAACAGTTCGTGCGAATGTGCAGGTTCGACCAAATCACCCGGTCGAACCAAGCCATACATAAAACTATTCTACGTTCGTCCAAAAACCACTCCTTCGCACCCTTTGATTCTCCTTCGACCAAACAAAACTGTTCCTTCGCACCTTTCATTTCTCCTTCGCACCTTCGACATTTATCAAAACAAGTTTATTGGACAATCCGAAGCACTAGTCGCACAACTGCATCTACAAGCCGGATCGACATGAATTCCCAGTTCATTAACCACATGCCCTAGGAATTGAGCTTCACGTAACCAAAAATCACACTTTGAGAACTTAGCATACAACTGCTCCTGTCTCAAAAGTTCCAAGACCAACCGTAGGTGTTCCTCATGATCCGTCTTGTTCTTAGAATAAACCAGAATATCGTCAATAAACACGATGACGAACTTATCAAGGTAAGGTTTACAAACGCGGTTCATCAAGTCCTTGAACACCGCCGGTGCGTTAGTGAGACCAAAAGGCATGACCAAGAACTCAAAATGGCCATATCGAGTGCGAAAAGCAGTCTTCAGAATGTCAGCTTCCCGGACGCGTAACTGGTGATAACCGGACCGCAAATCAATCTTCGAGTAGTAACTAGAGCCCTGGAGCTGGTCAAAGAGATCATCGATGCGAGGAAGAGGATAACGATTCTTGATGGTCACTTTGTTCAGCTCACGATAATCAATACACATGCGAAGACTTTCGTCCTTCTTCTTCACAAACAAAATAGGAGCTCCCCAGGGGGAAGAACTCGGTCAGATGAAACCCTTTTCCAAGAGCTCTTGCAACTGGCTGGACAACTCTTGCATCTCGGGAGGTGCAAGACGATACGGAGCCCGAGCGATAGGAGCTGCACCCGGAGTAAGATCAATACAAACTCAACCTGACGATGGGGAGGAAGACCAGGCAAATCATCAGGAAACACATCGGGAAAATCACGAACCACCGGAATATCCTCAATCTTCTTATCATCGTCAATCGAAACGTTAACAAGCGCCAGAATGGCCGAACAACCCTTCCGAAGGTACTTACGGGCTTTCATGCTAGAAATGATACTCAGCGGGGTACCGCTTTTCTCACCATGAACCGAAAGAGTCTCTCCATCCGGGAGAGGAATCCGAATAATCTTATCGAAACAAACGATCTCCGCACGATACAACGATAACCAATCCATGCCGACAACGACATCAAAACTACCCAGGGGTACCGGCATAAGGTCAATGGGGAAAGACAAACCCGACAGTTCCAAGCGACATTCCCTAAGGGTGTGCGTCGCTTCGATTTTCTTACCATCAGCCAATTCTATTAAGTACTTAGCCTCTAAAAGTGTGGGTACTATATCTAGCAATCGACTAATGTCCACAGACACGAAACTCTTATCGCCACCAGAATCAAACAAGACAGAAACATAGCGATCATTAAGAAGGAACGTACCGGTAACTGTGTCTGGATCCTACCTAGCCTCTGCAGATCCAATGACGAAAGCACGTGCAGTCCTGCCTCCACCCTCGTTGTTCCCGTTACCGTTTCCGCCCCTCCCATTATCACCCTGCTTCAGCTTAGGACATTCACGCTTGAAGTGTCCCGTGTCACCACAGTTATAGCACCCCTGCTTTCCTGGAGTCCCCTGAGCAGCAGGAGTAGGAGTAGCAGCAGGAGTCTGAGTGGAGGTAAGCGTCACCCTGCAATCCTTAGCATGATACCCCAACTGATGGCACCGATGACAGCGAGCCCGATCACAACTCCCAGAATGATGATAACCACACTTGTTACACTTGGGATGCTTCCCAACATACCCTCCAGACTTCTGCCCTGAAGAAGACCCAGATGAATCAAACTTCTTCGTCGGCTGAGATGGCGCTGGCACAGCACTCTTCCCCACACTATCCCACTTCCTCTTGTTCCCTTCAGGAATCTTCACAGCAGCATTCTTAGGAGGCAAAACACCTTCTGCCACCTTCAGGTTAGTCATCCGATGAGCTGATCGGACAACTTCAGCAAGAGTGGGAAGATTCCCAGCAACCACCAATCCAGCAATCTCCGGCACTAACCCAGATACATAGTGCTCGATCCTCCTATACTCGGGTGTGTGCAAATCAGGGCACAACACCGCCAGCTCATTCCTCCTCACAGTGTACTCCTCTATCTCGGACCCAACCATCTTGTAGCTCCAGACTTCATGTTCCAACTTCTGTATCTCCTCCCTCGGACAGTACTCACTCCTCAACAGATGCACAAAATCAGCCCAAGGCATAGCAATAGCCTCCCCCAATCCCATGTTTTGGGCAGTAGCATTCCACCACGACAATGCAGGCCCCTCGAATGTCGCAGTAGCATACTTAACCCGGTCCCCAGCGGGACAGTTACACATGACGAACAAAGATTCAACCTTCTCAAGCCATCGGAGCAGTCCCACCGCTCCCTCAGTCCCCGCGAAGTTATGGGGCTGACAGTCCCGAAACTTCTTATAAGAGCACTGAGGTGGAGGTGGATTGGCAGCGATACCTGAAACACGATACACGAGTAAAATACAAACGAAAGAGCATGACACCCAAGAATGAGGCAAAGTCGACAAAAATCAACTCACCACCCATGGCATTAATCCCAGCCTGGAAATTAGCCATAGCCATGTTCACTTGCTGCTGTAGCAAGTTATTCAGCTCAGCTTGGGTCATGTTGATGTTGCCACGACCACCGCCTCCAGCACGGCCACCGCCGCCACCACGACGTCCACCACCGCGAGCACCAGACATGATCTAACAAATCAAGAGATCGAGGGGTTCAGATTCACCTCTAGCGTCAACCACTAGAAATTTACAAAAGTTAACTTAGGGACAAATTCAGGACTATACATCCAAACTCAAAGTCCATCGGGATTTTCATGCATTTCAGTTTATTATTTCGTGTGCACCCGAAATGATAAACTGCTCTATATGGTCCTCCAAATGTACTCCTCGTCCAGACTCCGGTCACCGAATATCGCCGCCTAATAACGTGTTACGATAGGTGCAAGTGTAAGAAAGCATGTGTGTGCTAGAGTCAACAAATCAGCCCCTTCCTCTTCAATCCCGAAGAAGAAGACAAGAGTAGGTAAGAACCCAAATAAAAGCGGATGATGTAACTAAGAAGTATGATGATGATGTAAGGACACCCCGACGTTAGTACGTATCCCACTAATAGACTTAAAGTATGTGACCGTCTAGTGTGTGCGACTCGGCTATAGACCAGACTCTACATGCAGTCCTAGTTCACTATAACCATTGGCTCTGATACCAATCTATCACACCCTCAAATTTCCACTTGCGGAGTTTTACCGCGAGGCGCATGACAAACCAGGATCCAAGTCAACGGTCACAATAAACAACACTATATGAAATACGTAAACTCAAAACATAGTTTTCATTTTATAAAACCATAGCGGAAACATTTAACCAGTTACAAAACCATGTACGACAATGTTCAAACTGTTTAATTCAAAAACATGAAACTATGCCTAGACGCCATGCAAACTCGTGCGCCTAGTCCTCTGTTGCTACCTTAGCGACCTGAGAAAAACATGCCAAAAAGACGTCAACATATAATGCTGGTGAGTTCACAGGTTTGTTCAATAAGTTACCAAAAGTTGCCAAAACGTTACCATGTCCATACTATACCAATGTCACCAAGTACGCTATCTAGGCGTATGTTTTATTACTACTACGATTGGAAAACCATTACTAGACACGTTTAGCAATGTTTAGCAATGTTCAGCCCGAATGTTCAGCATGATACCAATGTTACCAGTTCGAGACAATATGCACCCGCCCGACCCTCCAAGCCGACGAGTGGGGCAGGTCACGCCCATAAGATCTATCCACACTTCCCCCGTTGTGCATCCCCGCACATTCATGGTTTTCCCCGGGACTTTAAAAGATCGTATAGCAATGCAAAGTTAAAACCATAGTATGACATATGTTACCAAATTAGTTTAGTGCATGTTTTCTCTCCCAAAAGTTAAAGCTGTAAAAGTGGGGCCGTGAACTCACCTTAGATTGCGTTCTTCAGTTAATAGTAAAGTGTCAAGCCCTTGATAATCCCACTACCGGAGATCTATCAAAATGTTCACATAAGGGTTCCGACTAATAACCATAAGGTTATCTAGTCCCCGATTGTCCAGATCGTACCCAAGTATGTTTTAAAACGTGTTTAAGTGTTCAACCGACACACTAGACCGACCCGACATCCCGTTGGTGACTCATTACCCTAACTAATCAAGTACACATAGATTACACACAGGGTTCAGGCATAAAACACTTAGTTTGTATCAAAAATCTCATTTTTACATCAGAAGGGTCGAACCAGGCAGATAAATCCACCTTCGCCCCTTTTTAAGCCACGTTCGCCCGTTTGATGTCACGTTCGACCGTTTGATGCCACGTTCGACCGTTTAATTACTATCACAGCGAGCTCAAGCCAAGCTTTTAGCTACTTTTAAGTTGTTCTATAATTATTTCAAGCCGAGTTGGGCCGAGCTCGAGCCCTTGGGTTTTACTTTTGAGCCAAGCTCGAGCTCAAAGTAGCTCAAGCTTCATAAAAGCATGACGAGCCGATCTCGAGCCCAGTCAAGCTCGGGCCCAGCTCGGCTCGTTTACACCCCTACATTCAACCTATTGATGAGAGGAGAGATCATTATTAGTGAAATGATTTTGGTTTTGGAATTTGATTAAGGACTATGTGAGATTGAATAGAGAGAATTGTATAAACTTGCTTTATATTATAGAAATCATCCAAATACAAATGATAGGGGTTGGCCCTATTTATACATAGTGAAAGGGTGTGATGCCCTTTGATGAACCGACAT
The DNA here is from genome assembly GCA_030844895.1 of Ambrosia x helenae. Taxonomy (NCBI): domain Eukaryota; kingdom Viridiplantae; phylum Streptophyta; class Magnoliopsida; order Asterales; family Asteraceae; genus Ambrosia; species Ambrosia x helenae. The sequence continues at coordinate 18,813,479 of CM061233.1, read as the reverse complement.
GATGGTTCACTAAATAACTACCATATAACTAACTAACTAATATAATACTTAGGATATACACTAATAACCCATACTTAGGATAATATCAAATATTATGTTCACTTTTGATTTATCCTTTCTTGCTCCATAGTTGGGTTGATCTCTTCTTATGCATGCGAATGGAGTCTTTCTTGTTCTTTTGCTTTCTTCGTGCTTCATAGTAGCCATAACTTTCTTCATCGTTGTTGACATCTTATCTTATTAAATTTCACTTGCAATGTTGTCAACCAATGTTATTGCTTCTTTCCCAATTTCTTTCTTGCTTGTTACTTGCTTTAACTTTGCTAAGTTCCTTGCTGCTTTGAAGCAAAGGTCTTCTTTCTTGATTTGCCACACAGGTCGAACTTGCCACACAGGTCTAACTTGCCACGAAGGTCTAACTTGCCACAGAGGTCTAACTTGCCACAAAGGACTAACTTGCCACAAAGGTCTAACTTGCTAACCAATTTTCTTGCTTGCTCCCAACCAACTTGCTAATTGGGGCTTTGTTCCTGACCTACTTGCTAATCAGGTTTTATGTGCTCCTGACCGACTTGCTAATCAGGTTCTTATGCACTAACTTGCTATACTCAACGAATAGAATTCGGAGTTGACTTGCTAATCTCAACGAACAAATGTTCGGAGTCACTTGCTATACTCAACGATCCAAAAGTTCGGAGTCACTTGCTAATTATTTTCTTGACGAACCACAACAGGGGTTCGGAGTATCTTGCTATACGAATCGGTGTGATTCGATTTTGACTTGCGTATGTTCATGTTAGAACGTGTTTAATCTTCCTTCTCTGATTCGCCGGTGATATGCCGGAATCTTTTGTTTTCGCCAGATTCCTCTTCCGGTTTGTTTCTTTCTGCAATTAACGGTTATAATCTTCAAATAATGATTTTTCGTATCGTCTGGATTGGAAAAATCGTTCTACGAATCGATATGAAAGGGTTCTGTGACTGTCTCTGTTTTTTGAAAAAACAAGGGATGAAACTTTCTGATGCATCTCTCTTCTTTCACTGTGATGGATCGATGTAAACAAGGCTCTGATGCCAAATGTGAGATTGAATAGAGAGAATTGTATAAACTTGCTTTATATTATAGAAATCATCCAAATACATAGTGAAAGGGTGTGATGCCCTTTGATGAACCGACATGATGGTTCACTAAATAACTACCATATAACTAACTAATATAATACTTAGGATATACACTAATAACCCATACTTAGGATAATATCAAATATTATGTCCAATAGACTAGAGCTACCAATAAATGCATAGATTTAAATATATAAGATTCCAAATACAAGTGTCATCGGTCCAACCAACATACACTCACAAAGATCAATCAGTCTTTTGTTCAAATTTCAAACAAACATGAAAAACCCAGACCCATTGCAATAAGGGAACAATATCAGACCACATTATGTGATTTGTGCATCTTTGTTTCGCATCACAATGAGATTCCTAGCCGAATCATGTGACGTGCATATTATACGCACCTAACGCACACATTTTTAATACCTATATCATGATATATACATCACATTTAATTACCAACATCACGCTATATAACATCGGGGAGAACACAATCTCAAAGGTTTCACATACCTCAACTTGAAGGAAGTAGCACACCACTGTAAACCACATCACAAGGGTTTAGGCCTCTTACCAAGCTCTCAGATGATCGACGCATTTTTGTCCATGTGCACTTCATGACGACTACAAAAGCGTCATCATGCTTGGTTTGTAGCTCCGTACAGCATCGGCCGGACTGATGAACCAAAATCTGTTTGTGACAACAAAATTATAAACGTAAAGACATATGGTCTCCCTACAAGGCAGGCACCATTTACACGTGTTGCTTTTTAATAAGTACATTACATGCTAAAATATTTAACAAACACAACTAAACCAATAAATTGAAATAGTTTGTTAACATGTTATAAAAAGCGGAACGATAACGGTTGATAGAGTTTGTTAATTTTACACCTAAAAAATTGGACATTTAATACAAGAGATCCAGGTGGAATCGAACCACCATCCTCCCATAAATTCTATGGGCACTCTTTGCCAAAATGAGCTTATGGATCTATCAACACAAAAGTTACGAGTGTTATTACCACTTTCTGCAAGCTACAAAAAAAAAGGTGCATACAGTGATGAAGATATGCAATATGGAAGAACATCAGGTCCAAACGAAGCGTCTGCCAGCTCAGATGAAACAAGATTATCATGTTAAAAAACACCCTTTTAAACGGTAAATAGTCAAAGGGCTTGTTGTAATTGAAGTTTTTTTTCCTGGTTCAAAGATTCGGAAAACTTGAGAAAATTACCCATAGCCATTGTCGAAGGATAAGAAGACAAGCGTCTAATTCACATTTTTTAAGTTTCAAAAAATTGATAAGACAAAATACATAATTTACATAAAAATTTAGACAAGCGTCTAAGGGGGTGTTTGGGATTTTGATTATTTAACACAGATTATGCATTTTAAAAAAGTAAGGGTAGAGCTGCTCATAGATTATTGCGTTTTGGTAGACTAAAAACTGATTATTTACGTTTTCAAAACGCAATCCAAACACTAAAAACTGATTATCTACGTTTTTAAAACGAAATAATCTAAAAATCAGATTCATAACGCAATCACAAACACCCCCTAAAATCAGCTTGTTGCCCGCCTGACCGCTATCCTAATGTAATTTTCTTTGTCCTTGAATGAATTATGAATATAGATAAGAATAAAAAAAAATATATATTGGAATGAAATAAAAAAAACATAATGAACAGACCCAACCGACCCGTAATTATAGACGCCATTTTGACCTGGGGTTGAATCAAATTTACACAAATTAAAAAATAAAAAAATAATATAATTTGACGACTTATTTCAAGGGGAAAAAAAAAGCTACCGTAAAAAGTTGTGACCTATTTGAGTTCCAAATAAAACGTACGTAATATAAAACTCGGGGAGCCAAAATGACATTTTCAAAGTTTTAAAAAGTTGAGGGGAGAAAGTGTCAAATTCATACACAAATCAACCAAAAAAATAAAAATAAGTGAGAATTCGTCCTTTCAAGAATTGTTTTTACATAGAATAGATGTAAGATATATGTTAAGCTAGTAAAATTGCAGTCAACCACCCTCGAGAATCTTGCATAAAAATAAGTTTCGTAAAAGACTATCAGGCTTTCTAGTGGTAAAATAGTAAATAAAATACTACAAGTATTGAACAAGTCTCGGTTTCCCCAAAAAGTAAAATTAATAAACGATTGCTCTCAAGAGTAAGAACAAAATAAAGACAACCCAAATTCAGAAGAACCACCACCATTATCCGGTTTATCCAACACAATCTACATAAAATTAATAACCTAAAGGATAAGATATAAAACACACACACACATCTATATTCATATATAGTGTACATATGGATGGACACGCAGACTGTAGGAAAGTAAAAATATCCAAACCCACTACAAAAAAAATATTTAAACTATGTACATGTTCAGCGAATCCAATTGAAGAAATAACAGCAAGGCAACGGTACAGCAGTTCTCGCCCAATAACCAACATTACACAGTAAAAACATATTTAAAATGAAAACAAAAAAAAGAACGAATTACCATAGCGTACATGAAGTATCAACTATCAACCATAGCACTCTTACACTGCCCTGAAATTACATCATAATATCTTCTAATCACCAAAAGAAACAATATGAACATTACGTACCATAAAAACAATGGTTCCTTACGCTTTACATACTCCCTTCAGACGGCTCTCACTTCATTATATCTCATATTATTACGAATTACAGAACAATTAAACAAAACCACTAAAGAAAACTGATAAATTAATGCTTCTTAACTTTATCAATGTAATAAAACACAACCATTGAACTATAATTGTTACGTTTTAAGCATTTCGTTAGGCGATATATGGTAACTGCGTTGGTGAAATGTTAATGTAAAAAACGATGCAACTAGTATGAAAGATTAGTTAATTGTACCTTCATTTGTGGTAAGATCTCTGGAGTGCTTCTCAGATTGTCTGAGTGATGATAATAATATGAGCATGACGCATTCTCTGTTTACCTTCAACCGTGATTGTAAGATTGATAATATTATGTGCTGCTGTCTGTATTGAGTGCTTCTGAGACTGGGAGTAATAATATTATTTACGTTTTTCAGTTGTTATATCGGCTATGATGAGTTAGAAGCAAGAGATGAAAGAGGGAAACACAGGGACACAGATGGAAGGAGAGCCGGGCAACCCCGTACCATCTCCTTCCATAACAACAAAAAACAAGTGTTTTATTAAGACTTGTGTTGGCCTGCCATGCAAGCGCACCTGTCATGGCAAAGGCCTTACTCGAAACACACACAACAGATCTTACATTTTTTTAATCTGTTTAACCTCTCACCTATATCCGCACATCTTCCGTCTCAACTTTCGATTATTATATACAGCGTCACATCAAAGATGATGATAACAATAATCAAAACCTGTCTCGTTCAATCACCTTATCTCCAAAGCTGAATCAGAAGATGATCCGATGATTATAACCGTCCTTGATTACACTCGTCTGTTGTATAAACCACATGCGCTTCATCTTCGAGCCAATCCACTGCAATTTTCATCTCCGAAAACCAGTTATCAACAGATCTGAACAACCACAGCAAAAAAAACAGATATCATCAACAGATCTGATGAACTAACAACAAATTTTTCGATTATAGCCACAGAAATGAAAGAAATCGATGAAATCATCCATCGAATATAGTTAAACGATTCAATAACATAACAACAGACGATAAATAAGATATAATACAAACCTCATCCTTCTGAAACAGCGGAACCAGATCTAAAACTCCGATAACCGTAAGGATCTTGAACCTCATCAAAACAGGTGAAATCCATAACCAAAACGTAGATCAAGGAACGATCTACACGAATATGTATACGAAATGAACAAAAAGTAGGAAGATAAACAGAGATCTAAAGAAAACGCGTTAAAGAATAGCCTTTGGAAAAAGGAGAGATGAATGAACACGGCAAAGAAAGGAATGGTGATAAAGTGTTATTTATTGACGTTGTGAAATGATCCAACGGCTGGGATTAAGTCTAGTTTGGAGGTATGGACGGTTGGATTTTAGTGTTAGCTGGTTGTTTGACGAAGACTTCGAGGATGGTTCTCGAATTAGGTAGGATGAGGTGATAAGCTTGCAACGTGGCCGGTTGGTGTTCACTCACACAACAATAAGACTATTGGGTGTGGAGAGGGTTGATATTTTCATGATGGACCGTCACGTATGAGTGGGAGAAGAGGCATCTTGATGATGGGCCTCCAAGGGAGTGGTGTGCACTATGATGACGGGTCTCCTTATTAGTCAGAATTATCAAATATAATAAAAAAAATCAATTAAAAAACAAACAATGGCACGGCATAGAAGGCATTTCATTGTCGCCATTGCCGTTGCCCACCCTAAGGGGGCGGTGTAGCCAGGGGCATCAACACATTGCCCAGCCTCCACATAGGTATGTTGTGCCCCATACCCATTAGTCTAAGAAAATTATTATTCACAAACACGAAACCCGCGCGATGTTGCGGCGAAAACAACTTGCAACTTCTTAGATTTTGAGCTGTTGGACATATGGTATGTCCATCGTAATTAAAAGTCGAGGTCAACGTAACCCGACCCCGTACGATCCGAAGAGTTACACGTTGGTACTCATACCAGACGCTTTTTCTTTTTAAGTCCGTCGTGTCGAGCAAAAATCTGTTTATATCTTTATGAGATATAGAGTTTGAAGCTTGGAGCTTGGAATGTTCAACACTATTTTTGAACCTTGAAGTAAAAAGTAAACTTTACATTAAATGTTTGCAGAGAGTTTGCTTTTTAAGTTTTACAAGGCAAATGCTATCTTTAATATTTATATTACATCGATATCTATTAAACTAATTTTTTTTTATTATTTAGTTTTTACCAACATAAACTATTTGTATTTAGGTAAACTAATTATTACGATGAGATAATGATAAGTTAATAATAGTTTTTGGGGATAGTTTTTGGTTGCATACTAAGTATTTGACTAAATGCTTGAATGAAAAAAAAAAAACTTATGTTAACCTTTTTTTATTTTTTTTATTATCATTTTGTTTATGTTAGATTGTTATTGGATGGGGGACATGGGGTTGATAGATCACATGTAATTAGTTTTTGATTATGTGTTTGAGGATCCCAACTAACATGTGTTTTTATACACATGTTAGTGATGCGGCTGTGGTAAGTGATGTGGCTGTGGTAAGCGATATTTTTTATACACATGTTAGTGATGCTAACACATGTTAGTACATGCCTAACTAACATGTGTTTTAGTATATGCCCAACTAACATGTGTTACTGTTCTAGTGTTGGTTTTCAGGAATAGGCTATTAGGAAGAAGGCGGCGTTGGTGATGTGGCTGTGGTAAGTGATGTTTTTTTTTACAAGGATTATAAATTTTTAATTTTTTGGTGAATGAGGTGTTTAACTTAGCTTGAATAAATTGGTTTACTGGCTTTATGAAAACTAAAAAAGGGTTTATTCTTTTTAGGGTTCATATGACATACATTATTTCAGAAAACATATGTTAGTATATGCCCTTTCACATGTTAGTGATGTTAACACATGTTAGTATATACCCAAATAACATGTGTTACGGTTTGTATGACATACGTTATTTCAGTAAAACATGTATTTTAGAATACAGTAACACATGTCATTGATGTCCCATTATGTGTTTTGTAGAGCCCAGCTAACACGTGTTACTTTTTTTTTAGGCGAAGAGAAGTTTTTGAGTTAAAGATGATGATGAGGATCAAGAACGAAGCATAGCTAGATTTTTTCTATGTTGTTATGATAGTTTTTTTTTTTAATATTCACAAATAATTATGTTTGTATTAAACGGTTTTTGATATGTTTAGTGTTTATTGTTATGATCGTTTTTATCATTTCTTAAATAAATACACATTTTATGTGTTCTTTTAATATGTTCTTTTAGTATATGCCTGGTAACACATGTTAGTTTATGTGTTCTTTTAATATGTTCTTTTAGTATATGCCTGGTAACACATGTTAGCGATGTCTCACACGAGGTCAGAATTTTGTATCACAACACTAATGCATGTTAATATTGGTGCTGGAAAAAGTGCCATAAAGTAGGAGAGAGGTGACTTGACAAGTGTCAAATCAACCTTTTAAAACCTAGGATTCAGAAGTGTCAAATCTCATGTTTAAAATTACCTTAATGCCCTTAATTATATTTTTTATTAGATTAGCCCACATGCTTTATGATTATTATATTTAAATAATCATGGACCATTGATCAAGCTTGATCAATGGTCATAAGAGAGTTTGCAAGGTTTTTTCAAAAGATAGGGTTTCTACATTATCCACACCATATATATATATATATATATATAGGTAGGGGATCCTATAGGAAATTTGATTTATGTGAGAAGTGTAAGAAATGTTTATAGCCATAGGATTAAATAATGAGATTAAGGACATTTAAGTCTTTTTAACTCTTTCTCAATTAAATAATATCCCATAAAATTAGCAACATATCTTGTCAAATCAATTTAGAATTCAAATATATTTTCTTTTACCAATTCATTTGAACCACTTATTATCCATCATCTTCTCTATTTTCTTTTAATAGTTCATATGAATTATAAATTTGATATAACATCGGGAGTGTTTTATAACAATATAACATCAAGAATGTTTTATAACTGGAGGTGTTTTATAACAAACAAAACACTGCTGAAATGTTTTAATCCACAACCACTACACATCATATACATAAACATTTTATAAAACACTTCTTATATTTAAACCATATATAACAATCAACTAACAAAAGCCTTATATAAAACACTTCTGATGTTACAATTTTATAACAAACAAAAACACTGTTACGTGTTTTCTTACCCGTAAGAGGAAGATGAATGTTGAATATGAGTGCACAATTGATTTTGTTATGTAAAGATAAATATTTGAGTTTGAATGATATTAATGAAAATAATAATTAGGAGAGAGAGATACCATAAATGTAGGAAGCATTCAAACTGTTTCTAAAAATATTGATACAAAATGACCTTGATACCCTCATTTAAAACACATATTGACGATCATGCCCTTAATTTCTATATATATTAATTAGATTTTAAACACCATCCCATCTTTTAATCTCCACCATCCATCTTTAAATCTAATGGTTGAAAACACTTCCTACACAAAATTATTTTCCTACAGGAGCCCTACCACATATATATATATATATATGTATATATATATACTAGTAGGAAACCCGCGCGATGCGGCGGGAGCGACACTTTTCATTATGATACTTATTTTACATTCGTATAATATTTGTTGTAGCATCATTGTGGTGGATACACGTTATAAACATTACACATGTCTATTAACTACAAAGATTTAATATTGAAATCATAAAGTAATTCAAGAAACATTGTAAATTTCTGAAAGGGTAAATCTTGTTCAGCGAAAACAACTGAATATTAATTTAGATGAATGACTGTTAGGTATGAATATAGAACAATAAAAAAGTTATGAAGAACATATGCAATAGAATTCTAATACCTGTAAAACCAACGTATGTGTTTAATAGGAGCAGGGAATTGTGAAGTACAAATACTCACAAATAAGATCTTATATAGAAAAAATATTCGAATAACCTTCACCTAAAATTGTGCAACTTACATAAGATTTTAGTATTATCTATAAGAGTTTATAGATAACATTAAATCAAATAACATGCAACCTAAAAGGGTGCAACTAAATTAGGATTTTAAGATTATCTCTAAGAGTTTCTAGAGAACAATTATTTGAATAAGCTGCATTACAACTAACTTAGCATTTTTAGTATTATTTCTTAGAGTCTATTATCTCTAAGGGGTTGTTTGTTTTTTGCTCAGAAGCACTTCTGGCCTCTTTTGTCTGCGCCGCTCAGACGTGCACAGACGTTTGGGGTCTGTAGATTGTTTGTTTTTTGGAAGACCTTTCACTCAAAAATGTCTTCCTGGCCTCTTCTTGGTGCAGACTTGTTCTAATGTCTTCTAAGGTCTTCTCCTCTTCTCCTCACCCACCACTACAACCGTCCCCCACCACCACCACCCACCACCACCACCACCACCGTCCACCACCATCACGGTCCACCACCACCACCGTCCACCACCACCACCACCCACCTACCACCACCACCACCCACCACCATCCACCACCACGGTCCACCACCCACCACGGTCCACCCACCACCACTACCACCACCGTCCACCACCACCACCACCACCGTCCACCACCACCACCACCACTACCACGGTCCACCACCACCGTCCACCACCACGATTCACCACCACGGCCCACCTACCACCACCACCATCCACCACCACCACCGTCTACCACCACCACGGTCCACCACCACCGTCCACCACTACCACGGTCCACCACCACAAGCTACCACCATAACCACCACGGTCCACCACCACCCACCATCACCACCGTCCACCACCACCACCCACGACCACCACCACCCACCGTCCACTACCACCACCACCATCCACCATCACCACCACTGTCCACCACCACTACCGTTCACCACCACCACGGTCCACCACCAGACTGTTGTAAAAAATCAGTTTATTTAAATTTCAGTTTATTTCAGCAGCCTGCAGACGTTAACAAACAAACAGTCTTCTTCTTGCAGACTGCAGACCTTTGGTCCATCTCTTCTCCTGCAGATGTCTGCAGATGTGGTCCGCAGACTGCAGACCTTTACTTGCAAAAAAAAAAATAAAATTAAACAGCACCTAAGAGTTTACAACGTAGGATTTTAACCTAAAAGGGTGCAAGTCACTTAGGATTGTTGAATAACTTTATCATAAAATATTTTATATTATTTGGATTATACATATGCATTTATAATATTTACTACATATAGTTAGTTTATTTGTTTAATCTTATGTCTGCTATTATTTAAAAAAATGCGAACCGTGTAAATTAGAAATGTATAAAATACGAACTTTTTAAAACTTATCAATTTTAAAACATGTGTAATTTGCTATCAATGTCATTATTAAATTTATATATTTTTAAAATTGAACACAATTACTATCAACAGTATTTTGTTTACTCTTTCATAGAATTAGTTAAAAGTATGTGGTTTGGCTTTTTTGGTATATAATTCTCATTTCAAATGATTGTCCCTTTTTCTCCCTGTCTCTTAATTTTGCTCAATTAGTTGTTTAAGTTTTTTTTTACTATGCATGATACCGCCAGCAACTGAGCCGTGGCCTACGAAAATTCCATGGCTGGAGACTTCAAATGCGATCAACCAAGTCATGAACCCATCAAGCAGCTTGGTTGACACTGGTCTTGTGTCCAGTTTCATCAGATGCCAACCAAGCAACAGTAGGCCACTTAACAGGAACACGGGGTTGGCCATTGGGTCAACATCTAGTAAATGATGTAACTATAATAGAAAATTTCATGTAATAATTTGAATGTTTGGGTACAGAAAGGTTCATCTAGTTAGTATTTAAAACAAAAAAAAATGCAATAATCACTTGTACATAAGCATTGTTTCTTGTACATTTCAATCCACACATCGGTATTAACTACGACAACACCGTAACGTCGACAAAAATGAGCCGGTAGTCATGGTATATTCGAATGTTTTTAAAATATAATAGTTTTAAAGTTATGATAGAATTAAATAAAAGAATTATAATTTTGTAGGGGATGGGAGGAAAATGTAATTACTAACTAAGAATTAGGGAATTAAAGTGTAAATAAGATAGGGTAATAAAGTGTAAATAATGTATGAATGACTAATTTACCCTCATTTTAGGGTTATAAATGAAAAATTAGTTCTTAACTTTTGGGTATCTTAAAATACCTTGGCTCATGCATTATAATATAGTGTGTGTGTGTGTGTATATATATATATATCGGCCCTTATATATAAAGTATATATAATCCGTTTTTGTTAAATATATAAACCGCTTCCGCTTCGTATATGATACCGTGATTACCAACAGTGGTATCAGAGCCACGGTTACGCGCTTATAGAGGGTAAAGTTATAATTTTGATCTATGTTTTATTTGTCAAAAATATATATATATATATTTTTTAACAAAAGATCAAAAGCTTTTTGTTGTTCATGGATTGTGATGTGAATCGAGCCCTAGGTATTTGACCCTTGTCATGGTTGTGTTTGTGATGGTTTTATTTTTATTTTTTTTGTATTTTTTATCACGAATATTGGATCCGGTGTAATAGATAGGATTAGAATAGATTTGATTTTATTGTATTTTCAAATTTATTGTTGTAATCCTTCGAGTACAAGATAAAGAGGAAGATAAAAAGGCGAACATGTTCAATGAAGATAGAGATCTCGGGTCAAGTGGGAGTTATCAAAATAGTTTTGAAACCCTTTTAGACTAATTCGTTTCGTTTCTGGCTAAAACGAAACGGGCGACCTATTAGGGGCTCGATTTGTTTAATTTTATTATTATGTTATGTGGTTGTGTTTTATTTATTGTAAGTAATCTAGATAACCCAAAATAAATAAAATTTTCACAATCATGACAACGGTTTTATTAAAACAAGTTTTATAAAACCGAAAAGCATATTTAATAAAAGGGTTTTATTAATATTAAAGCAAGTTCATTCGCGATAAAATGACCAACATAATTTAAATAGGGTATTTGAAACTATACCGTGTCGAGTGTTGAAAGGAGTTTCAATTATCACGAATTATATAAAATTGGATTTTATAAACAGTTGTGTAACTCGCATCATGCTACGAGTTATTCAATATATTTATGGTAAATATTAAAATAAATCCCAATTTTAAATTGATGTTTTGTGCCACCCTTAACGAGTTAACACTTCATTCTATATCGAACCCAAATGTTAGTGCTGATCCCTGCATCTGGGCGTTGATCGTGAGTGAAGGTAATCATCGCGTTTCCTGTGTAACATAGGCCGGTGTTACAGTTAACAGTAAATGACCAAACATCGCTTGTTTGTCAAGTGGGCATATGTGACAACCTGCACCCTTCACTTTTCATAAATGTGCATAATTGGTTCCTCAACTATTTCAAAATTTTCATTTTTAACCCTCGTATTTTAATAGGACCAAAATTCACAATTTAATAAAACTTATAATTTTTATAAGTAAAAGTATGCATGTTTTATACTCACGTCTACACCCGAGCACGTATGTTTCAGACCTTGATACTCAAAGGCCTTAATTTTCGGTCCTAAAACAACTTAGAAACCGAAGGAAACAAGTCCAGAACTTAAAATTGATTTTTTAGCTCTCGCGGTCCGCTGAGACAGTCAAACAGTCAAAGTCCCAGTCAAAGTCCTAGTCAAAGTCCTAGTCAAAGTCTCAGTCAAAATCCTAGTCAAAGTCCTAGTCAAAGTCTCAGTCAAAATCCTAGTCAAAGTCCTAGTCAAATAGTCAATTCATCTTAAAACCTTACTTTATTGTGTTGACCAATTTTAAAGCCTAATTGAATCCAAAACTAGTATAAAAACCCACCTATGACCCATTACACTTTGCACCTCTAAATCGATTGTTTCAATTCGATTAAACTCTCCCTCATACCTTTCTTCTATAGTATATTATTTCTACATTTGAAGCTTTGATTATAAGCTCTTGTAATTGGCGAATTGGAAGCTGGATATTTTTTTCTTATTCGGTTTCTTTTCTTCTAAATTCGACTAGTTTCGTTGTTGAGTCTTTGGATTGCTCGCATTTTCACGCTCACTTAGTCATCTAGTTAGTTGGCGAAAGTGAGTATATCTTTCCCCTTTTTCATGTTTTACACTTTTGGGGTGACTCATGTACGCTTATTACTTCACACACTTAATCATGCTTTAATCTATATTCACAATCGCAATTCTTGTATGTGTTTTACTTGTTGATTCGCTGATAGTGTATACTTATGACCTTAATCATTAACCCGATGTGGGCCTACCATAGAAATAAATAGTACTTGATTATTGTTATGTGTAAACTACTTGCTTTGTCGCATACTATATATAATCATACTATTGGGCGACTACTATACATATATACTAGATATCCCATTGTTCTTGGATATCATTTCTACTCTAAAGGTTTGATTTTGGGTGACATTTGTACATAGCTTGAACACTAAATTGTAGACAGTATAACACGTAAATTGCTAAACTCTTTATCTACTATATGTATTCAAAACAGGGTATGCTCACCAATACATTTTGTATTGACAAAATTATTTTCGTACATGTTTCAGGTTATTTATGAGACAACTTTTTAGCTTTTGGAATTTTTACTTAGATGTTGAGTTTATTTCAGTTTTAGTTTTCGCTTTAGAATTTTGTATCTTGTAATTTCTTTCAATGTAATAAACTATTCAATACAATATATTTCAATTTACACTTTAGTACCATGAGCTATTGAGCAATCGTCACTACGTGACACCTCGATGTTTCCGCCATCGGTTGGGGTGTTACAGCATAGTTGGGGTTAAACATACGTCGCCTTTAATGATAACCCCAAATAAAGAGTTGTGTAGTGGACACAATTAACAATCGTTGTTTACCTTACCTAATCGTACCAGTGGACAGTGCTAAGCCAGTTCACTGTGTATTGATGAATCGGGGTCTCATCCTAATTAATTTTGCTTTTTGGGTCATAAAATAATTAGGATATTTAAAACCTAAAATACTAATAAGTTAATTTTGAACTTTGTAGATGTCAACTGAAAACAATTCCACCTCCCAATTCTCTCTCAAGTCCATCTTAGAGAAGGACAAACTGAACCACTCCAACTTCATGGATTGGCACCGCAACTTGAAAATTGTTCTCAAGGCGGAGAACAAGCTGTATGTTCTTGAATCACCAGTCCCTAATGAACCCATCAATCAGAAAACTAATGCTTATGGAAACCATGTTAAACATTTTGATGACTCTTTGAAAGTCTCATGTCTGATGTTAGTATCCATGATCCCTGAACTTCAAAGGACCATGGAGGACATGGAAGCATATGAGATGAATCAATATCTAGTGGAAATGTTCCAACAAAATGCTCGTCATGAGAGGTTTGATGTGATGCAATCACTTATAACTACTCGTATGCAAGAGGGTACACCAGTTAGCACTCATGTGCTAAAGATGAAGGCATATGTTGATCAGTTGGCTCGTCTGGAATCCCCCTTGAGCGATGAGTTGGATGGGGATATTATCCTAAACTCATTGCCCAAGTCATATGACCAGTTCATTATGAACTATAATATGAATGGGATGGAGAAGACACTTGCAGAACTGAATCAGATGCTCAAAACTGCTGAGGTGAACATACCTAGCAAAACTGCACTAGTGCTAATGATCAAGGAAGGTCATGTTAAGAAACCTAACACCAAGAAGAAAGGCAATCAGGGCAACGGGAAAGGAAAGGGCAAATCTGTTGCCAACAAGAAACCTCTAAAAAATGCCAAGTGTTTTCATTGTGATGAAATTGGGCATTGGAAGAGGAACTGTGCTAAGTATTTAGCTGAACTGAAGCAAGCCAAGGCTTCTGGAGGAGAGTCCTCATGTATATATGTTATTGAAATCTTTGCTTTTTCTGGCAAAACATGGGTATTTGACACAGGATGTGGTTTCCACATTTGTAATGTTTTGCAGGGACTAAGAAAGATTAGAAAGCTGAAACAGGGCGACTTTGGAGGTCCATGTTGGCAATGGACAAAGAGTTGTTGTGAAGGCAATATGAGAATATGTTCTTTTACTTCCTTCTGGTTTAGAACTTATTTTGAACAATGTTTATTATATTCCTAGTGTGACTAGAAATATTGTTTCAGTTTCTGCTTTGCGTGGACAAGGTTTTAATTATCGTTTTAATGGTGAATTTATTTCTGCTTATTTTAACGATATGTTTTACTTTGATGCAAAACCCAACAATGGGATCTATGAGATAAAAATCCAAAATGATAACATATTATGCAACATCTCCCATAAACGTAATGAGTTGGACTTTAATGAAACGTATATGTGGCATTGTAGACTTGGTCACATTAGCGAGAATCGTGTTAAACAACTCAAGACCGCAGGAATCCTGGATTCCAAGGGTTCAGAGTTGTTTGGAAAATGCGAATCATGCTTGAGTGGAAAGTTAACAAAAGCACCTTTTTCAAATGTTGGAGAAAGAGCTAATGTTCTGTTAGGAGTTGTACATACAGATGTATGTGGTCCATTTAGAACAATGTCAAGACATGGAGAAAGATACTTTGTTACATTTACCGATGATTTTAGTAGATATGGTTATGTTTATCTTATGAAGCATAAACATGAGACTCTTGAAAAGTTCAAGGAGTACCAAAACGAAGTAGAAAATCAGCTGAATAGAACTATTAAGATGCTTCGATCAGATCGAGGTGGTGAATATATTAGTTAGGAGTTCATCAACCATCTAAAGGATTGTGGAATAGTTTCACAACTTACTCCACCTGGAACACCACAACATAATGGCGTGTCTGAGCAGAGAAATCGAACTCTGTTAGATATGATTCGATCAATGATGTGTCGAACAAACCTTCCTAAATCCTTTTGGAGTTATGCTATAGAAACTGCCGCAAGACTTGTGAATATAGCTCCAACAAAGAAGGTTGACAAAACGCCTTATGAGATATGGCATGGAAAGAAACCTCATGTATCCTATCTTAAAGTCTGGGGATGTAATGCTTATGTCACTCTAGAATCTTCAGATAAACTAGATCACAGAGGCGAAAAAGTGGTTTTCGTCGGATACGCTAAGAAGATCGGTTACCTATTCTACCACCCCACTGAAAATAGGATTTTCACTAAACGCGGATGCACTTTCTTAGAGGAAGAGCTTATGGCGCGAGGGATTGGAGATAACCATGTGGATCTTTAAGAAATTCGAGAATCACAAGTGACTGAACCAGTTGTTCAGACAGAACCAGAAGTAATCGATCAGGTTGTTGAAGTTGAGCCTGAGAGGACAAGAAACAACAGAAACACCGAGTGTTCGAAGAATTATTAGGGATCGTCATGCACTTGAAAGGTATGATGATATCTTCATGATTGATGAAGCTAAGCCTGCTACTTACAAAGTTGCAATCTTGGATTTGGAATCCAAGAAATGGCAAGAATCCATGAATGCAGAGATGCAATCCATGTATGATAACCAAGTCTGGGATTTGGTTGATCTTCCTGCCGAATGTCGAACTGTAGGAAACAAATGGATCTTCAAGAAGAAGACTGACATGGATGGGAATGTGCAAACCTACAAAGCAAGGCTTTTTAGCGAAAGGTTTTACTCAGACTCAGGGAATTGATTATGAGGAAACTTTCTAGCCAGTAGCCATGCTTAAGTCTATTAGAATTCTACTTCCCATTGTTGCATATTATGACTATGAGATATGACAAATGGATGTCAAGACCGCGTTCGTTAATGGACACTTGCTAGAAGATGTCTATATAGTTCAACCTGAATGTTTTGTCGATCAAAAGAATCCTAATAAGGTGTGCAAGCTGAATAAATCCATATATGGATTAAAGCAAACGTCTCGCAGCTGGAATCTTCGTTTTGATCAGAAAATCAAAGAGTTTGGTTTTATCAAAAACGAAGATGAATCGTGTGTTTATAAGAAATCTAGTGGGAGCTATGTCACTTTTCTCGTACTGTATGTAGATGACATACTAATCATTGGAAACAATATCCCTATGCTTAAAGATGTTAAGACCTGGTTGGGTAAATGTTTCGCAATGAAAGATCTTGGTGAAGCCGCTTATATTCCGGGAATAAAGATTTATAGAGATAGATCAAAGCGGTTATTGGGTTTGAGTCAAAGTACATATATTGATAAGGTCATACGACGCTTCTCAATGCAAGACTCAAAAAGGGGCTCTTTCCCATGGCACATGGAACCATTCTTAATAGCAACCAGTATGCAAATACTGAAGAGGAAAAGAAGAAAATGGAAAGAGTTCCATATGCTTCTACTATTGGTTCCATCATGTATGTCATGTTATGTACTAGACCTGATGTCTCCTATGCTTTTAGCATGACGAGTAGATATCAACAGAACCTAGGAGAAAGTCACTAGGCTGCAGTGAAGAACATTCTTAAGTACTTGAGAAGGACTAAGGACATGTTCTTAATATATGGAGGACTGGATGAGGAGCTGTCAGTTAAGTGTTATACTGATGCAAGCTTCCAGACTGACCGTGATGATTCAAGGTCATAAACAAGATATGTTTTCATTCTGAATGGTGGGGCTGTTACTTGGAAGAGATCTAAGCAAAGTGTGGTTGCTCAATCCACATGTGAATCGGAATACAATGTTGCAACGGATGCTGCAAAGGAGGCTGTCTGGATGAAGAAGTTCATTAGTGATCTCGATTTTATGCCTAGCATAAAGAAACCAATCAAGATGTTGTGTTACAACACCGTGTCATTGCTCTTGCAAAGGAACCAAGGTTACATCAGACCACAAGGCATATACTCAGGAAATTCCACTATATTAGAGAGATGGTAACACGCGGAGACATCGTAATTAACAAAGTTCATACAGATCTAAATCTGGCTGACCTCTTTACTAAGCCTTTACCTCAAGCTAAACATAAGGAGTATGCTGGAAAGATAGGGCTTAGAGTTGCTAGGCAGTGGGTATGATCTGTAGTTAGTATTGGTGTTTTATTTTGAACTATAACAGTTACATTGAATATTTATTTGATTTAATGGGTTAAATGCAAATTTAAATATTTTATAACTGTGTTCGTTATTTGTATGTTTAAATCCTTGAATAAGAGTATTCTAAATATCCGTAGTCGATCAAATTACATGGAAATGAATTTGAATGTAAGACTATTGTGAATTGAGATGATTGTATTCATGAGATGAATAACTCAAGGGTTTGAGAATCATAATTCACAGATATCATTAGGGAATGATATTGGATATAACTCGCTTCAAAACGATCTCTATGGATCTGTGTCATGAGATGTTTTGATATTGATATGTTTAATCTGTCCTTTTTCCTAAGGCACATATTAAGCTACATTGATCAAGGATTATCTTTGATGTTATCTAACACTGTCCTGAAACATGGGGAGTAATACGGGTAGCGTTGGGAGAAATCCAAGGTTAAGTGGGAGTTGTATGACGCTGATGGAATTCTGTACTTCTATAGGATTAGAAGTCTAGACATTCTGGCGCCCTCATTAATTCAAACTGGTATAAATGCGTGGCCACGCTCGGACTAAGGTAGTTCGTTAGATCACTTTGAGTTAGAGACGAGAATAGAGAATGGTTGATCACTATATAAGAATGAATGATCCATGTCTGATGATCAACGGATGTCTATACAGAAGGGACTTATTGATAGAATTATCAGAGCTATAGTATTTGGTTAAGTAAAGCGTTACTTGAAGTCAAAGAACTAGTTGACGACTGTAAAGTGTCATACTGGTTTGGGTGCAATGTGATGCAGTTAGGCGTCCAGCTCTGCGCACGTTGACTCATTTAATTAAAATCGTCCAAGTGGGAGATTGTTGGACATATGGTATGTCCGATGTAATTAAAAGTCGAGGTCAACGTAACCCGACTCAGTACGATCCGAAGAGTTACACGTTGGTACATGAATCAGATAAGTTCATGTGTCGGTGGATTATTATTTATTAAATAATAATGTTTTAGGCTTGAGGGACTTAATATTAATTAGATTAATATTAAAGAATATTATAATATTTAACAAGGGGGCTTAGGGTAAGTTGTTGTTTTATAAAAGGAGGGTTAAGGAGTAAACCCTAGGAGCACACTTTTATAACAAAAACACAAACCCCTTGCCTCCTCTTGTTTTTTGTGGCCGCCACCCAAAGGAAAAAGGGCCACCGCCCTTGTTGCCTTATTTCGGAAAACCCACCACTCCGCCGCCCGCTTTCCTCTTGTAAAGTTTTGCTTCCCGGTTGGTTCGTGCTCGGTTGTGAACTTCCTACTAGCGAGGATTCGTTGTAACCCGCGTGTTACAATTCCGGTGTAGTCGTCAAAGGTTGATTACTAAACCCCCTATGGTTGTTTATTATTTATTTGTTTATACGCGTTTAACTGAGATGCTGATTGGGAATATTTTATTAATCAAATTAATAAAATCATCTAACAATATATATATATATATATATATATATTTATATATAAAGTATATAAGCCCCGCGTACGGCTGCGTGCATATAATGTATATATGTAAATGGCCATCGTGGGGGCAAAATTAGTTGCACTAGTTTTAGCGTTATAGTACTAATTTCGTGAAAATAACGTTAAAAATGATGGACGGTTAATCATGCATCATGTGGTGGCGTTGATAGCCAAAAGACAAGGGGGTATATGCACCAATCGGGTTTGTCCCGATTGCTAAGTGTTGTGCCTTATGTCCAAGGCTTGAAACAAAACCACTATCGAGCTGGGGGTCTCACTGGAAGCATCCTCTCTATTCCCATAGGGTGGAGGTAAGGCTGTCTACATCTTACCCTCCTTAGACCCCACCTTAGCTTTTGCTTGGGATTAACTGAGTATGATGATGATGATGATATATAAAGTATATATAATCCGTTTTTGTTAAAATTATAAACCACTTCCGCTTCGTATATGATACCATGATTCCCAACATGAGCCTCATGCCTCACATACGTGAAGCTCTCACCTCGCGCTTGTAACATCCCGAAAATCCGTTTCGCTTAGTTACGCTATTAGGCGTGAACAAGAAATGACAAGATGAATTAAATAAGTAGAATGAACCCATACGGATAATAAAACGAGATGATAAGAATGTAGGCTATGTTCCAATATGGAAATAACCTTGTTAGTGTTATCCAAATATGTAAGTAAATAACACTAGGAATTAACTTGGTTAGTTAAGTTTCATAATAAAATGGAAGGAAGGAAAACTTGAGGGGCCATTAATAAAACGATGTGGTCAAAATAAGAGGATCAAGAAGACCCAATTGGGGTCATACGTATTCAGCCCCAAAGGGGCATCCTTGAGCCAAAAACCTAACTCAATAATCCCTCAATTGAAGAAGTTAATGCAAGAGACTGAAGTAATGGATGAAGGGTGTGTTCTAGAAGGGTAATCTTCAAGGATTGAGCTTTGGTAAGAACCCTAACCCCCAAATTCATATAGGGTTCGAACCCCACATGTGGGTTTTGAGCAAATGATGTTGAATTCGTATTATTGCTTGATTGTAAGTGATATTGATCATCTATAATGGTTTAGAGATGAGCTAATCACTAGAAGTTTCTTGTTTGCAAAAGATGATGATATTAGGTTTTCATTAGAGCTTTTATGTTGTTAAATTAGTTGTAAATCCATGCAATTGTAGGAATAATGTGTAGTTGATGATATGCATGTGGAAATTGGTCATGATTGGAGGTGACTATGCGTTTTAGTGGAATGCGTGTATTAGGATCTTGTACATTGAGCTTAGAATGTTGTACGCACATCATGTGTTTGAACAAATGTCTATATGAGCATGATGTATGAATTTGTATGAAAGACTTGACAAATATGAAAGTAATATGATAATGGATACAATTGATAGTAAGTTAACATGGGATTGTATTAGAGAGTATTCATGTGGGAATTTATAGAATTATATGATTTGGTAAGAAGTGTGCGTTAGGATGTTGTATTCTATGTTTGGATAGTATGATGCACACCAAGTGTTGGTATTATATGATGTTGGCTAACCTTGGATTTGTAATTGCCAATTGTAGAATCATGGAAGCGCTAGTGGGTGTCGAATGAATTCTATGTGTGCCAAAGTAGTCATATCATGATATGTGTCCTATAACATGCTAATGTAATGTTTAGGGTAAAAATTGATATGGAGTAGTATATCGATATGGATGTATGTATCTAAATATTGAAAGTTGCATACTTGAAAGTTGACTTTCTGAAAAGTCAACAATGTATGTCTAACAAGGTTAGGCTACCCAACATGATTGTGTTTATTAAGGAGATCATGTGATACATGTTAGATTATCTAGGTGTCATACATGATGGTATGTTGGATTGCTTGATTGATAAACAACGTGGTAGTTAATTATGTGATGTGCATATTAGTAATTGACCAATGAAAGTCATGGGAACAAGTAAATGTAATACAATTGATAGTATGCATAGTTATGTATGCTAACGGAATGGTGGGAATGATGACATGAAGGCATAGGCAAGATGGGCTCAAGCATGAGTGGCTAATGGGTCAAGAGGAGGCAAGTAACAAGCATCAACTTGGAGGACTTAAGGTAAGTGATTCCTATTCTGTTTAGAATAATGAATCTATACATGTATATGTGTGTGTAAGTATAATGGGAATCATGAAATGATGGAACGCTAATGATAATGCCAAGGCATGTCATGGAGCTTATAATGGGTAAAACGCAGCTTCGGAAGGACCAGCGTGGGATGGGTCAAGAAAGGATGGAAAGGAGAAACAAAAGGGGGATTTCAGGGTTCCACCGTAAGTTATGGTGGCACCGTAACTTACGATGGCCCCTGACACCATTTCTCCACCGTAACACAATGGAGAACCACCGTGTGTTTCTGGAGTCCATCGTAACTTACGGTGGCCAGAGTAAGTTACGGTGGAAGCTGAGGTCAATTGACAGTTTTTATCGTATCTTGATGTTTCGCTTATGTGCGCAACCCGTATTCGCGTTTAACGTATCGAATGACACCGTTGGACCTTGTGAATGTTGGGTATGGGTGTAATGAGTAAAAGGAACGTCGGATCTGCAAATATGACTAAAGTACGGAAGGATGCATGTGTATGCAATTTAATTGATATGTTTGTATAATGGTAACAAATACGGTAAGTAGATTGTCATGCTTTTGTAGATTGAGAATGTGATGTACGTATAGGTACTCATGCTCGGGTTTGAGTGAGAGTTTTATGTATGTAAGGGTTGGTTATTACGTGTAGATTGAGTATAGGATTGGAAACGTCATATTTGTCTTAGAGAATTCTTGAAGAAAGAGTAACATGACGGGTCATGGTAAGTTGTGTGTGGGAATTGTACGCTTGCATGTATTGTATGGTTATTAACCCTTTGTTATGAGAATGGTAATGAAGATGCAGCTATGTAAGTATGAATGCATGGGACTAGGAGGTTCGGATCGGGGTATCACACCCGAACTTGCAAAAAGGCGCTTGAATAGGATTATGGAGTATTGTTGGATGTTATTTCCGCATCATGAGTAATTAGCATGAATTCACCTAGTGAACTAATGAAACGGTTATGTGGTGATTGCAGGTTGTCTTGTCTATCTAATGAAGTAAGGAAAGGATTGAGATCGAGCGAGAGAGCGGAATTGTATGTGGTCACGGTCACATAACCTAATAAAGATGACTCACGATGAACGTAATGAGAAACACTAAAAGATGTAACACCAAACATATCTCTTAGATATTTTTCCAAACATTTGAGAATGTTCTATATGAAAAGAAAATTTCTAGTCTGTATTTTTCCGCTGCATATTTTCTGTAAAACGGTTTAGGGTGTTACAAGTTGGTATCAGAGCCCTGGTTTGAGTGAAATCTCGTACAAGGAAGTAAGTACTTGAACTCAAACTTGTGTGCTCTTGAAATATGTGACCCGTACAATCCAAGACTCGATCAAGGCTCAAATGTGAGCTTTTGTGTATAATGAAGAGGTCTCAAGGACACGATCCAAGATAGATCTCGGAAGTTTTGGAAAGGATAGAATGCTCGCAGGTACGTAGTATTAATACATTGGTGCCGGTGGGGGAGATTTTTAGGGATGGTAAAATTTAGATGGAAAACAATCATATCGTTTAAGGAAGGAAATTGGAAATGTAGCACGAGCCTGAAAACCAGTCCCCAAGCATAAGGTAATGATTACATGAAGGCACGTGGATAGCATGTGGACTGCGCACCTAGCCAGTGCACAAGAAGCATGTGATACACGTGAGACCATGAGAATCATCACAGGTATGCCTGTTAAAATTGGAAAGTAAGTGGTCGTGTGGGTGAATGGGTGGAATAAAACTTCTGTAAAAGTGTGAATGTGAAGAGGTTCCCTTAGAAGGTATAAAACAAAACGTATGTATATTGTGCCTATAAACTAATTATGGTAATGAATGAATAAGTAACTAGACGTCAGTTGTGGGTAAGGTAGATGACTCTCAAGTGATAGAGAGCAGTCTGTATATGAATGAAAGGTAGGAATGAAAGGTTTGAATCCGTAATGAAGATGCAGGTATGTAAGTATGAATGCATGGGATTGGGAGGTTCGGATCGGGGTATTACACCCGAACTTGCAAAAAGGCGCTTGAACAGGATTATGGAGTATTGTTGGATGTTATTTCCGCATCATGAGTAATTAGCATGAATTCACCTAATGAACTAACGAAACGGCTATGTGGTGATTGCAGGTTGTCTTGTCTACCTAATGGAGTAAGGAAAGGATTGAGATCGAATGAGAAAGCGGAATTGTACGTGGTCACGGTCACATAACCTAATAAAGATGACTTACGTTGAACGTAATGAGAAAAACTAAAAGATGTAGCACCAAACATATCTCTTAGATATGTTTTCCAAACATTTGAGAATGTTCTATATGAAAAGAAATTTTCTAGTCCGTATTTTTCCGCTGCGTATTTTCTGTAAAATGGTTTAGGGTGTTACAGCACTTTAAACCCCACGCCTCGGATTTTGAAACCAGAACGCAGCGGAGTACCTCACGCCTTTTTAAACCAAGGTATGTAAAAGCACGACAGTAAACAATTTGAATAAAACGACGAAATAAGAAAGCAAGCGACACAATTTTCTTTAAAAAGCTATTAACTTATTTTTAAATGTATCTTTTAGTTTTGAATCATGATGATATCTAGGATACAAAGGGTTGTTATAATCTACAATTCTCTTCTACTTTCGTGTATTCATTACAGTCACAGTGAGATCAGAGACTATAAGGCACTATTTAAAAATATTGAACTCACAGTGAGATCATAGACTACAACTAAACAGTGCAGAAACTCATTTAAAGATATGCTCAGTCCAAATCCCCAAGCATCCACCCTACAAAACGCAAAAAATTAAATGGGTCAAAAGAGTTGAAAGCTAGGTCTGCATTTCTAGAAAACCCCTGTAAATAACCAGAGATTGTGGCTAAAACCTACAACATTGAATCAAGCACAATAGCCTAAACCTGCATATTTAAGTGCAATTAGAACATGTGACTTATGAAGGGGTCGAGTTATGTATTATCTCTAATGGATTAAATGGGTAAAATATAGAAATGTATTAGAAGGAAATCTTTTAAATGGGTCGAATTGATGTAAAGTTGTCTAATGAATACCCATATTTGATAGTATCTTTTTTTATAAGAAGATATATACCTTTCGACAAAAGTTATATCTGATCAACTAACCTATACAAAAAAAATAGTTGTTTAACATGTTACCCAACCAGCCTATTAAGTCGAAATTAAAATGAACTGATGAGAAATCCATGTAAATGAGTGGCCTCTAACCTTAGCCATTTCGCAATGCATGTAGAGTGGAAGTGATGGCCCCAAAGAAGTAAATGCAGTTGTTTCATGTCTTCATTAACTGTTCTATATTCCTTTAGTTTTGCTGCTCATGTCATCCACCTATCCTAACAAAGCCACTCAGAAACTATATTTTAAGATAGTTTCTGAGTTTCATCATCATTTCTTCTACATGGTTTCCTACAAAGCTCAAAGTACAAGCATGTTCTTTTATACAAAATGAAACAAATAATGCTTCTACTGGTTTAAGAATCTGAAAGAACTTCAAGCATAAAAGATAAAGCAATTAAATTAATCTACAGAACTCAATTACTGAAAATCTCAAAAGTGTGATTCATAACATTGGCAAAACAAATAAGCTTTTCATTAACAAAGACCACCCTAAACCAACAACGTGAACAGTGAAAAAAGTACATATTTAGTCAGAAGCCGATGGTCTAAGTTATAAAAGGTTATTAATTAATACACCCATATATTTCGCATAGAATTAAAACGCAGAACTACGTATAACGGAAAAAGGAAAATATTATGTATGTGTTTCAAAACATACCAACAATTCTCATTGCATTGTTCATAATTCTTTATTGTTTCTTCTAATATGAGGGCTTCCATGACATATATCAAATCCACATTGACCCATTACCTGACCCACTTATTTTGCCACTTGATGGAGTTATCTCTTTATTGGACTCTGTCTTCACTTTTTTGTTATCTCAAAGCCCTTTTGGATGATAACAGAGGCATAAGATTTTTTGTAGCAGGAATTTGAAGAGTTCATTGCTTCAAACAAATTAGATTATATTTTACCAATGGGCATAATTAGGATGTGATTATAGCTATATCCCAAAATAGATACCAGTAACCATGCCTGCTTCAAAATTCAATCGAATCACTTGATAAAATATAATATTTTAGATTTAACTTATAGAAATCCAATCGAAAGCGATTTTCTATTTGGTTCAGTTTATTGATTGCAGCCCTGGAGCCGAGGGCTACTCGGTTTATAGCCAACGACTCTCAAAACAGCAAATGGCTTATTTGTATAAGAAGTGTAGAGATAATATGAAAGATGTATTTTATTGTAATATTTTGTTTTTGGTACAAACTAAAGGAGAAAACAATCTCCTATATAAATACATAAATGAAATAGTAAAATGGGAATTGACTAATCTTTGGGCACGAGATAAGGAGCTAGTCATTGGGCATAATAGGAGGAGGACTCTAACTACAATAATAAGGTCCACTTTGACTATTTGACTAGTCAAGTGGTCATACTCTCCAATACTCCCCCTCAAGTTGGAGCGTGTATGTCAATAATGCCCAACTTGCCAAGCAACATTTCTTTCTTTTCGAACACCCCCCTCAAGTTGGAGTGTTTGCTTTTCTTGCTGGCTCATAGATTTGGACCCGACTTTTCTTCTTGCGGGCTCAAAAGAACCCGACTTTTCTTCTTACGAGTTTAAAAACCCGACATTTCTTCTTGCGAGCTCAAAGAACTTGACTTTTCTTCTTTTTGCGGGTTCAAAGAACCCGGTTTTTTTTTCGAGTTCAAAAGAACCTAACTTTTCTTCTTGCGGATTCAAGGAACCCAACTTTTTTTCTCTTGGTCTTCGATTTTCTCCATCTTGCTTTCGCCCGTCATTGCCTCCTTTATTTTTTATTTTTATTTTTAAATTCATCTCCTTTCAAAAAATATAGAAAAACAAATTTTTTTGATGAGCAGGATCAGAAACACTGCTCTGATACCATATAGAAATTCTAGCGGAAGCGATTTTCTAGTTGGTTTGGAATGTTTATTGGTTTCAGCCCTAGGGCTGCTCGGTTTCTATCCGGTGACTCTCAAACCGGCAAGTGGATTATTAGTTTAGATAGTATAGAGATGGAACAAGTGTTTGTTGTTGATTGTAATATTTTGGTACAACTTGCTACTAATTCCTAGTAGCTATTTATAAGAAAACTAAACCAACTCTCAAACATAAAAGAAATATAAGTAATGGCATAAATCAAGCATTTGCTTGATTTATGCCTTTGACTTTGACTTCATCTTGATTTATGTCTTTAACTATGAGGCTTTTGACTTGACTACATAGACATTGGAGGAGAAATTATCTCCAATACTCTCCTCAAGTTGGAGCATGAAGGTTACGAACACTCAACTTGCCAAGTAATATTTCTTCTTTTTCAAACACTCCCCCTCAAGTTGGAGTGTTTACTTTTCTTGCGAGTTCAAATAACCCGATTTTTCTTTTTCTTGTGGGCTCAAATAACCCGACTTTTCTTCTTGCGAGTGCGAACGACCCGACTTTTCTTCTTGTGAGTTCAAAGATTTGAACCCGACTTTTCTTATTTGAGAGTTTAAAGGAACCCAACTTTTCTTCTTGCGAGCTCAAGGAACCCGACTTTTCTTCTCTTGCGAGTTCAAAGAACCCGACTTGTCTTCTTGTGAGTTCAATGAACCCGACTTGTCTTCTTGCGAGTTTAATGAACCCGACTTTTCTTTTTCTTGCGGGTTCAAGTTACCCGATTTTCTTCTTGTGGGATCAAAGATTTGAACCCGAATTTTCTTCTCGCAAGTTCAAAAGAACTCGACTTTTCTTTCTCGTGGGTTCAACAAACCCGACTTTTTTTCTCGCGAGTTCAAAAGAACCCGACTTTTCTTTTTTGCGGATTCAAAGAACCCAATTTTTTTTCTTTTCGCGGGCTCAAAGAACCCGACTTTTCTTCTCGCGGGCTCAAGGAGCCCGACTTTTCTGCTTGTGGGCTCAAAGAACCCGACTTTCCATTTTTTTAACCCAAGTCACCACATACACGTCTCTTTTGTTCCCTGCCCCTTTTTTATCCTATATCACGTGCCTACTTTCACCACACCCACCACTATATATATTATATTATATATTATATATATATATACCTTTTTTTTGAGAAACACGCATGCTTACTTTCCTCAAGCTTCATATGCACCCCAATACCCCATACTTCTGAACAAACTTTCTTCTGTCCATTTCTAGTTCAAAATCTCCAACCAAATAATTCTTGTCCTTCAGCATCTCCAATTCTCCATCACTGTCTTCTTTTTCCTAAACAACCAGAGATGCGGGCAGCGGTTGCGATTGCTGATAATGATGAAGAGTTAAGCGGTAGTGTGATTGGAATGGTCGAGGTGGTTTGCGGGAGGTGTTGTTCCCGCTTTTGCTTTACTAGATCACTTACTCGGACATCAGATGATTTTCACGGCCCCTTTTTACTGTTTTCATATTGTGGGGAGGGGGATGCATCTATACAAGTTAGTTTCATTTATAGTGAATTCTAGCATGACTACAATTGTAAACATGAGACAATTGGTTCATTAGATCTCAACAGTCCTCATACATACATTACACTATAACCATTAGCTAAACAGATAGTCATGGAACACTTAAATAGATTTATTGGGTTGCACCCCCACTCTTGGTTAGTCGAGCTAACCTGCCACATGCAAAAAAAAGTACTAGTATTCTACAATAGTTACGTTGTCTTTATTGTACAATGCGCGAGGCACTACACGTCGGAGGTTTGGTTATGGGCTCATGGTGGTGCATAAATCTTGCCCTAGCTAGGCAATGATTGGTCAAACACGGATTCACTAGTTATGTGTGTATTTTCGTGAACTTTTCAACGCGAATAATTTACAATAATTCTCAACAATTTACGAGAATCACCAACAAATTTCCAAGAACAACTCATAGCGAGTCGATAAAACCTGTGAACTCGCCAACTTTATGTTGACAAATCTTTTATGCATGTTTTTAAGGTAATAGATTTTCATGAATGGAACTTGGGATTCAAGCATGCGTTACACGACACCATTTTTGCGGGGATTTTTATTTGAACTAGCAAGTATTACGAAGTTTTAATGTTAAATCCTTAGATTTCAAAATCAATGAATTTCTCGAATTGTAACTTTTGACGAGCTGAAATCAAAACTTATGTTTTAATTAGTTGTTTGCTTGGATCTTGTTCTTGAAAACCTTTCGAGTTACATACCATGTTTCTGCCTTGGAGGGGTGTGACAGATTGGTATCAGAGCCAATGGTTATTACGAATTAGGATTCTTTTGAGCCTAAACTATAACTAACGTAAAACTTTTGGAAAGCGTTTTTCCCTGCATGAAAAACATTTTTCATCACTACGCACTGCACAAGTTCCATTTGCATTATGTCTATAACATAACCAACCCTTAGGTGTACGTTTGGATATTGTTGCAACAAAGAGGACGCCCTCGTCCCCAACCCCCAACCCGGTACACTCTAAAGATACGGGCGACTATAGGTCCTTGTGTAACACCCCAACCGATGGCGGAAACATCGGGATGTCACGTATTGATGATTGTTCAGTAGCTCATGGTGAATAATAAATTCCATTAAATTATTTAAATGAATTACATACAATTGTTCTACAAGAATTCGTACATCAAATTGAATAAAACTATGCACACATCTTCAAGCATTAATTCAAATCTTCAAGCAAGTAGAACCTGAAACATGTTAAGTTGAAAATATTTTGGGTCAACAAAAGTTGGTGAGAATTACATAGGTTTTGATAATCGAATAAAATTGTTGTGCAATTCATGTGTCATGGCAATCTAGTCCATATGTGAAAACGTACTAGAAGTAAATCGAGTGCATAATCAACCATTGTGACTGTTGTATTGTGGTACATCCGATACGCTCATGGTTCACTCGTTTATATTGCAGTAACAAACACCTACGCAACCTTTGTAGGAGGCACATATCCGGGTGGGATTGTCAGTCCAATAGATCTATCAATGTATACCGTTTGGCTGATGAATGTTTATGCTAGAATTGTGCTTACCCTAGTCATGTTCAAGACATAATGCAACTTAGAAAAACACATAGACACATTGATGTTTGAATTGCATAAATGATGTTGTAACATGTTTCACCCCAAAAAATGGTGATAAATAGAAAAGGGGCTATGTAAAACTCACCTTAGCAAAATGTTATGTCTCGTGAAAAAAAATAGAATAATGTGTTGTGAATGTATGCGAGGCGAATCCCAAAGACTCAACAACGTAGCTAGTCCAAATTGAAGAAAACGAAAAAGAAAGAATATCAAGCTTCCAATTCGCCAATTACAAGAGCTTATAATCAAAGCTTCAATTGTAGAAGTAATAGACTATAGAAGAAAGGTATGAGGGAAAGTTTAATCGGATTGAAACAATCGATTTAGAGGTGCAAAGTATAATGGGTCATAGGTGGGTTTTTATACTAGTTTTGGATTCAATTAGCCATTAAAATTGGTCAACACCATAAAGTAAGGTTTTATGATGAATTGACTATTTGACTAAGACTTTGACTATTACTTTGACTATTTGACTCAAGGCTTTAAAAAAAAAATCTTGTATGTGAAAAAAAAAATTTAGAATCATATTATTATTATTATTATTTATATACATTTATGTATGTATATAAGTTGTGAGTTAGGATAAATAAAGACTTAGGCACATTTGTATAATATTAATGATAAAGGTGTAATAAAATATATATATATATATATATATATATATATATATATATATAAGGGCTTTTTATGTATTAAAATTTTGGGGAAAATTTTGCGATGTTACAGTCTCCCCTACTTTTGGAAACTTCGTCCCGAAGTTTATTAAAAACATAGGGTTGAAGGTGATTTGGGTAAGAATAAAAATAGTTGTGATTTGGGTTATAGCATGACATGAATAGAATAAACTGTCTCGTGTTTTGTGTGGGTTGATGAACTACCAGACAACTAGAGTTTATAACCTTGATAGAATTTCACACTACCTTAAGGTACCTGTAAATTCATGATTACGTTCTGGACCGCAATCACCAATTTACCTTACATTAAAGTTTTGCGTCCTTCTATGTCTCCACCGATTGTTGAGCAGGTCCGATAGGCTCCACCAGTCGTGGAGTAGGTGGTAGGGCCTCTCCCGACTGTTGAAAAGGCATAATGACCTCTACCAATCGTTGAGTAGGTTCGATAGCCTTCACCAGTCGTGGAGCAGGTTGTAGGGCCTCTCCCGACTGTTGAAAAGGCATGATGACCTCTATTAAGTGCAGCACATAGATTGCAAATTGATAACATGTTTATGCAACAAGTATAACAAGCACAGCATATGAGTTGTAATAGAGTTGCCCTAGATATGGTTAATGACTCTAGGTGTGTCTATAGTAAATAGTTTATATTCCATGAATTCTACTTTCAAATGTTCAAATAAGGCAAATAGTCGAATCCTCATGTATAACTAAGGATTATGTTTGATGCAACACACAATCAAGTTTCAATAGTTTGGTTATCATGGGTAACTAGCTCATGTGTGAGAAGGTGAAGGATATGAATTTAGTTCTTGAGAGGATGATGAAAAATTCTTGAAGCAGAATCAAAGTTGTGAGAGATAGTGAATGTGAAGATAGTTGATAAAGAGTTTATTTTATAGTATGGAGATTATATGATTTGGGTAGGGTGTTGAATATTTAAAAAGTGGCTAAGATGGTAAGGTGAAGTGTGATTGTGAAATCCATGGATGGTTATGAAATGAGATTGATTTAAGCTGTAAAATTTTGAGATTTTTGAGCTTAGTTTAAGGAAGGTGAGTGTAATCATTTATTCATTAATTAAAACGAATAAACGAAAACGTTGACTTATCAAAACTTCTAGATTCTAATAACATAGTGAACACATGCTTTAGCCTATAAGTGAACACTCATCCCGAGAATTCCCGGGTAGGATCCGGGTCCCTCGTCTGATTGGGATATATGCGCAATGCCAGTCCTAGACAGAAAACTCAGAATACAGGCGTTCACCCTTCCAGATTGCACGTGTTCGTTATTAAAATCTAGAACTTCGACGAGATCTCAAGGTGGTTCAGGCTAAACCTGAGGATTGTCCTATTAGTCTAAGAGTAGATCTTGTGATGGAGAGCAATCTTCTTGTAGGGGTTGAAGTAGGGATAAGAAGTAGGAGTGAGATAGAGAATAGCAAGTAAAAGGAGCAAATACTGGTTATATTCCTATGGTTATAGACTAGATTATTTTTTTTTCTAATAACCTAATTCCCTATAACCAAGGCTCTGATACCAATCTGTAACACCCCAACCGATGGCGGAAACATCGGGATGTCACGTATTGATGATTGTTCAGTAGCTCATGGTGAATAATAAATTCCATTAAATTATTTAAATGAATTACATACAATTGTTCTACAAGAATTCGTACATCAAATTGAATAAAACTATGCACACATCTTCAAGCATTAATTCAAATCTTCAAGCAAGTAGAACCTGAAACATGTTAAGTTGAAAATATTTTGGGTCAACAAAAGTTGGTGAGAATTACATAGGTTTTGATAATCGAATAAAATTGTTGTGCAATTCATGTGTCATGGCAATCTAGTCCATATGTGAAAACGTACTAGAAGTAAATCGAGTGCATAATCAACCATTGTGACTGTTGTATTGTGATACATCCCATACGCTCATGGTTCACTCGTTTATATTGCAGTAACAAACACCTACGCAACCTTTGTAGGAGGCACGTATCCGGGTGGGATTGTCAGTCCAATAGATCTATCAATGTATACCGTTTGGCTGATGAATGTTTATGCTAGAATTGTGCTTACCCTAGTCATGTTCAAGACATAATGCAACTTAGAAAAACACATAGACACATTGATGTTTGAATTGCATAAATGATGTTGTAACATGTTTCACCCCAAAAAATGGTGATAAATAGAAAAGGGGCTATGTAAAACTCACCTTAGCAAAATGTTATGTCTCGTGAAAAAAAATAGAATAATGTGTTGTGAATGTATGCGAGGCGAATCCCAAAGACTCAACAACGTAGCTAGTCCAAATTGAAGAAAACGAAAAAGAAAGAATATCAAGCTTCCAATTCGCCAATTACAAGAGCTTATAATCAAAGCTTCAATTGTAGAAGTAATAGACTATAGAAGAAAGGTATGAGGGAAAGTTTAATCGGATTGAAACAATCGATTTAGAGGTGCAAAGTATAATGGGTCATAGGTGGGTTTTTATACTAGTTTTGGATTCAATTAGCCATTAAAATTGGTCAACACCATAAAGTAAGGTTTTATGATGAATTGACTATTTGACTAAGACTTTGACTATTACTTTGACTATTTGACTCAAGGCTTTAAAAAAAAAAAATCTTGTATGTGAAAAAAAAAAATTTAGAATCATATTATTATTATTATTATTTATATACATTTATGTATGTATATAAGTTGTGAGTTAGGATAAATAAAGACTTAGGCACATTTGTATAATATTAATGATAAAGGTGTAATAAAAAAAAATATATATATATATATATATATATATATATATATATATATATATATATATAAGGGCTTTTTATGTATTAAAATTTTGGGGAAAATTTTGCGATGTTACACCTTGATCGCCGCACCGTCATGATTTATGCTTGACCGGTCCTCACAACCTCACCAACCACCTGAACTAAATAGTAGAACGACGCCTAGCAAAAGGACGACTTGCGTTGACGATTCTACTTACCCAGGGATGGGTGATTGGAGGACTACTTTCTTGATGGAACGTCCGGATAATCTTCTAATGAAGGAAAGAGCCTTAATGGACTCTTCCTAGTCAATTCATTCGATATAATTCTTGTCACCCTGGTCGGAAGCTCGGAATCAGAGGACACTTGGGGAACCATGCAGGGCAAATTATTATTACGGGTGCACATGTAATCATAATTTACGGTGCATGGGAATCTTGGTGAACACTAGTGTTAGGATCTGAGTTTGATTGTTTTGATTGTTTAAGTAATAAGAGTAATGAAGGAAGTGAATTATAAATGGAAGGTGCAGCGGAATGATAAACTATAAATCAAAACAAGAGAATAAACGTTTTTCAATCGAATGCTTTCATATATCAAATGATTGTAAGTGCATTATTCATATATGTCCCCAGCTAGTGATCCAGTACTGAATGTCGAAGGTTCGGATAATCAGAAAAACGACCAAGACTTTAGCTTGAAGATACATTCGACCTGTTGGATGGTCGAATGTAGTTTGTATTTGGTCGAATGAAGATTGATTGGAGTAGAAGGCTTCATTCGAACCCTTAAAGGGTCGAATGTGGAAAAGTTCCACATTCGACCTAATCATAAGGGCGAAGGTGGAAGGCTATATAAAGGGAAAAGATTGTTATTTTAGAGAGAGTTATCATTTGGAGCTTTTCCCAGTTTGTGTGTGTGATATTCTCTGTATTAGGTCTAGGTTTGAATCTGTAATTGTTGATATTTTGATCTAATACACGAGTAAAGTTATGGAAATTGCTCGGTGATTCGTTATCTGTTTTCATCACGATCATTTACATTTATTTCTGAATCATTTTGCACAATCGGAGGGGATTCCGCACCCTACGGTTGGTATTCGTGAGATCACGGTTCGTGTTTACGATCCTAAAACGAATTCTCAAGTGGTATCAGAGCATAGGCTCGATTCCACGATTGCAAATTGATCTGAATTGATGAAAACAGATTAGAATTCTGATTTAAAGATCAAAACCCAAGAAATTTTGAAGCTTTTCATAAAAACATGGTTTTTGATTAAATTGGAGTTGAATTTGATGTTGTTTTAAAAAATCCTTTCACAAATGTTTGTCTAAATTCAAATCCGCATAAAACCTATCAAATTTCAATACATTTGGTGAAAATTTTGTCAAAAACAGATCAGATTCGTGTTCTTGAGGTTGAAGATGATGAACAGACCTGAAACGGTCAAATGTGAGATTTGAGGGTCGAACCTAGCCTTTTCTGGTCGAACGTGGAGTGTATTTTGGTCAAACCTAGAAAGTTTTAGTGTGTTGTTGCTCACTTGACCATCAGGTGTACATTCGACCAATCGAGTGGTCGAACGTTGGTTTAAACGGTCGAAAGTGAACTGAGTTTGTTATTTTCTACATTCGAACTTTATCAAACGGTCGAACGTGGACTAATTTTCACATTCGACCACACGACATTTGAAAAGGGTCGAACGTAGAATCTGATTTTCAAAGATTTTCATTCTTGAGGTCGAACCAAAACAGATGTACATTCGACCCTTGTAAAAGGTCGAATAAGACTGGTTACTTCTACATTCGAACCTACGAATTTTTGGATAATATTTTTCAAATTTTAAGGTGTAAAAAATTTCGAAAAAAATTTTGAAATAATTTTTGTTGAAAAATGATGAATTACTTGGCTATGTCAAGAATTGATGATCAGATAAAAGCTGCAATGCAACAGAAGCTAACATGGGAACAAGTTATTGCATCTAAGATTCAACAATCTGTTACACGACCAGCTGTGCAACCAACTGATAAAATGGTTAATGTGAATGAGTGTGTTAAACAAGTGGGGAATGATGATTCAAGTGAATTGTTAGAGAGTGATTTGAGTTCTGATACGAGTTCAGAAATGAGTGAATCAAGAGGAAGTGATACATCAAATGTTGATGGCAATTCTGAAAATGGTAATAATGCAAATGATGATGTAACTTTAAAATCTGAATGTGCTAACTGTTTTGAGTGTGTCAAATTGAAAAATGAAGTGCTGAAACTTCTTGAGGACAAACAGAACTTAACAAATAAACTTGAAAGATTTCAAACTGAAAATAAAATTTTGGCAAATAATGAAGGACATTTTTTGAATAAAATTGAATCTTTTAAGAAAGAGATTTCAGAATTTCATAACATCATTTCAAAGAATAATTCCACATCAGAGTTGGAAATCACAACACCTTGTGTTGTTGATCCTAATTCTGAGGTGAAATCAAAACTTGAAGTGAAAAATGAAAATGTGGTTGTCACTTCAGAAACTGAGTCTGAAGAAAAATCCATATTCAAGTTTCCTAAAGGAATTGAAGGATCCTATATGTTGGTAGGACAAGACAAATTGATTTTCAATAAAGATTTTCCAATTGATAATATCGAACAATCATTACTTAAATGTATCTTTGTCGATAATAATGATTTGATAAATCAATTTAGAAATCAATTTGATCATTTACATTTTGAATTCAGTCCTAACCAACATGAGAATAAAAAGGATCAGCCTGGGAACAAAAAGAAAAATCCTAGGGCAAAAGGACCAAAACCAAACAAATCGAAAGGCAGTGATCAGATGAAAAATTTTCATCAATGGAATTCAAGAGGTTTTTCATCTAGATCACATGATTTTGATAATTATCCAAGTCACTCTCGATTTGATGGTTTTTGGAGAAACAACTCACCACAGTATTTTCATGGTTATGTTGAATGGAGAAGCTGTTTTGAATGTGGTGAAGTTGGTCATATTGCTGCTCATTGTCCCTACTGGTATTGGGATGAAGGGTATGCATGTGATTTTGTGGAATATAGGTCTTGTTATAACTGTGGAAAGTGTGGGCATTTAGTTACTGCCTGTCCGTATGTTAAACAGAAAAAGACCGAAGTGAAATTTGCTAAAAATTCAGGCAATGTCAAAAAGTCTGTATCCCCAAAATCAATCAAGAAACAAAAGGGAAAACAGGGTGTGTATGACAATCGTAACAAGATTGCCTTGAACAAAAATGTAGATAGTGAACGGGTTGCTAAGGTAATGAGGAGTTCTAAGGCTAAGCCTAAGAATAACTCTAAACCTGGACCTTTATCAGTTAAGTCTGAGAAGGTTCCAAACAAAGTTCAGAAGCAGGTTTCAAATGAGAAATCTGAAAAGTCAACAATCAAAATGATTTCAACAAAATTAAAAATAAACTCTGAACGCGTTTGGAAACCCAAATCACTTTCTAAATCAATAGCAATTTCAACTTCAAATCAATCCATTGAAAAACCAATTGATTTTTCAAAAGGAGAATGGATTGATGTTCCGAGGATTGATGACCTTGGACGACCCATCATTAAGAAGGGATGGGTGTCTCTCTCGTGGTAATTGTTTAACAAGTGTGCAAATTGTTCCAGACAGACCTATTAGTTATCTTTTGATAGTTGATAGTGGAGCA
This sequence comes from Ambrosia x helenae, assembly GCA_030844895.1. Classification (NCBI taxonomy): domain Eukaryota; kingdom Viridiplantae; phylum Streptophyta; class Magnoliopsida; order Asterales; family Asteraceae; genus Ambrosia; species Ambrosia x helenae. Next base: position 18,776,760 of record CM061233.1, on the reverse strand, counting down.
TCTGTATACAAGCTATTTATTGGAGAGGTGAAGGTCAAAGAAGGGATATTGAAAAAGGAAAACATGATTTCAAAAGAAAGGAGAGTATTTGTCATCTGTTTCCTACCTGTGAAGTCGGAAAACGTTGCAATTTTATGCAATTGCTCTTAGGTTTTGGATGTTTACAACAGATGCGACAAAACGGTTTATTCTAAACTCTCTTATCTTTGTTAATGGCTTTACTAGTTGAAATAACAAAGCGAGTCAAGTAATCTGAGTGGGAAAATGGTTTTTAAAACTGAATAAGTAAACCTCATCGGATATCATTTTATTTTGTTTTTCTTCAAAAAGTTTAAAAAAATCCAAAAATATGCTTATTTTAAGATTTTTAGGGGGAGAACATTTCAGAAAAATCAAAATAAAAAATTAGAAAATCCAAAATGAGTTTTCCTGGAGAAAAAGAGGAGATGATAGTACATCAGTGGATTGTCAGACTACTCTGAAAACAAAATGTATGAACAAACTTTGAGTAGCCACTACAATTATATATTGGTAGGCTTGAAATCAAAGGTTAAAGTTCAGCATGGTGATATAAACCTAAAAACATTGACTGATAATCATGTGGATCAACGTCTCATTGGCATATGGTCTTGGTACCGAAATTTCGTTTGATAGATTGCCAAAATCGGAGGTTTCGGGTCGTTAAATTGTTAGTTATCTGGGGATAGCCTAACTGATCTTTTGTCGTATTAATTTACGGACCTAGATCAGTCAAGGTATCTTAAGAAAAGATCTTTAATGACAAATCCTTAAGTTACCGAATGAGGAACTTAACATGTGTGATGATAATAAAAGATTATCTAATGCATCGTATCAATACTATGATGAAAATCATGTATGATATTAGTCCTCACCCTGGTTGAGTGCATAAGTCACTTTGAAGCATTAATTTGCTGACCTGTCACCGTTGTGCCTCATACCTTGTAACTAACGGATAACTACAGTATAATCACGCGTTACGATGAAACTTTGTGCAATTCTTGATACGGGAATGTGTCGCGTGTGCGGGGACCATAGATTTTTCAGTATCTAATATTACCATAATGTATCTGAAGTGCTGAACAATGAATAATGATTTTGAGTTTAAGTGGACAAACATACTGGTAATGGTTGTAGGATGCTCAATGTCAAAAACAGAAAATTGATCAAAAAGAGTTTTGACTGACTGTTCAAATACTGATATGATCCTCTTACTGGAAGATTCACAAAAATATGTTTAGTTTACTTTTATGCAAATCTATTTGAAAATTCAAAAAGATTTTTGGTGTGTTTTAGCATAAACTTTGAAAAATCAAAATGTTTTGTTTCTACTTTATTTTCGATAACCGATGATGGGATACTTAATGTGAATGCTCAGATACATAAAAATTGAAAAAGACTACAGATTTTCTAGTTTCTGGTGCATATTAAAAATGTTTAATAGTTCAGGGGGAGAACCATTGAAGGTCAAAAGGAATGTGAAGAGTACTTCCGAGATTTTTGTTGTGTCTAACGCTGGTTGTAGTTTGTGCAGTTTTTAGTAAAATTTTCTACATAATTAAACACAACAAATGCACTACTCAAGATTCATCGACAAAGTGTGTAACTGGACAAGACTCAAACCTGAACATCAAGATCACCAGAACAACAGAAACCAGTCAGAGTTTGTTAAAGAAAAGACTGAAGATCGAAGAATTCAAGATTTGATATCTGTCTTCATCTCTGGACCAACAAAAGACAAAGCCAAGATTTCTTGAGTCTGTCTGAGATTTCAAAGCTTATTGCAGAGATAGACAAGAACCTCGACACAAACGTGCATGAAAATGGAAAGTTTTCAATTCGTTCAAGATAATGATTGCAAGACTTGAAGAATTGATAGTTTTCTGATTTGGTACATCACTAGCTAGGTCCAAGGGGGAGATTGTAAGTGCATTATACATGTATGTCCCCAGCTAGTGATCCAGTACTGATTGTCGAAGGTTCGGATAATCAGAAAAACGACCAAGACTTTAGATTGAAGATACATTCGACCTGTTGGATGGTCGAATGTAATTTGTATTTGGTCGAATGAAGATTGATTGGAGTAGAAGGCTTCATTCGAACCCTTAAAGGGTCGAATGAACACCTTCGACCACATGAAAGGGTCGAATGTGGAAAAGTTCCACATTCAACCTAATCATAAGGGCGAAGGTGGAAGGCTATATAAAGGGAAAAGATTGTTACTTTAGAGAGAGTTATCATTTGGAGCTTTTCCCAGTTTGTGTGTGTGTGATATTCTCTGTATTAGGTCTAGGTTTGAATCTGTAATTGTTGATATTTTGATCTAATACACGAGTAAAGTTATGGAAATTGCTCGGTGATTCGTTATCTGTTTTCATCACGATCGTTTACGTTTATTTCTGAATCATTTTGCACGATCGGAGGGGATTCCGCACCCTACGGTTGGTATTCGTGAGATCACGGTTCGTGATTACGATCCTAAAACGAATTCTCAATGATTACAACGATTGTACAAGGACTCCCCCTCAGCCTGATCACTCTGTGATTGTTTGTCTTAGAGAATGTTTTGAGTGATGAATAGAAGAGTACAAGCACTGTTCTATTTATAGACAATCTAAACATCTGATGACCTAGGCTGACGTCACCTAAGACAGTGACCTCTAACAGAATAACAACATAAAACATTTGTTGATACAAATAACTGTTACATTGGAAAACTCTGATAGGTAAACAGCTGATAGGAAAACTCTCATGGTCTTGAATCATCTGTTGGAGCCTAAGTGCTGTTGGCTCCAACAGACCTTTAGTCTTCAGTACTTTGATTAGCAGATGTTCTTTAGCAGTTATTTAGCAGTTGTTATCTATCAGACCTTTGTAACAGCAGTTGTTCCAACAGTTGTTAGGGTACAGCAGATGTTAGGGTCAACAGTCTTTTGGGAGAAGCAACTTGTAAATGTTGTTATTATGAAGGATCAATTGTGTAGTATATTTTGGCTTTCCAATCATCTGTTCTTCTCCAGGTCAGCAGACCCAACAATCTCCACCTAGAACAGATGATGCCAAAACTAAGCTTTATTTTGATCTTTATTCCTCATCAGACTCTCTCTGATTTGCCCTTTGAATTGTAATTCAAAACTCAATGAGAAGAAGTCTTCTGCATCTCTTTCAAGCTCTAAGTTCAGCAATGTTTGGAGATCATCTGCACATAGGCCATGTGCATCATCCATACTCAACTTTTGGGCTTCTCCATCTGATCTGAGTAGAGTCAATTCATGGTTGTCTTTATTGACCTTCCATTTTAGAATTTTTGAATCAGAGGATCTGTTGAGCTGCAAATTTATTTTTGATGAGTTTGGTGATGGAGGTCTCCCAATGAGTTTCCTGAGTTCTTCAGTAGTGGGATCAGAGAAATAGTGTACTTGATTGAAGAGGCCCTCTTTTACAAAAGTATCAGCAAACTTCTTCTGTTCTTCTTCAGACATTTCCTTCTGTTTCTTGAACTGTCTCTTGGCAGCAACAGATAAGTTAGAAGTATCAAGCAAGCTGTCAAGTGTAAAGGCCTGTTGAGGCCTCTTCATCATTGGAGCATCAGAGTAGATTGGTTATCTGGGCAGTGTAAGGTCTTTCTTTCTATTCTCTTCCAATTTCTTGTATGTTTCAACCAGCCTTAGTCAGCCCATCTTGCAACTGACTTCATCTCCCCATATTTGGCAGCCACAATCTCCTCTCTCATTCTTTTGAACTTTAAAGCTCTGGCTGGATATCCGCCTTTCCTAAAATCAGGGGCAGAGACCTTTGCTGGGGGATTCTTAGCCATTTCTTCAATTCTCATTAGTTCTTCTTGAAGAGCATGAGTGGTCCAACCTGCAAACTGTTTCTTGTTTGCTTTGTAGGGCATGGTTGCCAAGATTTATTCAAGAAGAGATTCCCTAACCACCCTTTCCAAATCACTACTGAGAGGCATGGTAGACATGGAGTTGCTCAGGGTCTTAGCAAAATCTTTAATCCTTCTCAGTTTGCTAAGCTCTGCTGAATGGATGCCCTGAGCAGTCCTGTCATCTTTCCCTTTACATCTCTCCTTGATGATTAAATCTGCCTGTTCAGTCTTGAGTTTAAGATATTGATCTATGTTTTGAGGAGCAGGAAAATTTGGAGGAGATGGGAAAGATCTTTCAGATGGATGTTCAGTATTGTAGAAGGATTGCATTTCCCCTTGAGTAGATCAAGCTCAAGAGGATACTGAACAACCAATGGTGTGATGGATGGTGGTGGTCTGTGAGAAGTGAATTGAGAAGTGTGTGGTGAGTATGATGAAAGTGGGATGGCTGATATAGGTGTAGGCTTGGTGGATGAAGTGGGAGGTGGTGATGTTTGTATGTTTTCATCTTGTACTACAAAGGTTGATTTTCTCTTCCTTTTGTACAAGATGAGTGGTGATGGTGGTGTTGCAGCAGTGGTTGTGTTAACATCTGTTGGCACTTGTGTAGGACCAGCAGATGTTTGGGATTTGTGTGGTGAAGTGGTTGTTTGTGGTGTATTGGTAGTCGTGGTAGTGGGTTTGGTTGTTGGTTTAGTGGTAGGTTCAGTTGTTTTGGTGGCATCAGTGGTTTTAGTGGCAGCAGTGGTTTTGGTGGCAGTTGTTTTTGCAGCAGCAGTTTTGGATGGTGGCTGTCTGATGTGTTTTGTAGGCATTTTCTTCCTTTTAGAGGAACCAACATCCTCAACTTCCTATTGTTGCTCTTTCATTCTTTGCACCAGAGCCTCTGTTTTGCATTCTATTGTGTCAATCCTCTTTTGCTTCTCTTCAGCAGCCTTTTCAGCATTGACATTAGCAGTTTGATCAATTTCTTTTGCTTTGCCTGCATTAACTGCTTCAGCATTAGCAGTGGATTGAACATTAGGATTGGATTGTTGTGCTGGTTCAGACCCTGGTTTTGTTCCAAATGGCTTTAGCTTTGGTAGTCTATCTCTGCCACTCTCCCCCTTTTTGGCATCATCAGCTGTGAACTCATCATCATTTTCATCGCTCCTGATGGTTGTAGGGGCAGAGCCAGTGGTCTTCAGCAGATGGTCTTTGATGGCTTTAATATCTGCTTGGGTATCTGTGTACCTAACATCTACCATAATTCTGATCTGAGCCATGTAGGTTTCATGTGTTTGATTTGCTAGTTTTCTATGAGCTATGATGATGGGGGAAACTGATTTCCATAGCTCACTAGCAATCTCTTCGTTGGATGGTTGACTTTTGGTTAGAGCAGCCAAAGATCCCATAATTGTCTTGAGATGTGATTTGATATCAGCAACAGAGGTTTCAATGGAGTTGACTCTAGCCGTCAATTCTTGGTATTTTAACCCATCACCTAAATTAATAGGATCATCTGGATTCCTACCAGTGGTAGTTGTATCTGGTTCAGTCCTAGGAGGTGAGTCCATAGAATGAGAACCAGATGCCCCTTTGTCTTGGTTCTGGGGATTTCCAACTGGTTTTGGGGTCACTATAGTGGCCTCATCAGTTGTTGCCTTCAAGGAAGTCTTAGCTATGTAACCACTGTCCTGTTGTGAGACAATGGTCTCTACATCAGTAGTGATTGCTTCACTTGAAAATTCACCTAGAGTTTCATTTAACTCCAGGGGTGTAACCTCCTCTGTTCGTGGGATAGCTGATTGATTTTCCTCAGTCCCAGTTACTTGTTGGTGTATACTCTCACTGATGGGTAAAGGAGAGGAACTGGGAATGTCCTGAGTTTTATCAATAGCTTCGAACAATGGTTGCATTGTTGGAAGGACATGTAATGGTGAAGGTGGAGGGGTGAAAAGAGAAGTAGCCCTGGGAGAAGGGCTTATGATCATATGGTCAAGTGACTCATATGTCTCATGATGTGGTTCCCTTTGGCTTACAACATGATTCTTTTGTGAGGATTCATGAGGAGTTTGTTCAGGTTGAGATATATCTAACTGTTGTGAGGAAGTAACAACAGTGGTTTCTTGTTGCTTTTGTGTTGCAACAGGGTTTTCCTCTGGTATCTCATCTTCCAGAGGCCCCTTTTTGGGTTTTGTGGTGGTTTTTGTAGATGGACGTTTTCTTTTGGAGGTGGCTGGTGTGGGTTGCATAGCACTGTATGTAGTGACATGATCACCAGGAGCAGTGGGCTCAACAACAGAGGTTTGGGCAACAGTTGTTGTCTTAGTCCTCTTTGTTTGTGTTTTTGAAACTTTAGTTTTTGACACTTTTTCTTGGGTGTTTGAACCCAACATTCTTGTAAAAGTTTCATCAGTTAGACTCTTCATTTGAAATGATTTACCCTTTTTAAAATCTTTTTCAGGTAAAACCTTTTGAAGGATTACACTTAAAATTCTTGGGTATATCAGAAAAGCATTATTAGACCCAGATTTTATGGCCTTCACATTTGATACTAAATCCAAGAACAGGCCTTGGGATAGATTGAAGTCAGATTCTGACAACATAGCATATCCCAAGTACTGAATTCTCAATGGGAGTTCATGGAAGGAAGTGGATTTAGCAGAGACACAGAGAAGGAGTGTATGAAAGAAAAATTTCATGACTGGTGGGAAATTTTTTTTGAAAAGAGTTGACCCAGTCATTTGTGAATCACAACCCTTTTCCTAAAACTCAGTGTGAAGTTCAGCATTAGGGAAAGAGTCATTACCAGACAGGTCATTCAATGAGAAGGTTGTGGATATCAGTTGGGGGGTAACGGCGATATTTGTCTCTCCAATTTTTGAGATAATGGTTGTGGGCTTTTTGTCCTATAAAAGAACCTCAGCATTTAACCAAAATTCTTGCAGAGTATCGAGGAAGATGGGAGCATCAGCGGTTAGTATTGTCAGGTATTTGGAATTGAGAATGATGTCGATGGTGGTATGGAATGGGACGTTTTTATCTGTTTTGACCAGATAGGGAAGGTAATTGTGGGTGGCTTTAGCTTGAAAATCCATTGTAATGGATTTCGAGTGTGAGGATGAGAGGAATTAGAGTGAGGGTTTGAGGTTGAAGAAGGCGGTTTCAGTATTTTGAATACAATGAGACAGTGTAAGAACTGTTGTGGTAAAACAGGGTTTTTATAGCCTCTGGTGAAACCGCTGATGTGGCCAAAACTCTGCTTTGGAGAGCAGATGTGGCAAACATCTCGTGGCATACAGCTGTTGCCAAAGGACTGATGCAAACAGCTGTTGTCTTACCAAAGTGCTGATGCTAACAACACTTTTTTTTTATATATATATATATATATATAAAGGTTCCGGTACAAAAGATGAAATTTGTAAGAAGGATAAGAAGGATTCTCATGCTGACACGTGACGGTAGGGTAATTTAAGATTAAGGGTACTATTGTAACCACACATATCATTTAATATTTTTATTTTTGGTGGTTTTAATTTGTGAGATTTTTAAGGATTGAGTTAAGTTTATCATTTTTTTTTACTCCAATAACCTCCTGCGATATTTCTTTTCATTTTTTTCGTGTATTTTCTTTTGATTATTATATTTTATTTATCAGATGATATTCATGTGATTTTTTTATAGTTTAATGTGTTAATAGGAATATGATTTCTAGAGTTGTTTTTTCCTCCAACGTTTAGGTATTTTATTATATTTTTTACGTTTTATTTGTATATAATATATTTCCTTAAAGAATGAATGATGGTGTTATATGTAGAATAAATTCATTCGAGTGTGTTTTATCATCATCGTCTTAACAATCTAGTGTGTTTTATCAACTTGTGTTTTTAACACCATTTGATAAACAAAAAAACACTATTTTGGATCAACTTTGTGTTTTAACACCATTTGATAAACAAAAAACACCATTTGGTTCAACATCGTCTGCATTCATTCCAGTGTGTTTTATCACCATCATCTCAACAATCCAATGTGTTATAAAACTTTGTGTTTTGAACACCATTTGATAAACAAAAAACACAATCAGATCAACTTTGTGTTTTAACACCATATGATAAACAAAAAACACATAAAGAAAATTTCTTTGAATATAAAACACACAGATTAAAACGACATACAATACACCCTATCAAATAAATTTTAACATGTTATATTAAAATATATTTGATATTGACAACAATAGAATAATCGACTATGGTGAATTTATTTCTGCAACTATACACTTGAAGAAATTGGACCGAAGTGTGAAGTCTTTTATTACTGCATGTGGACAACAACCTCCATGAAATTATAATATGTGTATTAGGTGACAAAATGTAGGCCACACATGTGTCAAGGGATGAATGAAGGATTGTATGATGATGACTCATGCATCGCCCCATCATCCGGTTCGACGGTTTGTAGATTGTTTTTGTAAGTTGTTTGATGATTTATATAGGTATGTTTTGTAGCTTTGATGTTGATGAGAGAGGGGAAAATAGAAAGAATCGTAATAAAAAGGAGAGATAGAGAGAGAGATAGAGCTTAAATGAAGGAGATATTTAATGAGTATTTTTTGTGTTTTGACAATTATACCCCAACAACTTCCAATTTATTAAATAAATTACAACACAATTTGCAACTTTGCCATCAATTTAATCTCAACCTTCCATCAGCATGATCTAAAGGACACAATTACTTCTCACCCTTCTCACAAAACACACCATTTGTACCCTAACCCCACCCTATATATATATATATATATTGGAAACAGTTGTTTTATCTGATCAGACGTTTGAAAACAGATTTTTCAACCAAACAGTGGTTGTTTTATTTGATCAGATGTTTGAAACAGATTTTTCAACTAACAGTGGATAGAATGGATGAAACAGTGGTTGTTTTATCCTTACCAGATTTTTCAACCAAAATGCTATTTTTAAGGATGAAATTTTGATTTTCTGAAACATTTTAATGTTTTTATTTAAAACATTTTTGTTGTTTAGTCCATGTTTAGCATACGAATTCTAGAAATCAGATTTGCAAAGGTAGATGTGTCTAAAGCTTTTGTCAACGCATTTGCCAACTGATCCTCTGTTGGAACATGGTGCCGAGAAATCAAACCTTTTTCATAGCTATCTTTGACAAAGTGATGCCTAATGTCAATATGCTTTGTGGATGAATGAGAGACTGGATTTTTGATGATATTTTTAGCAGCTTGACTGTCCAGCATGAGTGGAGTCCTTAGTGCAGTTATACCAAAATCCAGCAGTTGATTTTGAAGCCACATGAGTTAGGCTTTGCAGCTTGCAGTAGCAATGTATTCAGCCTCTGCAGTTGAAGTTGAAACAACTGCTTGCTTTTTTCTTTGCCATGAGACTAAGGCATTCCCTGGAAACTGGCACCCTCCTGATGTAGACTTCCTTGTGGTGTGACAGCCAACAAAATCACTATCTGAATAACCTGAAAGCTCAATGTTTCCATTAGCAGGATACCAGATACCGAGTGTGGGAGCACCTTTTAGGTATCTGAATATCCTTTTCACAGCAATAAGGTTTGACTTTCTAGGTGAGGCCTGGGATCTTGCACAAACACAAGTGGCAAACATAATGTCTGGCCTAGATGCAGTTAAGTACAATAAAGACCCAATCATGCATCTGTAATGTGTCTGGTCAACCAGTTCATCCTTGTCATCAATAGTGAGTAGCTTGGCTGTGCTCATGGGTGTACTACATGGCTTACAATCATTCATCTCAAATCTGGTTAACAAATTTTTCACATATTTGTTTTGATGAATGAATGTGCCATTTTGCAGCTGCTTCACTTGAAGACCAAGGAAGCACTGAAGTTCACCCATAGCACTCATCTCAAACTCTGCTGTCATGAGTTCCCTAAACTCTTCACACATTTTATTACATGTGGATCCAAAAATGATGTCATCCACATATATTTGAACAATCATTAAATCTTTCCCTCTCCATTTTAGAAATAAAGTTTTATCAATTTTACCTCTTGTGAAATCAATGGATAAGAGAAAGGTGGAAATAGTTTCATACCAGGCCCTAGGTGCTTGTTTGAGTCCATACAAAGCTTTGTTGAGCTTGTATACATAATCAGGATGGAATATGTCTTCAAAACCAGGTGGTTGACATACATAGACCTCCTCCTGAATTTTGCCATATAGGAATGCACATTTGATGTCCATCTGATACACCTTGATGTTGTGGTTGACAGCAAAGGCTAGGAAGAGTTTGATAGCTTCTAGCCTAGCTACAGGAGCAAAGGTTTCATCATAGTCTATCCCCTCTTCTTGTCTGAAGCCTTGAACCACAAGTCTGGCTTTATTCATGACAACTATACCCCTTTCATTAGTTTTGTTTTTGAAGACCCACTTTGTGCCAATTGGACAAACATCCTTTGGCAGTGGTACAAGTTCCCATACTTGTTGTCTTTTAAACTGAAGGAGCTCTTCTTACATGGCTTCTACCCAAATGTTGTCTTTTAGTGCCTCTTGGTACTTGACAGGTTATGTGAGAGATAGAAAGCATGCAAAAAGACAGATGTTTGAGGATTGGCTTCTTGTGAGCACACACTCTCTGATGTTGCCAATGATTTGATCTGGTGGATGAGCTCTTAGGTAGATTAAATCTCCCTGATATGGTACGATGGCATTTTGAGGTGAAGGACAGAGGTTTGGTGACTTTGTTGATGTAACATATGTTTGCACTTCTGTAGTACCAACAGATGTTTGAAATGGAGGTGGGGGAATGGGTCCAAGTGGTGTGAAATTGGACTGACTTTTGTCAACAGAGGTTGGACTTTTGTCAACAGATGATTTAGCAGTGGATGAAGTTGGTGAAGCAGTGGTTTGAGGGTAAGACTGGCCAACAATGGTTGACTCAGCTGTGGCAGAGTTTTGATAGGTGTTTTGAACAGCTGCTTCCTCTGATACAGAATAGACTTTATAGTGACTTGGAATCACAACATCTGTTTTGTAGTCTTGTTGTGGAGATTGTGGAATACCTGCACTGTTACTTTTGACAGTAATATCTTCAAATTTGAATTTATCTAAATCAAACAATTCAACAGGATTTGCTGGGATTTTTAAGGATGAAAGTTCATTGAACTTTACATTCAGAGTTTATTCTATTGTCTTGGTCCTTGTGTTAAACACTTTGTAGGCCTTGGCAGTAGAAGAATATCCCAGAAAATATTCACAGTCTACTTTGGCTGCAAATTTTGAAATGGAATCTTTAAGATTTAAAGTGAAACATGGGCAGCCAAAGATTTTGAAAAATGAGATTAGTGGTTTGATTTTGAACAGAATTTCATAAGCAATCTTTTGATGTCTTGGGTTGATTAAAACTCTGTTTTGAACATAGCAAGCAGTGTTTACAGCTTCTACCCAGAAGGACAGTGGCAAACCAGAATCTGCTAGCATGGTTCTTGCAGCCTCAATAAGAGTTCTATTTTTCCTCTCAACCACCCCATTTTGTTCTCGTGTTCTTGGAATGCTGTACTGCCTCATAATTCCTGTTGACACACAGAAGTCATCCAACTCCTTATTTTTAAACTCTGTTCCATTGTCTCTTCTAAAGACTTTTACTGGCAAGTCATATTGTTTTTCAACTTTGGTGACAAAGTCCTTCAAGATACCTGCAGTCTCATCCTTAGAGTGTAAAAAGTAAGTCCATGTAAACCTAGAAAAAGCATCAACTATGACAAGACAAAATCTTTTTCTTCTTAGACTCATGATTTTAACTGGGCCAAACAAGTCAATGTGCAACAATTGTAGACATTGACTTGTTTTGGACTCATCAATGGATTTGTAAGAGCTTTTATGTTGTTTTCCTTTTAGGTAGGAAACACAATGCTAATCACATTTGAATTATTTAGATGGTAAACCTCTTACAAGACTTTGTTTGGAGAGTGAGTTGATAGTTTGAAGGTTGGTATGACCCAGTCTCCTATGCCACAATTATGTCTCTTTAGTGGAGGCAGCAGAAAACAGACAGACATTTGCCATAGGATTGTCCTTCAACATATCAACTACATACACATTGCCACTCCTATGAGCAACAAGTTGTGCTTTGCTCTCAGCAATGATGGTATCAATCTTTTTCACCACTTCTGGCCCAATAATCTTACAAGTTTTCTTAGTGAAGAATGAGCCATAACCTTTGTCACTCATTTGTGATACACTAAGAAGATTAAATTTAAGATTATCAATAAGATTGACATTTTCAAACTTGAGTTTCCCAGCCTGAACAGTCCCTGAACCCAACACCTTACCTTTTGAATCATTACCAAATGATATATCACCCCCTCCATGAGCTAAGAAGTCCAGAAGAAGGGCTCTACATCCTGTCATGTGCCTGGAGCCTCCACTATCTACATACCAAAGGCTATCTAGGCAAGCAGAAGCTCCCTGCACATCAGTAATGGATCAGTTTTGGTGAGTCTCCAAAGCCAAGTTGGCTTTGGATGGGTCCACAAACTTTTCAGCCTCAAACTTAGGAAGATGATCAGTAGTTTGAACTAATTATTGAATTAAGTTCAGCAGCTGTTGCTGACCATTTTCCAGTGCTTGAATGTCAACAATTGGTGCAACAAATGTTTGATCACTTCCTGACAGATGATAGTAACCATAGGGATTTCTGTTCACTCTTGGTTTAGAAGGCCTCTTGGGTTCTTCATAAACATGTGACAGATTATGACAAGGTGGTTGTCCATATCCTCTTGGGTACTTGTTGGTGGGTGGAGCATCTGTTACTTGAACATCCCTAGAAGCTGATGTTTCTAGACTTTTGGTAACAGATGTTTGGACTGGAGCAAAAGTCTGTTTGGGTTTTCCTTTTGAAGTACTCACCACCTGACTTGCAAGAGTCTTAGCCTTGTACTCTTGTATTTTGACATCAAAATTTTTGAGATACATACACTCTTTGGTTTTGTGATTCTTCTTACCACATATTGAGCATGTGGTCTTAGAATCACACACACTTGTTCCTTTGTTGATATCATATGCTTTTAGAAGAAAACAGTTTTTAGTAACATGATTCTTCTTTTCACAAAAATCACAGAACAAGTGGACAGACTTTTCTTTCTTTTTCCCTTTATCAGCCTTCTTTTCAACAGATGTTGATCATCTGCTGGAAGGACTGTCAAGGGAATGACCTTTGCCTGTGGTGCTTTCTTACCATCAGGGGTTTTGAGGTCAACTGGTTTGAAGTTGTCAAGAGTACCACACTCATTAGACCAAGTAGGTTTAAATTCATATTTTTCAAGTTCAGTGAATGATGAGGAACCTTCTAGTTTTTCAAGAACAATTTTCTTGCCATTAGGTTCTGTGATTTTAATCTCTTAACCGTCCAAATTAGTTGGTACTACCTCAACTAACTTTTGTTCCCTTTTGTCAGTGTTTTCAAAAGCTGGAGCAGTGGTTCCAAAACTAAATCCAAACTTCACATGACTTTTGGTCTGTTTGTTGAGGAGCATCTCAAAACCTTTACATGATTCCACCCATTTTTCACATTCAACTTGGGTGGCCTCAAGCTCCTTTTTACAACTATGATATTTAGTTATCATAGTTTGAAGCTGGTCTTTGGTTATAGTTGCTTCATGTTTTAAGCTGCTTATTTCAGATTCTTTTTCAGTCAATTTTGATTTTAACTCTTTTGAAAGTTTTTCAAAGTGGACTTCATCATCTAAAATTTTCTTCCTAAGGTTTTCATTCACTTCTTTTATGTTAGCAAATGCTATTACACATTTATCTGAACACAGATCTTTTAAGATTTGAGGAGATACCTTAGAAGCAGCCATCAATGCACAATCACACTTGCACTCACAATCATCAGATGCACCCCAGTGATCTGAGAGATTCATAACCTCTTCTTCAGATTTTGTATCTGCAATTACTTCATCAACAATATCATCAGTCACAACATCAGATTCAGTTACCACATCCTCAGATTCAACTTCTTCAACCATAGCCATGAAACAAAAATTTTCTGGTTCATTTTCAGCTTTAGCTACAAGAGCAAAATTTTCATCTGCTAACTCATCTGGTAGACTGCTCCAATCAACAAAGCCTTGTGTGAAGAAACTATGTTCACTGGTCTCTGCAGGGGCAGAGGGTGGAGCAGCAGTCATTGGCACTTGTGCCTGAGCAACAGGTGTTTTGTGACAACCGGCAAATTTCGTACAACGATTAACGTGATTCTAATCATGTTTTAGAAATAATTAACATGGTTTAAGGTTAGTTATGGTTAGTTGAGCTGATATGAGTCCTACGATGTCCTTTTGAAAGTTCGTTGAAGCCTTAATGCCTTTAAAGAAAGACTTCGCGTGTTTAACGTAACGAACTGACATCAGCAAAAATTTGTCAAACTGGAATAACATAAGCTTATTCTATGAAAATACGACACGTATTTACTATCGATGCGATCGAATGTGAAATCGGCGCGGTAAACGGTCAAAAACGCAGCGTTTTGGAGAAACGCGGAGAGAAACTGACGTGGGATTCGAACGTCAAAACGCGTGGCTTTAACCGTTACCGAACTTCCGGAATAATTATTTATTATAAATAATGTTATCGGTTGAATTTCGAAAGTTATCGGATCATTTAAATGAAGGATAACACAACCGAACCGATTAACGCGATTTTAACGCGTGTGCCGTCTTCACGCGTCGGGTGACGAAAATAATTATTGAATTGCTCGGTCTGGTATTATTTATGACTACGAACAAAAACCGAGTCCAGAAGCGATAACGGGCTAAAACGGAGCAGTTGGTACGCGACGTCGGGCTTGAAGCCCCACCCAAAATCCCACCTATATAAGCCCAAAACACCTCCAATCATCCTCATTTTCCACATTTCTTTCTCTCTCTAACCACCAACACTCTCTCCACTCTCTCTCTCTCTAGAATTTCCGGCGGCCGGCCGGCAGCATTCCGGCAGCTTCCGGCGGCTATCCGGCGGCTGTCCGGCGACTTCCGGCGGCCGTCCGGCGGCTTTTTCCGGCGCGTGACACCCCCATCCCCACTAATTTCGGTGCCCCGAACACGATGGTGAAGGCCGTTTTCCCTAAAACGAAGCGGTTTGAACGTTGGTACCATTCCGGCGACTTTTCCGGTAAGCTCGTTTTTAGTTTTCTTTGTACAAACGTTTAGATCGGGTCTTTGGGGGACTCCTCACAAGTTTTCACGGAATTTCGTTCTCCGGCCATATTCCGGCGAGCTGTTTCCGGTTGTTTGCGAGTTCAGGAGGGGCCGGAGTGGGTTTTGGTCGGGTTCCGGTGGCACGCAGGTGAAGGACGGATGGGGGTAGTGGTGGTCCGGCCACGGCGCAGGTGGTCCGGCCACGGCAGTGGTGGTCCGGCCACGGCGCAGGTGGTCCGGCCACGGTGGTGGGGTCCGGCGGTGGTGGGTCTCGGCCAGAAATGGGCTCGGTGTTGGTTGATGTCCTCGCTTGATGTCCGGGTCAGGCCAGATCCGGCTCGGTTTGCGTGCCGTCTTCAAGTTCTAGTCGTGGGTCAAGTATGGTGCTCTCGGGTAGATCCGGTCAGATTCGGGTTGGTCAACCCGGTCAACTGATGGTCAACGGGTCAGATTCGGTTCGGTCAAGACCCGGTCAACTCAGTGAACTTCGGTCAAGCGTTTCGGTATAACTAATTAGTGATTATTTCATTATTATTTGCACATATATATTCCTAAAATATATAAATATAAACGACTAACTCGCTAACGAACCGATAAAAATATTAACGAAAAGCATTATGAGCTAATATTTGTGTATTAGTCGTGACTTGCGTTGTTGTTGGACTAAATTGATGGACTACACGTATATATATATATATTTATATAAACAGTATGATTTATATAATAGTCACAACGTATAAAGTCTCGTGGATTAGAAATGCGGATAAATATAATGTCGTCTTTGTTTAGGTGTTGATTTTGGGAAATTGTAGACAACTTGTGTTGTCTGGTTTATACCAAAAACAGAGGAAACTCTGCCGAAATTTTTATAAATCCGAAGCGCGACAAGTGTGACATTATTGTTCGTTCTTATAAATAACTTTCCAAACGTTTGACAAGTGTAGTCATATACAAAATCACGACGTTTTGACAAATATTATTTGTAACAATAATAGTCTATTCCGAGAAATATTTCAAACAAATATATAGTCTTTTGTTACCAAGCGTCAAGTATGACGAGTTTTTAAAGGTTACTTGGTAACTAAAATATGTTGTTGTCGGATTAAAAGATGTATAAACGTTCGGTTTTAATTGGAAAACCTGTTCATAAGAAGCAAAGTCTTGAGGTTTGTAAGATACCCGGATTCGGGAAAAGAAATAACAAATGTTATTAAAAAGGATTTTAATAACTATATTATATTTCAGCAAGGTATATTTTCCGAAAATAACTATACAAGACGATTACATTATCTGGTTTACGAGACAAACTATGGCTCGGGATGAGTTATACGTTTCGTGATATTAGTCCAACATGGTTTACACACGCAGAGTAACAGGTGCGCGACTTGGGTACTATGCCGTATGTGAACACATGAATTATGGTAAGTCACGATCGGTTCGTCGAGTTAAAACACTTAAAGACTCGGGTTAGTACACACGAGTCAAGATAGTTGAATAAACTATCTTTTAACCGGAAAATAAGCTAGGTTTATATATGATAGACTTTAAGGTGTCCTTTATTGGTACTTAGGGCACGAGGAAGTCGGTCAAAGCTTTGGGCTTTATTTGCTAGCTAAGCATGGAAATTAAGGTGAGTTTCACGGCCCCATTTTACTGTTTTAACTGGGGGAAAGATATGTTTGTCAAAAGTTATCACATGTTGAAATGTTTTCAAGGGTTAAAATGTGATAAGTGGCATGATGAGTACTTGAGTTTTTGGTCGCCACTCGGGGTTGGGTCCTCGCTACTGTAACTATTAATTCAGGTAAATGAAACCAAAGGAATATTTGGATAGTACTATTGGTGCTTGACGAGGCCCACCTCTGGTTGATAGCGTCAACCCGGTAAAGACAAGAGGTGCACGTATTCTGAACTTAAGTCGTTGGGTTCCGAGAAACGACTTGGAGCGGGGCATATTTATTAGTCTTGGTTTGGTTATGGGACTCAGGGGATTGCTTATCAACATAGTTTGTAGGAGCTAGCTACTCCATACAAAGGCCACAGAATGTGCTGGATTTGCACAGGATGTAAAAATGTGCTGGATTTGCACAGGATGTAAAAATGTCGTATTTACGAAACTAAAACCTGTGAACTCACCAATATTTTATATATTGACGTCTTTTTAAACATATCTTTCAGGTAACTAAGTGCTGAACAGGTATGCGGCTAGTACGGTGGAATTTGGGATGTCGGACACTGGTTGGGGGTTTCATCTATTGTTACCATCGGGTTGGGACATAAACAGAAATGCCCCACTTTAAACTTAATGTTCGTGATTTTAAGTAATGTTTGAAACCAGGTATCCCTTCCCGACATTTTAATATAATTATCTTTTCTAATTAAATATAGTTTGTGTTAATCTTGACCTTGATATGCTTTTCGAGCGTCGCGCCACGTGTTTCCGCCATTGGCGTGGTGTGACAGAAGTGGTATCAGAGCCAAGGTTATAGCGAACTAGTATTTTTGAAAAATCTAGACTATAACCGGTTTTGGCTCGAAAACGGAGTTTTCAAAAATAAAACACAACGAAATATTTTTAGAAAAGAAAGAAAATTGTACATGGATTGTACAAGGGGAAATTCCGACCGACTAGCCATATGTGTCAATATATAAAATGTTAGAAAATAAGGATATGAATGTTTAAATTGTGTAGAGATCCGATTTTCTAACTAGTGCTAGTTAATGCATATAAGTAGTACAGATAGCTTGCCTGTAAGGATATCGTCTCACACTTCACTTTAGTCCGCACTTTTGCATCGATTACCGACATCGACAAGCGGGAAGGACAAGCGGTGGTCTACGACGAACTCACCCGCTTACCTGCGGACGGGATGATCGGAAGGGCTAACCTTTATCGTGCTAGTGGACGTTGTCGTGTTGCTAATGTTGTGAAGGCGAAGCTAGTCTAGGTCTTTTATTGTGTGAAATCTCTGTTTTGGATCAGGAAGCTCGGAACTAGCGGGCACCAAAATTACCTGGCAACACCGATTATCATTGCGGGTGCACACGTAATAATAACTTGTGGTGCACGGTAACCTAGGTGGGTGCTAGGGCTGGGGTTGGTGATCACTCCTTGTCTTGTCTATTCTTGTACTATAGGGTCAGTCTTAGCTTTTGATTGGCCAACGGGCTAAAAGGGAGGTCTTGTTGATATCCCTTGATTTCGATCCTCGCAAACTGAATGAGCTTTCTTCAGCATTACCTCTAAGGTACGAACACGGAAGAGCTCGAACGTCTACTTCATATGAGTAGTCTGACGTAAACCCTCGCATCGGATAGGGACAGGAGATGAAAACTTCCTTGTATAGGAGTTGAATGCCTCCACTCAAAGTTCCTCAAAGGAGCGGACATACGAGGATGCACTGCCTACCAATGAGATGAATGATTGGTACGATGCGTGGAATGCTAAACTTGGAACCGAGTGAAGACTTAGGGTGCGTCCCTGCAAAACCAGTGCGTTTTGAGCACAGGACCCTGTGTGGATCAGTATTGAGATTAGTTGCCCGTGTGCTGCTATATTATTACTGTGAGTAAGTCATTCTTGATCTAACACATGCCCAAGTTGTCTTCGAGGGTCAGGCGTTCCTTCCCCTATTGGAGGGCAAAATCGTCCTTGCTGAGTTAATAGGCTTGATCATCTTATCTAGAAGGCATGATAGCCCCCGTCTAAATCAACAATATCGATCGGCAAGATCCTAGTATATTTATTTAATGGGAAAATAAATATATGGTAAAGTGAGCCGAGTCGGGTGTTGAAAACGAAATATCGATCGGCAAGATCCTAGTATATTTATTTAATGGGAAAATAAATATATGGTAAAGTGAGCCGAGTCGGGTGTTGGAAACGAAATGTCGAATCGACAAGACCCTAGTATAATTATTTAATGGGAAAATAATTATACGGTAAAGTGAGTCGAGTCGATGGTCGTAAAATACAATGTCGAATCGACAAGACCCTAGTATAATTATTTAATGGGAAAATAATTATACGGTAAAGTGAGTCGAGTCGATGGTTGTAAAATGTAGTGTCGAATCGACAAGATCCTAGTATAATTATTTAATGGGAAAATAATTATACGGTAAAGTGAGTCGAGTCGATGGTGGTAAAACGAAATGTCAAATCGACAAGATCCTAGTATAATTATTTAATGGGAAAATAATTATACGGTAAGGCGAGTCGAGTCGATGGTCGTAAAATACAATGTCGAATCGACAAGACCCTAGTATAATTATTTGATGGGAAAATAATTATACGGTAAAGTGAGTCGAGTCGATGGTTGTAAAATGTAGTGTCGAATCGACAAGATCCTAGTATAATTATTTAATGGGAAAATAATTATACGGTAAAGTGAGTCGAGTCGATGGTGGTAAAACGAAATGTCAAATCGACAAGATCCTAGTATAATTATTTAATGGGAAAATAATTATACGGTAAGGTGAGTCGAGTTGATGGTTGAAAAATGTAATATCGAATCGACAAGATCATAGTATATTTATTTAATGGGAAAATAAATATATGGAAAGGTGAGTCGAGTCGATTACGGGAAAAATGAAATCTCGACTGACAAGATCCTAGTATGACTACTTAATGGGAAAGTAGTTATATGGTAAAGTGAGTCGAGTCGGAGATAATTTTATCCAAGTCAGTTAATATATATGGAGACATACATATATATTGAATATAGGATCACGACGTGCGTTTTGCGTCTGAATCCGTCATAATACTCGGGGAGTGAAACCACATTTCGGGAGCCGAAATCGTAAAGCGTGTGACTCGTAATTGTCAAGTGTCACGGAACGCTCTGGCTGACATTGAAATCCCCCTCGAAAAGGCAAATAACGGACTACTGGAAGTGGTCACGTTATTCTGTCAACTAAACTTACCCATGGGACGGCAATTCCATTACTCATGTTGCAATGTTGAACGTCCGCTACCCTCGTCAGGACGACGAGACTGGTTGTCTATTTGGGGTGGCAATTGATGCGAAGTGTTTCCCATCAATCCCCATAGATACTGAGACGTTGCGTCCCTTTGTCACGGTGTTTTATAAACTAAGGTTGCGAGATCCACTCGTTATGGACAATGTGACCTGTCCAATCTCTTGTCGTATTCCGATACTCTCACTGCGTGGCTTATCAGGAAGAAAGTTCACTGGCCTCGCTTAGGTGGCAGAGAGGCATTTCAGTTGATGACTATCGGTGCTAGGGCCAAAATAACAGACAAGAGGACCCTAATGGGAAGGATGACACGGCTGAATTGCCAGAGTCTGTATCGTTTTTATTTTATCGTGGTGTCTCGATAAATCATGATCCTTCTACCTCTACTATTCTCGTTGTGACCAATGTTTTTGATACTGGAAAGGATGTAGGTTGGTTACTAGGTCCTATGGATACTATTTATCACAAATCTAATAACTACGATGAGTCTAAGGCTCCCACCGAGCCTAATGTTGCTCCTGCTGTAATTGTTCTATGGCCCAAGCGAATCATGCCATCGTTGCTGAGAGTGTAGCTCATACTGAATGTATTGAGGATGTTTCTATGGCTTATGTCAAGATTCGATGTTGCTATTGTTCGAAGGCTCCTACCAAGATCACTGTCATTGACATAGGCATCTATAAGACCCTTGCCAAGCCGCTATGATCATGTTTGTGTCACGATGGAGTTCGTTGCTGTTAACTCCATTTTCTTTGAGGTCTTCGTTGAACCGCTCGTTATCATTCCCTGGCTCCTGCCAAGACTAATGCTGGCGATGGCTCTCAGGTATGGTTGAGCCTGTCAATGCTGCAGTTGCTATTATTCGAGTGACTTATATCGAGCATACAGTCGTTCTCCCTAAGGACGATGTCGGCTTGATAAGTCTGCTAAATGATGTGGAACCCATCGTTCCCATTCCTTTTATGATGACGGATGCCCTTATTAACCCAATTGTTCCCACCAATGAGCCTAGGGAGTATAGGTTGCTGCTGAGGATACGAATAAGGATTCTATCACCATAAGTGAGCTGAAACGCACCGGGGTGCGTGCTCACCATCATGGAGCTTCATGTAGTTATGTATAGTGGACTCGCTAGGTTGTGCGTCATCCTGCTGTCGTGAATCCATGTTGTGGTGTTACCCCTAGCGATTGTACATCCTCGTAGTTGCACAGTTTTGCCGACCACGTATCCATGTGGTTGCGCTGCATTGACGATGGTGCATTCCTGTTGTTGTGCTGCTCCTGCAGTGGTGTAGCCTTGATGTCGTGTTTCTCTGTGTCATGCGGTTCATGTTGCGATACTACCTGGTTGACATGCTTCTCTGTTGTTGAGTTGTTCACGTTGCGGTGTTGCCTTGTTGTCATGCTTCTTTGTCGTCGTGTTGTTCCTGATGCGGTATTCCGTGGTTGATGTGTTTCGCGGACGTGTTGCGATCATTGTCGTGTTGTCCGTACTGCCGTATTGCACCGTAAACGTATTGCTACAATTGTTGGATTGACTTGATGATGTGATAACATGTCGTTTGATTCACTCTTGGTTCCCTTGGGATAAAGACATTACCCCAAACCCACGTAACCGTTGTTATGTTGCTGAATGGTTGGGTAGTGATGCCATCGATAATGTGGGAATTCGGGTGTCTAACGGACTTTCCAGTAGTCATACTAAGACACTCTAGTCCTAGTGTTAGCACATGTATCTCCCTAAAGTTCAAATCTCGTAGTTGAGTAATTGACCGAATCATGTGTCGACCTCTTTATATGCTCGCGCGTTACGTGAGCATTACCTCTTCAAGATCTAAGGCATCAGTGACGCCATGTCCAGCCTTAACCTTTTACGCGCATTTCTGTCGACTAACCACTCTCGAATCATGTCGGGAGGAAATCCCATGATTCGCACAGGACGAGGCGAGGTTCGTGATAAGGGATTTCGAATACATCTCGAACGTGAAGGAATCGAGTAAATGTGAGCGATATTATGACCCATACCTTTGGGCTAGTAAGAGTTGAAAGACTCAATTTATTATTGCTCATCCCAGTGGATTGTTTAACATCACACCTGCCAACGTGTCATGCCGATGACTACAGGAATAACAGTGTGGACCCACCCACAGCGTGTGCATTGGTGGAGTCCCCGGTACATGATTCGGAGGTCTTATGAAACCCTGAATCTAGAAGGGCATGTAGCATTGTTTACTCTGTGAGGGTGCTACCCTACCGTGATGAAATCTTCGATCAACTCAGCCCTTCGAATGATGTTATCCCACTAATGGTAGGTTTATCTTGTCTTGGTGTCGTTGCGTAGATTCTTGGGATAGTGGAACCCTTTCGACCCTGGGGTCAATACAGGTGTTCCCAGTTATTTTTCAGTAGCATTGCTCGCGCTAGAGCAAAATCCCCTGTCCTTGACAGACACTGTTGGAGACACCAAAGTAATATGAGCTGCCAGGTTAGTGCGTTTAGTACCTGACTAACCAAGATGAGCTCGAAAGCTTACATGTTGCACCCATGCGTGTGACTACCTGAGTCGTTGAATGGGATGCCTTATTGGAAGGCTCAAGACTACTTCTTGTAGGGCGATCTCGGTCGTTTGTTGTTTTAAGTAACGATTTTGGCGCATGAAGCCGTCAAGCCCAAACGTGAGATCTATGCCAGATGCATTCATCTATGACTCAATTTCACCTCTTACCCCGAAAGATCCCGGAAGATGGAATATTCGGCGAGTGAGGATTCCGGGTCAGGACTCCTTTCACTCAGACCTCTGCATAGGATCTGAAGGTCAATTTAAGGGCGTGTGTCCTGTATTGTTCAGAATTGACTTACTAGGTTGCTAACAACGATAGGACACCAGTGCTCGTGAGGCACCTATAGCAGGACAAGCACTGGGTACCCTTGTTTTGGGTGGTTACCAATGCTCTTCTTACCGTCTCGAGGAAACCAACGTGTTGAGATGTTGTCGAGACCTTATCCTTTGTTTGTTGCTGCAACCATATCATGATGATTCATATACATCATTCCCGTGTTGACCAACGTGATGAGTTGATGTGAGCCTCTAGACATTTGTGTTTAAGTCAGCTTAAATCCTTGCGTATTGTGGAATTGTACGGCTGTATGTTGAATATACACTGTCTACTGCCTGGGGAACTGAGGGGTGGAAGTGACGCAAAAACTTTCGACCTCCATCAGTCCATATTAGGCGTCCTAGTACCACTAACCATAATCGCTCATACGAAAAGGTTGTAAGTGGATGCATAGTGGATTTCGGTCCATGTGAGGACACAGGAGTACCATCCGCTACTATAAACAACCTGGAGCGTCCTCGAGAATGTCGACTACTTTGTGATCTGGTAAGATCACCCGATTAGTGAAATTCAACGAGCGAACCTAATGGTCCTGTCGCCTGAGGTGTCCGGTGGCTGTGATGGGACACAGGTAATGATCGATTGCTGTTTGGAACCTTCTCATCCCATACTCGCTTGTGGTTATAATATGAGGCATACGGATAGCCACCTATACTCTTGGAGAGTTGTGGCTAGACACTAGGTGTCAACTTTCACAATATCGGACTTTAGTAGTTATCCTACCTCAGGGTTCGCCGAACCTTGAACGCAAGTCTGGGATACTCAATTTGAGATGAGTATGGATTACCATTCTCGAACGAGTGAATTATTGTCCAAGACGGAAGTGTCCTGTGTGATACGATTGGTGTCGGTGACAAATCAAATTCGTGTACTTCATCGCCGGAATTTCCTATGTGATAGGAATTATCACCCTAGTGTTCGGGGTGTACTGCTCGAAGTCCTCTGGGGTGCATACGTGTACGTCTCTAGTACATTGAAGGACAGATAGAGATGTACACATGAGCTGGCTTGAGTTGTTCGAGAGATGACCAACAAGTCTGGTAGATTCAAATCTTCTTGAATAAGTGGCCAAACCGATCGGGAAGTTGTACTAACAAGGCGTTGGCCTTAGGAACTTCGAATTGGTATAGGACTTTGCTGAGTGTTATACTCTGAAGGGGGTGTTGTTAAGCACGAAAACGGTGATGGAGTGACTTCGCTTAGTACTCCAGTGACTCGGAGATATCGGTTAAAATTGGCCTTGCAACGAACAAGCTCGAACTATCGCAAGAGCTTAGTGGGACTCTTGATGAATCCCGCAGGTCTGGCTTGAGGAAGCATTGTCAATTCCTCGACCGACAGAATTCAGGTTGACGCAAAGCTCTACTATTTCGGGAAAACCGATATTTGTGCCGGATTGCGATATCTAAGAGCTCGGCCGTAGCCGACTCATGACATTGTGTTCGTTAGAACGCTAAGCGTGAACTGGGTTCACGAAGAGAAAGGGGGTAATCGTGTGAGTCGCAAACACCCCGCCCTGTTCAAGGATACTAACGTATCGGATGACTTGAACCGAATTCCGGGACGAAATTCTCTTAACGGGGGGAGAATGTGACAACCGGCAAATTTCGTACAACGATTAACGTGATTCTAATCATGTTTTAGAAATAATTAACATGGTTTAAGGTTAATTATGGTTAGTTGAGCTAATATGAGTCCTACGATGTCCTTTTGAAAGTTCGTTGAAGCCTTAATGCCTTTAAAGAAAGACTTCGCGTGTTTAACGTAACGAACTGACATCAGCAAAAATTTGTCAATCTGGAATAACATAAGCTTATTCTATGAAAATACGACACGTATTTACTATCGATGCGATCGAATGTGAAATCGGCGCGGTAAACGGTCAAAAACGCAGCGTTTTGGAGAAACGCGGAGAGAAACTGACGTGGGATTCGAACGTCAAAACGCGTGGCTTTAACTGTTACCGAACTTCCGGAATAATTATTTATTATAAATAATGTTATCGGTTGAATTTCGAAAGTTATCGGATCATTTAAATGAAGGATAACACAACCGAACCGATTAACGCGATTTTAACGCGTGTGCCGTCTTCACGCGTCGGGTGACGAAAATAATTATTGAATTGCTCGGTCTGGTATTATTTATGACTACTAACAAAAACCGAGTCCAGAAGCGATAACGGGCTAAAACGGAGCAGTTGGTACGCGACGTCGGGCTTGAAGCCCCACCCAAAATCCCACCTATATAAGCCCAAAACACCTCCAATCATCCTCATTTTCCACATTTCTTTCTCTCTCTAACCACCAACACTCTCTCCACTCTCTCTCTCTCTAGAATTTCCGGCGGCCGGTCGGCAGCATTCCGGCAGCTTCCGGCGGCTGTCCGGCGGCTTCCGGCGGCCGTTTGGCGACTTTCCGGCGGCCCTCCGGCGGCTTTTTCCGGCGCGTGACACCCCCACCCCCACTAATTTCGGTGCCCCGAACACGATGGTGAAGGCCGTTTTCCCTAAAACGAAGCGGTTTGAACGTTGGTACCATTCCGGCGACTTTTCCGGTAAGCTCGTTTTTGAGTTTTCTTTGTACAAACGTTTAGATCGGGTCTTTGGGGGACTCCTCACAAGTTTTCACGGAATTTCGTTCTCCGGCCATATTCCGGCGAGCTGTTTCCGGTTGTTTGCGAGTTCAGGAGGGGCCGGAGTGGGTTTTGGTCGGGTTCCGGTGGCACGCAGGTGAAGGACGGATGGGGGTAGTGGTGGTCCGGCCACGGCGCAGGTGGTCCGGCCACGGTGGTGGGGTCCGGCGGTGGTGGGTCTCGGACAGAAATGGGCTCGGTGTTGGTTGATGTCCTCGCTTGATGTCCGGGTCAGGCCAGATCCGGCTCGGTTTGCGTGCCGTCTTCAAGTTCTAGTCGTGGGTCAAGTATGGTGCTCTCGGGTAGATCCGGTCAGATTCGGGTTGGTCAACCCGGTCAACTGATGGTCAACGGGTCAGATTCGGTTCGGTCAAGACCCGGTCAACTCAGTGAACTTCGGTCAAGCGTTTCGGTATAACTAATTAGTGATTATTTCATTATTATTTGCACATATATATTCCTAAAATATATAAATATAAACGACTAACTCGCTAACGAACCGATAAAAATATTAACGAAAAGCATTATGAGCTAATATTTGTGTATTAGTCGTGACTTGCGTTG
This sequence comes from Ambrosia x helenae, assembly GCA_030844895.1. Classification (NCBI taxonomy): domain Eukaryota; kingdom Viridiplantae; phylum Streptophyta; class Magnoliopsida; order Asterales; family Asteraceae; genus Ambrosia; species Ambrosia x helenae. Next base: position 18,750,621 of record CM061233.1, on the reverse strand, counting down.
TTGTTGGACTAAATTGATGGACTACACGTATATATATATTTATATAAACAGTATGATTTATATAATAGTCACAACGTATAAAGTCTCGTGGATTAGAAATGCGGATAAATATAATGTCGTCTTTGTTTAGGTGTTGATTTTGGGAAATTGTAGACAACTTGTGTTGTCTGGTTTATACCAAAAACAGAGGAAACTCTGCCGAAATTTTTATAAATCCGAAGCGCGACAAGTGTGACATTATTGTTCGTTCTTATAAATAACTTTCCAAACGTTTGACAAGTGTAGTCATATACAAAATCACGACGTTTTGACAAATATTATTTGTAACAATAATAGTCTATTCCGAGAAATATTTCAAACAAATATATAGTCTTTTGTTACCAAGCGTCAAGTATGACGAGTTTTTAAAGGTTACTTGGTAACTAAAATATGTTGTTGTCGGATTAAAAGATGTATAAACGTTCGGTTTTAATTGGAAAACCTGTTCATAAGAAGCAAAGTCTTGAGGTTTGTAAGATACCCGGATTCGGGAAAAGAAATAACAAATGTTATTAAAAAGGATTTTAATAACTATATTATATTTCAGCAAGGTATATTTTCCGAAAATAACTATACAAGACGATTACATTATCTGGTTTACGAGACAAACTATGGCTCGGGATGAGTTATACGTTTCGTGATATTAGTCCAACATGGTTTACACACGCAGAGTAACAGGTGCGCGACTTGGGTACTATGCCGTATGTGAACACATGAATTATGGTAAGTCACGATCGGTTCGTCGAGTTAAAACACTTAAAGACTCGGGTTAGTACACACGAGTCAAGATAGTTGAATAAACTATCTTTTAACCGGAAAAATAAGCTAGGTTTATATATGATAGACTTTAAGGTGTCCTTTATTGGTACTTAGGGCACGAGGAAGTCGGTCAAAGCTTTGGGCTTTATTTGCTAGCTAAGCATGGAAATTAAGGTGAGTTTCACGGCCCCATTTTACTGTTTTAACTGGGGGAAAGATATGTTTGTCAAAAGTTATCACATGTTGAAATGTTTTCAAGGGTTAAAATGTGATAAGTGGCATGATGAGTACTTGAGTTTTTGGTCGCCACTCGGGGTTGGGTCCTCGCTACTGTAACTATTAATTCAGGTAAATGAAACCAAAGGAATATTTGGATAGTACTATTGGTGCTTGACGAGGCCCACCTCTGGTTGATAGCGTCAACCCGGTAAAGACAAGAGGTGCACGTATTCTGAACTTAAGTCGTTGGGTTCCGAGAAACGACTTGGAGCGGGGCATATTTATTAGTCTTGGTTTGGTTATGGGACTCAGGGGATTGCTTATCAACATAGTTTGTAGGAGCTAGCTACTCCATACAAAGGCCACAGAATGTGCTGGATTTGCACAGGATGTAAAAATTTGCTGGATTTGCATAGGATGTAAAAATGTCGTATTTACGAAACTAAAACCTGTGAACTCACCAATATTTTATATATTGACGTCTTTTTAAACATATCTTTCAGGTAACTAAGTGCTGAACAGGTATGCGGCTAGTACGGTGGAATTTGGGATGTCGGACACTGGTTGGGGGTTTCATCTATTGTTACCATCGGGTTGGGACATAAACGGAAATGCCCCACTTTAAACTTAATGTTCGTGATTTTAAGTAATGTTTGAAACCAGGTATCCTTCCCGACATTTTAATATAATGATCTTTTCTAATTAAATATAGTTTGTGTTAATCTTGACCTTGATATGCTTTTCGAGCGTCGCGCCACGTGTTTCCGCCATTGGCGTGGTGTGACATGTTTGCACATAGTGAATCTGAGGAACAGTGGTTTGGACATACTGGATGGGAACAGTGTTTGAGGACTGTGCAAAATGAGCAGTGTTTTTCACATTTGGTCCAAGGGTATTATGGGAAACTTGATAAGTGTTGGTCTGTGGCCTTTGATTTGGATAGGTAATCATAGGTGTACCATGTTGACTCCTACATTCCCTAGCAAAATGACCAAGTCTATGACATTCATAACACTTAATCTTTGATTTATCCAACCCCACTTTTGACCTGCTAGTCAACCCTGGAAATCTTCTGCCAGTTTTCTTGTAAAAATTGTTAGTTCTTACACTGAGCAGAGCCAATTGGTGCATAATGTCCATTTCTGCCAAATCATCAGGGTCAAAATACTTTAGGTCATCATACTCAAAGGATATGTTATCAGATGTCTGGATATCACCACCACTTGCTGTAAAAGCATAGTTTGGTGAATAAGAGTCATAGTTAAAACCTGAGTTAAAACCTGAAGTTATGTCAATGAAATGATCATAACTCTGATCCTTATTGTTACCAGGCACCTCATCATGACCCAAAAGTGCTATATTACCAAATACATAATCATCAGACACTTTTCCAGAGTCCTAGAGCTTCTTTTTCTGGTTAAGCTCTCTCTCATAGGTCAAGAGCTTACCATGAAGCTGGGTTAGTGATAGGTCCTTAAATCCAATTGAGTTTCTCATAACTATAGCAATAGTGTCCCATTTGTCTGGTAATGATCTTAAAAACCTATGGTTCAAAGTTGAATTTGGGTAAGTTAGACCAACCAGTTTTAGTTCACTAATGAGACAGTTAAACCTCTTAAATTGTTGAGTTAATGACTCTCCCTTTACATGACTGAATGTTTCATATTGTTGGTTAAGTATTTCATGGTTGTTTTCAATAACCTCTTCAGTCCCCCCAAATTGTTCTTTCAATGCATCCCACAACTCCTTTGCACTGTTACAGTGTAACAGCCCAGCATAGATATCATTGGGTAGAGCCATGGCCACAATACTGAAGGCCTTGGCATCTAACTCAATTTTCTGAAAATCCTGGTCGGAGTAGTTTTCAAGTTTCTTAGGCTCTTGAACCTTGGGATCTTTAGTACTCGGCACCATCGGAACATGTGATCCTAAGATAACCGACTTCCAACTCCCAGTGTTCTGTTGAGCTAGAACATGGCTCATCCGACGTTGCCAGATATTGTATTCAGATCTGACAAGCATCGGTGGCTTGTTGTTCGTGCCAGTGTTATGTGGATCGTGATTGATTGAAGCCATTCTCTGATTTTTCAAAAAACAAAGTCTGTTTAAAAACGGTTGAATCGAAATTAAACTATTACTCTGTTTTCAATCCAACAGACAAACGATATCAATAATTGTGAGCTGATCTGTTTATATTAAATTGATTGGTTAGATCAAATTTAATTGACCAAGCCCTGATAACAATTGTTAGGATCCGAGCTTGATTGTTTTGATTGTTTAAGTAATAAGAGTAATGAAGGAAGTGAATTATAAATGGAAAGTGCAGCGGAATGAAAAACTATAAATCAAAACAAGAGAATAAATGTTTTTCAAACGAATGCTTTCATATATCAAATTATTACAACGATTGTACAAGTACTCCCCCTCAGCCTGATCACTCTGTGATTGTTTGTCTAAGAGAATGTTTTGAGTGATGAATAGAACAGTACAAGCACTGTTCTATTTATAGACAATCTAAACATCTGATGACCTAGGCTGATGTCACCTAAGACAGTGACCTCTAACAGAATAACAACATAAAACATCTGTTGATACAAATAACTGTTACATTGGAAAACTTTGAAAGGTAAACAGCTGATAGGAAAACTCTGATGGTCTTGAATCATCTGTTGGAGCCTAAGTGTTGTTGGCTCCAACAGACCTTTAGTCTTCAGTACTTTGATCGGCAGTTGTTCTTCATCAGACCTTTGATCAGCAGTCGTTCTTTAGCAGTTGTTATCTATCAGACTTTTGTAACAACAGTTGTTAGGGTACACCAGATGTTAGGGTCAACAGTCTTTTGGGAGAAGCAACTTGTAAATGCTGTTATTATGAAGGATCAGTTGTGTAGTATATTTTGGCTTTCCAATCATCTGTTCTTCTCCATGTCAGTAGACCCAACAACTAGGTTTTGAGTCGATGAACACGGTCAATATCGAGTTTTCTAAATTCGTTATGTGGAACTTGCTCTCCACATCAAACGCACGTTGAATAGGGATTTTCTTGATAAACATCCTATGACGCGTAACTCCTCCATGTTTGTCGAAGTTCCTAATGTTTGTTGACGTTGTTTGAGTCAGACAAGGCTTGGCGCCTATGCAAACAAAATTGTCCCGCGCCACGTTAGGGTCTACTCCCCAAATTTCCGAAATCCTCGTTCTCATATCTATTTCATGGTGTTAAGGTTCCAAAAACCATAGAAACAATCAATCATATATAAGTATTCATCAAAACCTAGGCAGCTAAAATAATTAGCCTCTAATCGTCATGATAAAACAAAACAATAAAAAGCTATCAATATATATACAAAATTACATAGGAAAATAGATGTGTTTTACAACACATCAAATATCACCACACTTATCTCTTTTTCGCCCTTGATAAAGAATTATGTTATAGAATCACAGTCAGGTTTACATCTGGTTTCAAAAGATAGGCTACTTAGTTTTAAATCTACTAGTGTGTTGACCACGATTGCAGGTGAACTTGTCCTCTTAAACCCAACCGTCTTTTGAAGAAAACCAAAAGAATTTAAAATCAATATTTACATTTTTTATTGAGATTTAGACATATTTTGCATACCTAACCCAGAGGTTGTCTCAATCAGAGTCACCATCCCCAAGAACGACAGCATGAGCTTTGGCATATTTTTTCATTCTTTTTTCTTGCTTAGCCTAGAGGGAGTTTCAATTAGAGTCACCATCCCCAAAAGAAACCGCCATAGGCCTCAACATATTTTTTCCCAGATAATCCTAGAGAGAGTTGAGTCCAGAGTCGCTATCCCCGGAAACGACACCATAGGCCTTGTCTTTTATATATCTAGCTCAATTTTTTTTTCTTTTTTATTAGAAATTCTAATGGTTTTAAACTTATAACTATGCTCCTTATACTATTATTGGTAGTTTCAGTTTCTCTGTTTCTCCTAGATGATTACCCACAAGGCATCATAACATAATTATTATTCTAACAGTTTTAAACTTATAACTGTGCTTAGTCGGACCTTTTAGGACGTGGTGTGATGTTCGGATCATATTAAATCATCAAAAAAAAATTCATGTTAAAATCCTCAGTTCATCAGGCGAAATTAAGGATCTAACGAAGATGGAGATTCCACGAAGATGCCCTCATCTTCGTGTTGAGGCATCTTCATGCACAGGCATCTTCGCCTAAGGCCCAACTTTGTTATTCTGTATGTTAGAAGGACTTAAGTGTTTTTCGACATGGACATTCGCCTACGACAAATTATGGACATGTCTAATGTTAAAACGTTGAGTGTAGGACATGGCCCAAGACCACGTGAGTTTTACAGTAGTCAGAACAGAACCTTCGGTTTAGCTCCTGGTAGTGGACAAGCCGAGTACTATAACCAGATTTTTTAGTTCTTCCAACGATGCCGCATTCACTATGCTCTAACACAGTCGCCCCAAATCAATTTGCCATACATTCAACAGTTTTGGGACACTACGGAGTATGATTGCAGAGAAGCACCACCGGTCATTCCTACTACCGTCAACAATCATGTGATCTAGTTCTCGGCTGATACTATTCAACGGGCTCTCAGACTTGGCATAGTTGCTCAGGAAGACGGTCCTACCGAGTTTCCAGCTGAAATTAGGATGGGTGCCTTTCTAGGTATGGGGTACTCTGGGATATACAAAAGGATCAACTGACAAAAAGTTATGTTTTGGGCAGTGGAGGTTGCTGATGCATGTTATGATTGTCTGTTTTTCGGTTTGATATGTTATCTTTGGTTTACAGCAAACCATTTTCTGTCTCTTAGATGCATTTGTACTCTTTTGAGAAACAGATCAGGGCTACAGGGAAGAACCATTTTCTGCAGTATGCCAGGTTTATTACCCTTATTCTGAAGTTTCTGATGCCGAACTTGCCAGATATTTAGCCGTTTGTTCATGTTAGGACAATGGAACGCCGCACTCTTGCTGATTGTCACACTAAAAACTTGAGGCGACTGGTACATGAGCGTCCACAGGAGACTCCTTTATTTTGTTTTCTCATTGATCTTACTTATCAACCACCAGAGAATGATGCTTGGTTTGAGGCTCCTGAACAACAACAGTAGCAACAACAACAACAACAACAATAACAACAACAATAGCAGCAGCAGCAACAACAACAACAACCGATTGCTCGAGTTCAGCAGCTCATGATTCAAGAATAAGCGGCTGCAGTGCAGGTATAGGAACAGGTATAAGATGTTGGAGATTTGTTTTTGGAGCAGCTAGATATTGATTTGGACCGCCTATGTCCTTCTGGTATTTTTCATGGGGGAGAAGGCTCCTTATCAGTTTTAGATATACCTTCTTCTCCCAGCAATGCAGCATCCAACAGTGAAGGAAGCGAAGTTGTACCAGACTCACCACAAAGGTCAGTACCTCCTACTGATATTGTGGGTGAGAAGAGAAAGTAGTCAGAGGATGAGACTGACAAAGACTATCGACCAGAAGATTCTGATGACGATCATGATGATGATATCATACCTCTCAGGAAACGCAAAAGGCGTAGAGGTGGTGTAGTGATTCGTGAGTCTGGCTCACAGGTATTATCGGCTACCACAGTAGCTGCAGCACCACAACCACCACCACTATCAGAACCCATAACCACCACACCACTCAGCATTACCATATCACTTATCACTTTACCAGTTACTACTTTAGTCACCATTCTTGGAACAGTTAGTGAATCTTCACTTGGGGTCTCTGCATCTCCAAGTTCACTAACTGCTCCACACTCAGCTCTAGTGGTATGGTTAGTTGGTTCTATGATGTAGAGCTGACGTTATTTGTGATCAAGAGGTATGATGGCATTCAGTATTTTCCACCAAGGGTTAAGTACTTTATTCCTTACCCTTGTTGGAACTTAGAGATTTGGCGAAGAGGGATTTGATTGATCCTTCTAAGGATAATTATGCTATTGGGTTGGAGAGAACGTTGAGGTTTGAGGTCAAGGAAGACAAGTTTAACTACTTTCAGCCGTTGAAGGGCAAGTTGGTAAAGGACTAGACACAGATTGATCCGAGGACAAATAAGCCTTGTTTGAAGGTGTATTACAAGCCTGCTAAGTGTTTGAAGCGGGTTCCCTTGAAGAAGCTACCTCAAGATGATCTGGGAAATCTTAAATGGTGGTATGTAGATAGCGATACAGCAGAAGCCGTGATGGAAGATCAGAATGAAAAGTGCTTGTTGAGGATCTACGATCCAATGCATATTGCTAATCTATCCCGAGCTGACATGAAGAAATTATAAAGGCAACAGATTTACTACAGGGATGATTGGAGACATATGGGTTATCGCTATCAAGGTGTGGTTAATCTTTGTGTGAAGAAGAAGTTTTATGCTGGCAGCAGCTGGCATTTTCTTAAAGACTGAGCTGCGGGTGGAATGACATCTAGAGAGCATTTGTTAAGGGGGAGTTTGTTGATGCATGTTTGTGTGACAAACGGCTCTCTAGATTAGTGTCATTTTTGTTTGGTTGATAAGTTATTGTAACATTCATGTTGATGTTATAAAGCATGCATGATAGTCTTTTGGTTTAACCCTAGTGAACATAGATAATAAACGATAGTAGAAGTCAAGCGAAGATAGGTGTAAGAAACGATGCCTTTGGGCATCTTCGTGTGATACTCATTCGTTAGTATCTTCGCTAGTAGTGGATCCGACCCATGCAAGTATAAATAGCTTGCATGGGGTGTAGGCTAGGGTTGGTTGGTGGAGTGTGCTTGTAATTGATATTATTCCTACCGAAAGTTTATCAATAGAAAACCGGTTTTAAAGTATTTTCATGTGTGTATTGTTTAGTTCGATTCATCGTTTGCATAAACATCTATTAAGGGATTCCGCACCTTGATAGAACTGATCATACTTGTAATCGATCCATTCCACGGACCTACATGCATGATCATTTAAAAGTCACGGGTATCATATCATGGGTCATTCAACACTAGAAACTATAATGGATGGATCCACTCGGGTATTAATTCGTATAAATCTCGGCACGGGAGGGGGTTAAGAACCAACGTTCTATCACCGTCAAAGTGATACCATAAAGATTTACTATAATATTTGAATAATCGGTTGTTTGTATTGTGTGTTTGTAATCGGCATCACTCACTAGTTTATCAACTAACGTATCTTAAGCATGTATTTCAGGAACTAAGTAAGTTCGGGGATGGGAATCTTGCAAGTTCGTGTGTCACTATGGAAGAATGAATCGGCACTTATGTTTTGTTCATAAATAATGCTATTGAGCTATGTCTTGTTATGGTGTAATCGACTACTTAATTACCTTATTTAATATGTAATCGGGTTTCAAAAACAATAATATAATATGAAGAAGTTTATGTTAATGAACTTTCATAAGTGTGCTTTGTTTGATGTATCAATTGGTAATGATCCGGATTAGAAAACAGGTTGTTACAATATAGTCATTCTTGAATTAATTTAATATATATTTAGTTTTTTAGTTATTTTTAATTGTTTTGTATTTTACTAGGGGTATACTAGGCATTTACATTTGTTTTACAAAGAAATTTAACCGCTGTTAGCAGTAAGGACCATTCGAGTGCAAAATTGTATATCACCGGGACCATCCCTGTTAATTAAGGGCATTTATGTAATTTCTGTATACCACAGGAACCATCTGTGTAATTAACTTCATATGAAACCAATTGTATATGACATTAAATAATTTAACCGCTGTTAGCGGTAAGGACCACCCGAGTGCAAAATTGTATACCACTGGGACCATCCATGTTAATTAAGGGCATTTATGTAATTTCTGTATACCATAGAATCATCTGTGTAATTAACTCCATATGAAACCAATTGTATATAACATTAAATAATGTTATGTAAACAAAAAACAAATAAAATGCCCCACCTGATCTCGAACCTGTGACCTCCCTTTTGGAAAGTGCACCTCAAACCACTTCACCACCAATTCAATTTGTGTTTTAATTTGAAACCTTAATAATTATTATAAAATAATTCAGTGAAAATAAAAAAAAATGGCCATTGCCCCTCTCAACCAATAAGAGAGGGGCTGTTACTATTCACCTCATTACATCTTAATACATTGTATTATAGTATAATATGCTCATTATAAAATTTAGCATTTCAAAACATTTTAAAATAGATACTAATTTTGTAAATGATTTGGATCAACAAAAACCAATCAAACCTATGAACTAGAAAAATGTTGAATCAAAGGTTCGCTTTGTAACACGATATTCGGATTCAAGATTTTACCCCAATCATAAAACAAATCCGACTCGTTTATACTGCATAAATATTTCCCAAAAAAATGTTTATTTTATCTTATCAAAAAATCCCAATTAACATTTTAAACTTTCGTAAACCCAAAAATCTTTTGTAAAAATGATTTTAAAGATTATACCGACAATCTACATAAATATCTGCTTTAAGATTGTAGGAATTGGGTTCATTTTTTTTATTAATAATAATACTAAAAATAAAAATAATAATGATATTCTCGCTGTCTGTAGGAAATATGAAAGTATAATATCGTTTACAAAACTATGTAAAATGAAAATAAGATGCAAGTTGAATGTACTGAAACTTGATTCAACCGAGTCTTCTATGGGCCCTTCAACCTTACTTCTTAACTGCATCAATAAACATACTAAAAAGGTTGACGATTTTGATTGAAGTACGTGTTTTACAAACTTCCCTTTAAACGTTACTCATCTCAGACGGTCTGTCTCACAGGGTACAACAACCGAATAATTTGTGTACTGTCAGAGATGGCACACAAACCCGAATTGTATCTTAAAGAAACGAGAAGGGGATTGATCAAAGAATTATTTGAAATTCTTTAGAGAGAAAGTGGAGAACTTTAGAGAATTAATGTTTTATGGTGCATCTTTCTACCAAGGCTAACTTTGGTATTTATACATTTGAAACGTCTCATTAAAACTTGTAAAATTTTAACCCAATTTTATAGTATTTTATTGTTTTTAAAGTTTCAATTCGTCCTTTTACTAAAAATGTTTCAATAAAAGAATCCTGAGTTTATATCTTTCTAATTTTCACAAATTTTTCAACACCGTATAAGTGTATATGAGTCATTTAAGTTTATACTGTTGTACAACCTAAATTAATTTGGTCACAGATGTTCTATGGGATGTGTTACGGAATGCGGGGGTCTCAGCCAAGAAAGAAGCACCGGTCAATTTTCTGACTGATCCACGGGAGGGGAGATCTGCCTTGCGTCCTGCGGATGTTCTTGTTTTTTGATTGGTTGGGGGGCAAACATGCCTGTATTGACCTGACAGGGGTTTCCCCCTTGGTAGGTTTGCGAGACAGCGGCTTTGTACCGAGGCAGGCAAATTTGAGAGCAGAAGCTAATTAAGAAGGTCCCTAAGCATGAAACAGCCTGTTTAGAGAATCAACATGTGTTCCTGTCGTTTGCTTTTGACACATTTGTATCTCTGGCCCCTGAGGCAGTACGTTTTCTAAAACGAGTGCAGAAGGTGGTCCACAGTGACTCGCCGAGCCCTAACAACCAAGGGTTTGTGTTTAGCAGGATAAGCTTTGCAATTCAAAAGGGATAGCGGCGCTGCTTGTTGCCCGCTTACCCACTATCTAAATGTAACTTGTTTTGTCTAAGAATTTGAAATTAAATGAAAATCGAATACCAAAGTTAATATTTCGGTTAAAAAAACTCATATAATTATATATGGGCCGTATAAGAGGATTTATAAGTGTATATATGCGTCGTATAAGACATTCCCTAACATCTTATATGACTCCTATACACGTCAGGATGTCAAGATAAATTTTAAGATACGAGAATAATTCAGCGTTATTTAATAGGATTGTATATATCCTGTTAACTTTTTATGTTTTAACATCAACTTTCTCCTTTGTTTTGTAGATTTCTTATTTAATATTTCATAATTATCACTTACAGTCAGTTTAGATCCGGCAACAACTTTTTACCATGATTGAATTTGGTATCAATAAGGAAATTTAAGGGGTGGAACCATTGACGTTTGTTTTAAGGGGTTAAGTAGGGTCTTCTAAATACATTTGAGTAGTGTTAGGTACATAGTAAAATACATTTCATTACTTTTGGGAGTGTTAGGTACATAGAAACATTTCGTTTCTAACACTACTAGATATAAAACATTTCGTCAAACAAATCATTTTCACCATGTAAAATTCTCAAAGTTTCCTATTGAAATAGGTGTTTAGCAATATACATATACTTGTACAAGCTGATTACCCCGGGAGTGTCTCGGGGTTAAAAAATCTAATATTACTTAATAAAAAAAGGATAAAAGAAGTAAACAGTCTCAACCTCTTTTAATGTTAAATAAAGTTGTTCTAATGTTTATACTATCAAAAGGGTTCTCATGCTACGTTCCTAGCAGATTAAAAAATCTCAACCTCTTTTAATGCTAAGCATATCGTTATAGCACATGTTGGATCAGTAATGCTCTTGATGTATTGCTTGCTAGTGAACACTTATGTGTTTAGCAAGTTCAATCAGATTTGCACAGCGGAATGAGTAAGTGAAGTTACACTATCAACAGGAGATATTACTCCCTCTCGATGTTTGAAAAACTAAAGACAAGTTTAATGAGAATCTAAGTATTGAATGTGAAATAAATACTCAAACAGATTCTCAATAAATGAAATGGAAAAAACAATAATAAGCTTTGAAGGATTTCAGTTTCTATTAAAATCAATGTCTAAAACAGAGGGATGAATCCATCTATTTATAGACTTACAGAGTACATGAACCTTGCCAAAAAGCAAGTCTGAAACAAGTTGCAATAAGTTGCATTCTTGGAACTTGCACAAAAAGATAAAGTAATACTAAACAAATAAACTACTGAAACATAAGGCGGTGGAAAGATTCTTGTACAAGTGTTGATGAATGACAAACTACTGATGAGTAGTTTGTCTTTAGTTGTTCTTCAGTGAACTTCTCTGGTTAGACTTCAGAACTTCTGATACTTCTTCTTCAGTACTTGTTGAATCCTTCTTCAGTACTTTGGTCTTCTTTCTTCAGTAGTTCTATACTTAGAATATTTGCAGAAGTATGAATTAGACTAAGGTTTACAAAAAATGGTTTCCTCAATCCTTTTTGTCATAACAATCTCCCCCTGGATTGATGAAGCCAAAACCTTTTCTAATTCCTTATTGTTTTCTTCTGTCATTCACAATCTTCCATATCTCCTTGAACATGGAATTCTTCAGTTGATTAAGCTGTTCATCAGTGAGAGATCCCCTTTGAGGTTCCAAGTATTGAATTGTAAGCAAGTCCTGAGTTGATAGATTCTTCAGTTCATTCATGGACTTGTAGGCCTTGCTTGTAAGATCTCTTCTTGTCATCAATACCGAGTTGTCATCAGTAAAGGACCATCTAATGATCAGCACTTTAGATTTGTCAAAATCTAAAGTATAGGGAACCATGCTGGATCCTGGGATGTTCCTGAGTGTTGGATGTTCTCTATTTATGTGACTCTCAGGTGGGATTCACTTCTGTCTTCTGTTTGCACCACAGTAGGTAATTTAAAAGTTGGTAAATGATGTTCAGTAACTACCTTTGTGTGCAGCCTGTCAGTGATAGTCTTCTGATTTGGTAAGCAAATGTTGAAGGATCCCTAAATTGAGTTATCAGAGGCTTCTCTTCAATATCAAAGTCTCCTTGCACAACTGTGTTGCCTTCTAGCAGCACCATCTTGAAGTCAGTCTTTGTATTGTCCTCTGGTTTCTTCTTGGTAGCTGGTCTTTGTTTAACACTAGAAGTTCTAACTACTGAAGTTGATACTTCAGAAGTTTTGAACTTCTCTGGATTAGCAGCCTTGGCAGCCTTGTATTTCTTGTATGTGTCCAATAGTTTATCTTCCTTCCATCTTGGCACAAAGGCTTTTGAACCATAGTCATTAGCTACCAGTTCTTCAATCATTTCTGCTCTCTGGGCTTTTCTATCTTTGTCTGTTGCAAGTTTGTCAGCAACAAGTTGAGCTCTTCTGGTTAGCTCATCCATTGAGAGCCCTTTGAGTGAATAGGCTTTTGTTTTGCTGTTCTTTGTTATAAAAGACACCAGTTGTTGTCTTTTGTCTTCTTCAGCAACTCTCTCTGTTTCAGCTTGCCTATTCAACTCTGTGATGTGTGTAAATGTATATATAAAAATGTGCACAAGTTTTAATTAAAACGACTCACCTAAAAACTACACACGCACGGCAAGTGTACCGGTCGCAAAGCAGTAAACAGATAAGACCGAGTATCGAACCCAAAGACGCGAATGCAACTCTAGATCACAACCTATACCGAATACTAGCCTAAATAAATATATACTTAAAGTGGGGGATTAAACTAATAATTATAAACTTAGAATAAACTAAATATAAATAAAATAACCTCGACTGCTTATACGAACTTGGAACTTGGAGAAATCAGATAGGAAGAAGGCTGGTTACTTAGGTAAAATCCCTAGACACTAGCAATAAATCCTGAATCTGGTAATTAACTTGAGACCCTATTCTCATCTAACTACTCTCCTCCTGCAGGTAAGGCTAGCAAGCTAGAATCAAGGCGGGACAAGTGTAGAAACGCTAAGATGGATCTGGATCGCCCTAGCGTACCAAAATCCCACAGAAATCAGATTAAAACCTCTCCTGGATTAAAACCCTCAAACTATGAAGCAGACTTAAACTCTACTGGAAGAAACCTAGGAAAACTCTAAACACGGACAAGTAGCGACTCCCGCCCTAGCGCTTGCCAACTACCGAACAATGCCTAGTCAGTTACCTAGCAATCTCGAGTTAGATTTCTCACCCTCAAGAATGGACTGCACGTTTTAGTTAATTTATTATATTAGTTTGTTATACTTGTGTCGTACTCCAACTCCAAATACTAGCACGCTAACCTAAGTTGACGAACTAGATTGATTTCTAGACCTAGGGGGTATCTCTACATGCCTAATTCCATAAAACCAATAAACAAACTTCAAATAAAATCAACACCAACACACATATATCAAATCTAACAATAAAATTAAAGTCATGTAATTCTACACATCAAACTAAAAACCAAAAATCATTAAATACCGCATAAAACGTGTCTAGTTCATAAACCTAAGCAACCATGAAAGTCTAGTTCATAATTATAATTAGAAACATAGTCATAGAGTCTCGAAAAACAATAATAAACATGTCTCTAAATAAATAAAAACGATAAAACAAACCACCGGGTCTTCAAATAATTAATCTTTAGTGCACCCGGTACCTTCTCCTCTCCAAAAATTCTCCAATGCTGCTGTGTGGTTTTTATGTTTCTGTCCTTGGCAGCTGTTCGAAATAATATATCCCCCCTACACAAGAAATCGTGCCCTCCAAATTGAGGTGGGCCTTAGGCCGATTTTGTGACTAAAGTCACATTTGAGTTTCTTTTTTTTTATCTATTATTATTATTATTATCTATAGTATTATAACTCGGTGCTCTACACTCGGGTGTTCTTGGCTTAACCAAAGTTCCTCGTTTACGCTCCAACGTCCACACGAACACCTACCAAAATATAAAATAAATAAATAAGTACTAAAAATGACTCAAAACTAATAAAAATCTATAAAAACTTATACTAAATAAAATAGACCGGTACAAGCCTAAAACTAATAAAAACACTGTCTAAACGACTCAAAAATTACACAAACTTTACACTGGAAATAGATGTATTTTACAATACATCACTCTGCTTCATAAGCTTGAAGCTTTTCATTTAAGCTTAAATCTTCCCTTGCCTCCAAGTTGTTCCAGATCTCTTCTTCCTTAGCCTTTCTTTGGGCTGCAATCAAACTCTTCTCTAATAGTTCTTTGGACATTGAAATTGGAGAAAGGTTTAGCACAATCATTGTTGTAGTTGTTGTATGCCTTGAAATAGGAGTTGGTTGTTGTTGTTCAGTTGTTTTGGAAGGCTCTTCAGCTGTTTGTATACTGGAAGTGTTAACTGCTGAAGTATTGACAGAAGTGTCAACTACTGAAGGATTGTCTTCAGTACTTTCAGAGTCTTCAGCAGTTTCTTCATTATGGCCTTAGGAAGTTTCAGCTTCAACTTCAGTTCCAGAAACAAGCCTTTGTTGATCTTCTTTTTGTTTTTGGGCTTTTTCTAGAAGTTGTTGTTGTTGTAGAGCCACTCTTGCCTTTAGCCTGGCTTCCAGTGACTCCTTAGGTTCCTTAATCTTCTACCCCTTTTTGGCTTCATCCACTTCTGGAAGCCTGTCTTGAGTTGTTGTCTATCTGGTTGGACAGCTCACCAAGTTTCTTGTTGATCACCTCAAACTGAGTTTTGGTTGACAACTCCAAAGCAGTTGTGAAAGATTTGAGGTGATTGGCAATGAGGGTGTTCATCAACTGGTATACGGGACCATCTGGGCTGCATAGTTGGTTCAAGTCTATGCTGGATGACCCAGGGAATTGGGTAGGCATTTTTAGTGTGGGGTGTGTTTTTGGGTGATCTTCATGTTGTACAGAAGATGCCACTTTAGGGGAATCAGGGATCAAGTGGACTTTAACCTGATCTGGTGTGACCAGCTCTTTGAGCTTAGAGACACCAGGTGCGGGACCTTCACTAGCAGCCGTCAATTCAAGTTTGGTGGAGTGTGAATCATCATCCAAATCAATGGAATCATCTGAATCCCTGCTTACTTCCTCAATGAGGACAGTATCAGTTATATCATGAGCTGGGCCCAACCCAGTTGTTTCATGTACCTCTTGTTCTTGGTTTAGAGGATTTCCTACCTCATGCATTAAGCCTTCATCAGTAGTTAACACTACTAGATATAAAACATTTCGTCAAACAAATCATTTTCACCATGTAAAATTCTCAAAGTTTCCTATTGAAATAGGTGTTTAGCAATATACATATACTTGTACAAGCTGATTACCCCGGGAGTGTCTCGGGGTTAAAAAATCTAATATTACTTAATAAAAAAGGATAAAAGAAGTAAACAGTCTCAACCTCTTTTAATGTTAAATAAAGTTGTTCTAATGTTTATACTATCAAAAGGGTTCTCATGCTACGTTCCTAGCAGATTAAAAAATCTCAACCTCTTTTAATGCTAAGCATATCGTTATAGCACATGTTGGATCAGTAATGCTCTTGATGTATTGCTTGCTAGTGAACACTTATGTGTTTAGCAAGTTCAATCAGATTTGCACAGCGGAATGAGTAAGTGAAGTTACACTATCAACAGGAGATATTACTCCCTCTCGATGTTTGAAAAACTAAAGACAAGTTTAATTAGAATCTAAGTATTGAATGTGAAATAAATACTCAAACAGATTCTCAATAAATGAAATGGAAATAACAATAATAAGCTTTGAAGGATTTCAGTTTCTATTAAAATCAATGTCTAAAACAGAGGGATGAATCCATCTATTTATAGACTTACAGAGTACATGAACCTTGCCAAAAAGCAAGTCTGAAACAAGTTGCAATAAGTTGCATTCTTGGAACTTGCACAAAAAGATAAAGTAATACTAAACAAATAAACTACTGAAACATAAGGCGGTGGAAAGATTCTTGTACAAGTGTTGATGAATGACAAACTACTGATGAGTAGTTTGTCTTTAGTTGTTCTTCAGTGAACTTCTCTGGTTAGACTTCAGAACTTCTGATACTTCTTCTTCAGTACTTGTTGAATCCTTCTTCAGTACTTTGGTCTTCTTTCTTCAGTAGTTCTATACTTAGAATATTTGCAGAAGTATGAATTAGACTAAGGTTTACAAAAAGTGGTTTCCTCAATCCTTTTTGTCATAACAATCTCCCCCTGGATTGATGAAGCCAAAACCTTTTCTAATTCCTTATTGTTTTCTTCTGTCATTCACAATCTTCCATATCTCCTTGAACATGGAATTCTTCAGTTGATTAAGCTGTTCATCAGTGAGAGATCCCCTTTGAGGTTCCAAGTATTGAATTGTAAGCAAGTCCTGAGTTGATAGATTCTTCAGTTCATTCATGGACTTGTAGGCCTTGCTTGTAAGATCTATTCTTGTCATCAATACCGAGTTGTCATCAGTAAAGGACCATCTAATGATCAGCACTTTAGATTTGTCAAAATCTAAAGTATAGGGAACCATGCTGGATCCTGGGATGTTCCTGAGTGTTGGATGTTCTCTATTTATGTGACTCTTAGGTGGGATTCACTTCTGTCTTCTGTTTGCACCACAGTAGGTAATTTAAAAGTTGGTAAATGATGTTCAGTAACTACCTTTGTGTGCAGCCTGTCAGTGATAGTCTTCTGATTTGGTAAGCAAATGTTGAAGGATCCCTAAATTGAGTTATCAGAGGCTTCTCTTCAATATCAAAGTCTCCTTGCACAACTGTGTTGCCTTCTAGCAGCACCATCTTGAAGTCAGTCTTTGTATTGTCCTCTGGTTTCTTCTTGGTAGCTGGTCTTTGTTTAACACTAGAAGTTCTAACTACTGAAGTTGATACTTCAGAAGTTTTGAACTTCTCTGGATTAGCAGCCTTGGCAGCCTTGTATTTCTTGTATGTGTCCAATAGTTTATCTTCCTTCCATCTTGGCACAAAGGCTTTTGAACCATAGTCATTAGCTACCAGTTCTTCAATCATTTCTGCTCTCTGGGCTTTTCTATCTTTGTCTGTTGCAAGTTTGTCAGCAACAAGTTGAGCTCTTCTGGTTAGCTCATCCATTGAGAGCCCTTTGAGTGAATAGGCTTTTGTTTTGCTGTTCTTTGTTATAAAAGACACCAGTTGTTGTCTTTTGTCTTCTTCAGCAACTCTCTCTGTTTCAGCTTGCCTATTCAACTCTGTGATGTGTGTAAATGTATATATAAAAATGTGCACAAGTTTTAATTAAAACGACTCACCTAAAAACTACACACGCACGGCAAGTGTACCGGTCGCAAAGCAGTAAACAGATAAGACCGAGTATCGAACCCAAAGACGCGAATGCAACTCTAGATCACAACCTATACCGAATACTAGCCTAAATAAATATATACTTAAAGTGGGGGATTAAACTAATAATTATAAACTTAGAATAAACTAAATATAAATAAAATAACCTCGACTGCTTATACGAACTTGGAACTTGGAGAAATCAGATAGGAAGAAGGCTGGTTACTTAGGTAAAATCCCTAGACACTAGCAATAAATCCTGAATCTGGTAATTAACTTGAGACCCTATTCTCATCTAACTACTCTCCTCCTGCAGGTAAGGCTAGCAAGCTAGAATCAAGGCGGGACAAGTGTAGAAACGCTAAGATGGATCTGGATCGCCCTAGCGTACCAAAATCCCACAGAAATCAGATTAAAACCTCTCCTGGATTAAAACCCTCAAACTATGAAGCAGACTTAAACTCTACTGGAAGAAACCTAGGAAAACTCTAAACACGGACAAGTAGCGACTCCCGCCCTAGCGCTTGCCAACTACCGAACAATGCCTAGTCAGTTACCTAGCAATCTCGAGTTAGATTTCTTACCCTCAAGAATGGACTGCACGTTTTAGTTAATTTATTATATTAGTTTGTTATACTTGTGTCGTACTCCAACTCCAAATACTAGCACGCTAACCTAAGTTGACGAACTAGATTGATTTCTAGACCTAGGGGGTATCTCTACATGCCTAATTCCATAAAACCAATAAACAAACTTCAAATAAAATCAACACCAACACACATATATCAAATCTAACAATAAAATTAAAGTCATGTAATTCTACACATCAAACTAAAAACCAAAAATCATTAAATACCGCATAAAACGTGTCTAGTTCATAAACCTAAGCAACCATGAAAGTCTAGTTCATAATTATAATTAGAAACATAGTCATAGAGTCTCGAAAAACAATAATAAACATGTCTCTAAATAAATAAAAACGATAAAACAAACCACCGGGTCTTCAAATAATTAATCTTTAGTGCACCCGGTACCTTCTCCTCTCCAAAATTCTCCAATGCTGCTGTGTGGTTTTTATGTTTCTGTCCTTGGCAGCTGTTCGAAATAATATATCCCCCCTCCACAAGAAATCGTGCCCTCCAAATTGAGGTGGGCCTTAGGCCGATTTTGTGACTAAAGTCACATTTGAGTTTCTTTTTTTTTTTTATCTATTATTATTATTATTATTATTATTATCTATAGTATTATAACTCGGTGCTCTACACTCGGGTGTTCTTGGCTTAACCAAAGTTCCTCGTTTACGCTCCAACGTCCACACGAACACCTACCAAAATATAAAATAAATAAATAAGTACTAAAAATGACTCAAAACTAATAAAAATCTATAAAAACTTATACTAAATAAAATAGACCGGTACAAGCCTAAAACTAATAAAAACACTGTCTAAACGACTCAAAAATTACACAAACTTTACACTGGAAATAGATGTATTTTACAATACATCACTCTGCTTCATAAGCTTGAAGCTTTTCATTTAAGCTTAAATCTTCCCTTGCCTCCAAGTTGTTCCATATCTCTTCTTCCTTAGCCTTTCTTTGGGCTGCAATTAAACTCTTCTCTAATAGTTCTTTGGACATTGAAATTGGAGAAAGGTTTAGCACAATCATTGTTGTAGTTGTTGTATGCCTTGAAATAGGAGTTGGTTGTTGTTGTTCAGTTGTTTTGGAAGGCTCTTCAGCTGTTTGTATACTGGAAGTGTTAACTGCTGAAGTATTGACAGAAGTGTCAACTACTGAAGGATTGTCTTCAGTACTTTCAGAGTCTTCAGCAGTTTCTTCATTATGGCCTTAGGAAGTTTCAGCTTCAACTTCAGTTCCAGAAACAAGCCTTTGTTGATCTTCTTTTTGTTTTTGGGCTTTTTCTAGAAGTTGTTGTTGTTGTAGAGCCACTCTTGCCTTTAGCCTGGCTTCCAGTGACTCCTTAGGTTCCTTAATCTTCTACCCCTTTTTGGCTTCATCCACTTCTGGAAGCCTGCTAGGTTTGGAAGTTCTACCAGTGAGTTCAGCAAGCTGTCTTGAGTTGTTGTCTATCTTGTTGGACAGCTCACCAAGTTTCTTGTTGATCACCTCAAACTGAGTTTTGGTTGACAACTCCAAAGCAGTTGTGAAAGATTTGAGGTGATTGGCAATGAGGGTGTTCATCAACTGGTATACGGGACCATCTGGGCTGCATAGTTGGTTCAAGTCTATGCTGGATGACCCAGGGAATTGGGTAGGCATTTTTAGTGAGGGGTGTGTTTTTGGGTGATCTTCATGTTGTACAGAAGATGCCACTTTAGGGGAATCAGGGATCAAGTGGACTTTAACCTGATCTGGTGTGACCAGCTCTTTGAACTTAGAGACACCAGGTGCGGGACCTTCACTAGCAGCCGTCAATTCAAGTTTGGTGGAGTGTGAATCATCATCCAAATCAATGGAATCATCTGAATCCCTGCTTACTTCCTCAATGAGGACAGTATCAGTTATATCATGAGCTGGGCCCAACCCAGTTGTTTCATGTACCTCTTGTTCTTGGTTTAGAGGATTTCCTACCTCATGCATTAAGCCTTCATCAGTAGTTGCCACAAGTGAGGTCTTAACAATGTTACTTCTTTCCTCAGATTCACCACTGGGTGGTATATGAGTAGTAGCAGCCTCAAATGTACCTAAAGTCTCTAAGTTTGGGCTTAGAAACCCTGGTTCATCCTCATCACTTGGGTTAGGGCTATGGACATCCACATCCATGTCAAGTTCTGAAGGTATGTCCCCTGTTTGATGTGGTTGTTGGGGACTGACATGTTTTGATGGGATGTTCTCTTTTAGCCCAGAGAGAAGTTTGGCAATTTCTAGGGCTTCGGGTTCAGAAATTTGTGGTACTGGTTCAGTAGTTTGGTCTAATGGTTCAGCAGTTTCAAAAGAAGAGTCATTTGGGATTGTTTTCTTAAATTTCTTTCTTTTGAAAAGTATTGTGATTGGTGCTCTAGTGGGGGGTTTGAGATGGATAAGACTGAGAGGATGTTTCAGTCACATCTTTATCAAGTGCAGATT
Organism: Ambrosia x helenae; assembly: GCA_030844895.1. Lineage (NCBI taxonomy): Eukaryota > Viridiplantae > Streptophyta > Magnoliopsida > Asterales > Asteraceae > Ambrosia > Ambrosia x helenae. Next base: position 18,729,567 of record CM061233.1, on the reverse strand, counting down.
GCACATTGGCAAGTTCAGGCATCTCAACTTCCTGAACTGCCTTTCTTTTAAGGCTGGTGGGTTTTTGCTTTTGCTGTTTGGGTTTGTTGGCCTTTTTGGTTGAGGGTTTGGAAGATGAGGGTTCCATGGGGACTGTTGTATGTTCCCCTTGGTCATCTTCTGGCCAGGCAGCCGGTTTATTGTGCCTAGAGAATGCTTGTGAGGTTAATGGGTTTAAAACAGTTGTTTTACCCACAAGCACCTCTTCTCCAAGTTCTTTTATTATGTATTGCATAATGAACCTTGGATACAACAAAAACTTCTTTTTAGAATTGAGGTGATGTAACACCAACTCATTAAAGAAAAGTGCTGATGCCCTAAATTTTGTTTCATTCACAATGGAATGAAAAATAGGTTGAAAAGTAGAGGGCGTCTGATCATAAGATCCAGTTTTTGGACTCAAACACATTATAATGTAATGAAACAAAAGTTTATATTTTGGTTCAAAAAATTTCTTAAAAATGGTAGCATGTGAGAGAGTACCTTGGTAACCACACTCTGTCATGGTCATATGAATTTCAGAGTTTGGAAATTGATCTGGGGCACCCACATCATCTAGACCCAGTCTAATCCCCAAAGTTTCTGGTGTGATTGCCATTCTTCTCCCTTGGATGGTTAAATTGAGGGAGATCACTTGATCATTCACTGTCACCGTCTCCACATTAGCCCAGAACTCATTTAGAGTTTCAGTGTGGATTGGCGGATCAATGGTGAAGGCAGTGAAGTATTGGGATTTAACGACTAAATCAGTGATTTCGTCGTATTAGGACCAGGCTTCATGTTTCTCAAAGTAGCCTCTTTGATTGTGTCCCTGTTTCAGTATTAGAGCCATGTGGTTTGTGTGTGTGTGGATCGAACAGTATTTTTACAGGTTAAGGGTTTGAGAGTGTTTTTGAGAGAGAAGGAGGGAATTTTGCTTTTTGAATGGATAAGTGTTGGAAAAAGGTGTTTATCAGAAGTTTGTAACCGCCCTAGGTTGTTGGGTCTGCTGACCTGGAGAAGAACAGATGATTGAAAAGCCAAAATATGCTAACAGTTGATTCCACAAGTAAACAGTCTTTACAACATGCTCTTCCCAAAAGACTGCTGACCCTAACAACTGTTCCATCCTAACAACTGCTGATACAACTGCTGATACAAAGGACTGCTAGAGAACAACTGATAAAGAACAACTGCTGACCAAAGGTCTGACGAAGAAACAACTGCTGATCAAGTACTGAAGACTAAAGGTCTGTTGGAGTCAACAGCACTTTGACTCCAACAGATGTTGCAAGACCATTAGCGTTTTCCCTTAGCAGTAGTTTACCTTACAGTGTTTTGTAATGTAACAGTAGATTGTATAGGGCAGATGTTTTATGTTGTTATTCTGTTAGAGGTCACTATCTTAGGTGACGTCAGCACATGTCACCAATGGTTTAGGTTTGTCTATAAATAGAACAGTGCTTGTATTGTTCTATTACATCACACACAAACATTTTCTCAGACAAACAATCACTGTGTGATCAGGCTGAGGGGGAGTATTTGTACTGATTGTAATCTTTCAATAAATGAAAGCATTTGATCATTGATAACAATTATTCCCATCGTTTTGATTATAGTTTATTATTCCGCTGCACTTTCCATATATACTTACATCATTCATTTCTCATCTTATTCTAAATACATCAAAACAATCAAACTCAGATCCTAACAATTGGTATCAGAGCTTGGTCAATTAAATTCGATCTAACAAATCAATTTAATATAAACAGATCAGCTCACAATTATTGATATCGTTTGTCTGTTGGATTGAAAACAGAGTAATAGTTTAATTTCGATTCAACCGTTTTTAAACAGACTTTGTTTTTTGAAAAATCAGAGAATGGCTTCAATCAATCACGATCCACATAACACTGGCACGAACAACAAGCCACCGATGCTTGTCAGATCTGAATACAATATATGGCAACGTCGGATGAGCCATGTTCTAGCTCAACAGAACACTGGGTGTTGGAAGTCGGTCATCTTCGGACCACATGTTCCGATGGTGCCGAGTACTGAAGATCCCAAGGTTCAGGAGCCAAAGAAACTTGAAAACTACTCCGACCAGGATTTTCAGAAAATTGAGTTAGATGCTAAGGCCTTTAGTATTGTGGCCATGGCTCTACCCAATGATATATATGCTGGGCTGTTACACTGTAACAGTGCAAAGGAGTTGTGGGATGCACTGAAAGAACAATTTGGTGGGACTGAAGAGGTTATTGAAAACAATCGTGAAATACTTAACCAACAATATGAAACATTCAGTCATGTCAAGGGAGAGTCATTAACTCAACAATTTGAGAGGTTTAACTGTCTCATTAGTGAACTAAAACTGGTTGGTCTTACTTACCCTCATTCAACCCTGAACCATAGGTTTTTAAGATCATTACCAGACAAATGAGACACTATTGCTATTGTTATGAGAAACTCAATTGGATTTAAGGACCTATCACTGACCCAGCTTCATGGTAAGTGATGTATTGTAAAATACATCTATTTCCAGTGTAAAGTTTGTATAGTTTTCGAGTCGTTTAGATAGTGTTTTTATTAGTTTTAGGCTTGTACCGATCTATTTTATTTAGTATAGGTTTTTATAGATTTTTATTAGTTTTGTGTCATTTTTAGTATTTATCTATTTTATTTTATATTTTGTAGGTGTTCATGGACGTTGGAGTGTAAACAAGCAACTTTGACCAAGTCAAGAACACCCGAGTCTAGAGCACGATGTCATAATACTATATATATTAATAGTATACTATATAATAATAATAATAATAATAATAATAATAAAATTAAAAAAAGAAGAAGCACAAGGGCTCGAGGCCCAAGTGTCTTTTGAAGAAAGGAAAACCTACGTGAAGTAGGTTGAAATAGAGATTAGATCAGAAGAGGTTTTAGGAAGTGAGAGCCAAGAGAATTCTATAGAGGAGAGCAGCGCCGCACATTATCTAAGGAAGGAGAGGCTGCGCACAACATTTAGAGGAGCCGAAGGCATTATTTTCTTTGGAGCAGATCACGACAGCAGCCTCAAGAAGAGAAAAGGGAAGGAGGTCAAGGGTTGAAGCCTAGGTGCGAGCACGGGTCGGTTCTATTTCAATTATTAATATTTATTCTATTTGAAACCTGTGGTGAACACCATGATTTTGTCTTGCTTTTATTGTTTTGATTTTATCATGACTTTTATTGGCTAAACCTTTTTGCTACCTAGGTTAAAGATGATTGCACTTGAATGATTTATTTTCTTTTGGTTTTGGAACTTTTGGTTGTGGATGAATTTTAAAGTAAAGAACTCTTTATTTTCTGGTTTGATGTGTATGCATATTTAGTTTTATTTAAATAACTTTTATAAACTCCACTTGCGTTTTTGTGAATGTCTTTCATGTATGAATGTGGGTTAGGTTGCGGACTGGGTGTTAGCAGCTAGTTTATGGTTAATTTCTGCAGGTTATCCATAGGAGTTATAATTGTTAATTAGGTAATTCTAAGTGTTCTACCAATTCTCAATAGCTGTAAGGTGCGAGATTGTTGGTCTGTCTAGGGTGTTAAATTGCTAGATCTAGATGCTTTGTAAGAAGATCTTCCTAGTTTCCCTAGCATTCCTTGTAGGCCAAGTCTTATCAGAAATATTGTAGTTACCCCTTGCACTTTTGGGTGTATTGTGACTTTCGCGCTGTAAGGTAGACTGTCTAGCGGGTACTTTAAGATTCGAGTAGGTAAGCCTGTAAGGGTAACCTCTCAACCGGTGGTTTAACGGCTTATAGGTAACCTTAGGTTTCTCCTTGAGAAGGGTCGAGGGTCCTCTAGTTTATCCTGTAAGTTTAGTATTTTAAGATCCCGGTTCCACACCAGTTCCATGACCATTAGAAATTTATCATTCATGTGTAGGATTCTAGCCTAGGTAGTGCCTTCCCATCTCCTGATTTTAGTTCCAGTTCCCAGTTTGTGTCTATAGTCTATTTAAGTTATATTTTATTTATCTGCATTAGTTTATTAGAAACCCCCCCTTTTTAAGCAACAAAACAATTCAAGTAAATTTGTAGATAAGTAGTCGAGTCTAGTTTACGTTTTCCATTAGAGTCTCGTGGGTTCGATACTCGGACTTACTTTAGCTGTACTGCACTGACCGGTACACTGACCGGTACACTTGCCGATTGTGTGTCTAGTCTAGTCCACCCAAGTTGAATGTGAGAAATGGGTGGAATCATGTAGAGGATTTGAGATGCTACTCAACAAACAAACCAAAAGTCATGTGAAGTTTGGTTTTGGTTTTGAAACCACTGCTCCAGCTTTTGAAAACACTGACAAAAGGGATCAAAAGTCTGTTGAGATAGTACCAACAAACTTGCAGGGTCAAGAGATTAAAATCACTGAACCAAATGGTAAGAAAATTGTTCTTGAAAAACCAGAAGGTTCCTCATCATTCACTGAACTTGAAAAGTATGAATTTAAACCTACTTGGTCTGATGAGTGTGGTACTCTTGAGAATTTTAAGCCTGTTGATTTTAAAACACCTGAAGGAAAGACAGCTCCTCAGGCAAAAGTCATTCCCTTGAAAAACCTTCCAGCAGATGCTCAAACATCTGCTGAAAAGAAGGCTGAAAAAGGGAAGAAGAAAGAAAAGACTGTCCACTTGTTCTGTGATTTCTGTGAAAAGAAGAATCATGTCACTAAAAAACTGTTTTCTTCTAAAAGCATATGACATTAACAAAGTAACAAGTGTATGTGATTCCAAAGCCACATGTTCAATATGTGGGAAAAAGAATCACAAAACCAAAGAGTGCTTGTATCTTAAAAATTTTGATGTGAAAATACAAGAGTACAAAGCTAAAACTCTTGCAAATCCTGGGGTAAGTACTTCAAAAGGAAAGCCCAAACAGACCTTCACTCCTGTCCAAACATCTGTTACTAAAAGTCTTGAAACATCTGCTCCTAGTGATGTCCAAGTAACAGATGCTCCACCCACAAGCAAGTACCCAAGAGGATATGGACAACCACCATGTCATAGTCTGTCACATGTTTATGAGGAGCCAAAAAGACCCTCTAAACCAAGAGTGAACAGAAATCCCTATGGGTATTATCATCTGTCTGGAAGTGATCAAACAACTGTTGCCCCAAGTGTTGACATTCAAGCACTGGCAAATGGTCAGCAGCAGTTGTTGAACTTGATTCAAAAATTAGTTCAAACCACTGATCATCTTCCAAAGCTTGAGTCTGAAAAGTCTGAGGACCCATCCAAAGCCAACTTGGCTTTGGACACTCACCAAAACTAATCCATTACTGATGTGCAGGGAGCTTCTGCTTGTTTAGATAGTCTTTGGTATGTAGATAGTGGAGGCTCCAGGCACATGACAGGATGTAGAGCCCTTCTTCTGGACTTCTTAGCTCATGGAGGGGGTGATATATCCTTTGGTAATGATTCAAAAGATAAGGTGTTGAGGTCAGGGACTGTACAAGCTGGGAAACTCAAGTTTGAAAATGTCAATCTTATTGATAATCTCAAGTTTAATCTTCTGAGTGTTTCACAAATGAGTGACAAAGGTTATGGCTCATTCTTCACAAAGAAAACTTGCAAGATTATTGGGCCAGAAGTGGTGAAAAAGATTGATACCATCTTTGCTGAGAGCAAAGCACAACTTGTTGCTCATAGAAGTGGCAATGTGTATGTTGTTGATATGTTAAAGGACAATCCTATGGCAAATGTCTGTTTGTTTTCTGCTGCCTCCACAAAGGAGACAGAATTGTGGCATAGGAGACTGGGTCATACCAACCTTAACACTATCAATACACTCTCTAAACAAAGTCTTGTCAGAGGCTTACCATCAAAAGAATTCAAATGTGTGAGCATTGTGTTTCATGTTTAAAAGGGAAACAACATAAAAGCTCTTACAAATCCATTGATGAGTCCAAAACCAGTCAATGTCTACAATTGTTGCACATGGACTTGTTTGGCCCTGTTAAAATCATGAGTCTAAGAAGAAAAAGATTTTGTCTTGTCATAGTAGATGATTTTTCTAGGTTTACATGGACTTACTTTTTACATTCTAAGGATGAGACTGCAGGTATATTGAAGGACTTTGTCACCAAAGTTGAAAAACAATATGACTTGCCAGTAAAAGTCTTCAGGAGTGACAATGGAACAGAGTTTAAAAATAAGGAGTTGGATGATTTCTGTGTGTCAAAAGGGATTGTGAGGCGGTACAGCATCCCAAGAACACCAGAGAAAAATGGGGTGGTTGAAAGGAAAAATAGAACTCTTATAGAAGCTGCACGAACCATGCTAGCAGATTCTGGTTTGCCATTGTCCTTCTGGGCAGAAGCTGTAAACACTGCTTGCTATGTTCAAAACAGAGTTTTGATCAACCCTAGACATCAAAAAACTGCTTATGAAATTTTGTTCAAAATCAAACCATTAATTTCATTTTTCAAAATCTTTGGCTGCCCATGTTTCATTTTAAATCTCAAAGATTCCATTTCAAAGTTTGCAGCCAAAGTAGATTGTGGTTATTTTCTGGGATATTCTTCTACTGCCAAGGCTTATAAAGTGTTTAACACAAAGACCAAGACAATAGAAGAAACTCTGAATGTAAAGTTCAATGAACTTTCATCCCTAAAAATCCCAGCAAATCCTGCTGAACTATTTGATTTAGATAAATTCAAATTTGAAGATATCACTGTTAAAGCTAACAATGCAGGTATTCCACTGTCTCCACAACAAGATTACAGAACAGATGTTGTGATCCCCAGTCACTATAAAATCTATTCTGCATCAGAGGGAGCAGCTGTTCAAAACAATTGTCAAAACTCCGCCACAGCTGAGTCAACCACTGTTGGCCAGTCTTACCCTCAAACCACTGCTTCACCTCTCACAACCACTGGACAATCATCTGTTGACAAAAGTCAATCATCTGTTGACAAAAATCAGTCCAGTTTTACACCACTTGGACCCATTCCCCCACTTCCATTCCAAACATCTGATGGCACTACAGAAGTGCAAACAGATGTTACATCAACAGAGTCACCAAACCTCTGTCCTTCACCTCAAAATGCCATCATACCATATCAGGGAGATCTTATCTACCTAAGAGCTCATCCACCAGACCAGATCATTGGCAATATCAGAGAGGGTGTGCTCACAAGAAGCCAATCCTCCAATATCTGTCTTTTTGCAGGGTTCCTATCTCTCACACAACCTGTCAAGTACCAAGAGGCACTGAAAGACAACAGTTGGGTAGAAGCTATGCAAGAAGAGCTCCTTCAGTTCAAAAGACAACAAGTATGGGAACTTGTACCACTGCCTAAGGATGTTTGTCCAATAGGTACAAAGTGGGTCTTCAAAAACAAAACTGATGAAAGGGGTATTGTTGTCAAGAATAAAGCCAGGCTTGTGGTTCAAGGCTTCAGACAAGAAGAATGAATAGACTATGATGAAACCTTTGCTCCTGTAGCAAGGAGGAAGTCTATGTATGTCAACCACCTGGTTTTGAAGACACATTCCATCCTGATCATGTCTACAAGCTCAACAAAGCTTTGTATGGACTCAAACAAGCACCAAGGGCCTGGTATGAAACTCTTTCCACTTTTCTCTTATCCATTGGCTTCACAAGAGGTAAAATTGATAGAACCTTATTTTTGAAATGGAAAGGGAAAGACCTAATGATTGTTCAAATATATGTGGATGACATCATCTTTGGATCCACATGTAACAAAATGTGTGAAGAGTTCAGAAAACTCATGACAGCAGAGTTTGAAATGAGTGCCATGGGTGAACTTCAGTGTTTCCTTGGTCTCCAAGTGAATCAACTGCAAAATGGCACATTCATCCATCAAAATAAATATGTAAAGAATCTGCTAACTAGATTTGAGATGAATGACTGTAAGCCATGTAGTACACCCATGAGTACAGTCAAGCTACTCACTATTGATGACAAGGATGAACTGGTTGATCAAACACATTATAGATGCATGATTGGGTCTTTATTGTACCTAACTGCATCTAGGCCAGACATTATGTTTGCCACTTGTGTCTGTGCAAGATCCCAGGCTTCACCTAGAAAGTCAAACCTTATTGCTGTGAAAAGGATATTCAGATACCTAAAAGGTGCTCCCACACTTGGTATCTAGTACCATGCTAATGGAAACATTGAGCTTTCAGGTTATTCAGATAGTGATTTTGCTGGCTGTCACACCACAAGAAAATCCACATCAGGAGGGTGCCAATTTCTAGGGAATGCCTTAGTCTCTTGGCAAAGCAAAAAGCAGGCAGCTGTTTATACCTTAACAGCTGTGGCTGAATACATTGCTGCTGCAAGCTGTACAGCCCAACTCATGTGGCTTCAAAATCAATTGCTGGATTTTGGGATAACTGCATTACAGACTCCACTCATGTTGGATAGTCAAGCTGCTGAAAATATCATCAAAAATCCAGTCTCTCACTCCACTACCAAACACATTGACATCAGACATCATTTTGTCAGAGATAGCTATGAAAAAGGTTTGATTTCTCTACACCATGTTCCAACAGAGGATCAGTTGGCAGATGTGTTGACAAAAGCTTTAGACACATCTACCTTTACAAATCTGATTTCTAGAATTGGTATGCTAAACATGGATTAAACAACAAAATGTTTTTAATAAAAGCATTAAAATGTTTCCAGAAAATCAAAATTCATCCTTAAAAATAGCTTTATGGTTGAAAAATCTGTTTCAAACTTCTGTTCAGATAAAACAACCACTGTTTCATTCATTTTATCCACTGTTGGTTGAAAAATCTGTTTCAAACCTTTGATCAGATAAAACAACTGTTTTATTATCCATATATATATATATATATATACAATAATGATAATAAAATTAAAAAAAAATTGTTGTTTGCATCAGTTGTTTGCATCAGCTGTTTGCCAAAAACAGCTGTTCCCCACCAGATGTTTTAACCATCAGTTGTTTGCCACGTCTGCTCTTACAAGCAGAGTTTTGGCCACATCAGCGGTTTCACCAGAGCCTATAAAAACCCTGTTTTATCACAACAGTCGTTACACTGTCTCATTGTATTCAAAATACTGAAACTGCCTTCTTCATTCTCAAACCCTCAATCAAATTTCATTCATTCTCAACTTCGAAATCCATTACAATGGATCTTCAAGCTAAAGCCACCCACAATTACCTTCCATATCTGGTTAAAACAGATGAAAATACTCCATTTCATTCCACCATCGACATCATTCTAAAATCCAAATACCTGACAATCTTAACCGCTGACGCCCCCATCTATCTTGATATTCTCCAAGAATTCTGGTTGAATGTTGAGTTCTTGCTTCAAGACAAAAAGCCTACTTCCATTATCTCAAAAATTGGTGAAACAAGTATCGTCATTACCCCTCAACTGATATCCACAACCTTCTCACTTAATGACCTGTCAGGTAAAGACTCTTTCCCTAAAACAGAGCTTCACACAGAGTTTCAGGAAAGGGGGTATGATGCTCAGATGACTGGGTCAACACTTTTCAAAAAAAATTTCCCACCAGTCATGAAATTTTTCTTCCATACCCTCCTTCTCTGTGTCTCCGCTAAGTCCACCTCCTTTAATGAAATCCCATTGAGGATTCAGTACTTGGGCTATGCTATGTTGTCAGATTCTGACTTCAATCTATCCCAGGGACTGTTTATGGATTTAGTGTCAAATGTGAAAGCCATAAAGTCTGGGTCAAACAATGCTTTTCTAATTTACCCAAGAATCTTAAGTGTAATTCTACAAAAGATTTTACCAGAAAAAGTTTTCAAAAAGGGTGAGTCTATGCAAATGAAGAGTCTAACTGATGAAACTTTTACTAGAATGCTGGGTGCAAACACCCAAGAAAAAGCATCAAAAGTGTCAAAGGTTTCAAAAACACAAACAAAGAGGACTAAGACAACAACTGTTGTCCAAACCCACACCAGCCATTTCCAAAAGCATCAACTAGTGATCATGGCACTACATCCAGTGCTGTGAAACCCACACCAGCCATTTCCAAAAGGAAACGTCCATCCACAAAAACCACCACTCCACCTCAAAAGAGACTTTTGGAAGATGAGATACCAGAAGATAACTCTGTTGCAACACAAAAGCAACTAGAAACCACTTTGTTACTTCCTCACAAGAGTTGGAAATATCTCAACCTGAACAAACTCCTCATGCATCCTCACAAAAGGATCATGTTGTAAGCCAAGGGGAACCACATCATGATACATTTGAGTCACTTGGCCAAATGTTCACAAGCCCCTCTCCCAGGGCTAATTCTCTTTTTACTCCTCCACCCTCACCATCACATGTTCAACAGACCATGCAACCTCTGTTTGAGGCTATTGACAAAACTCGGGAAAATCCCAGTTCCTCTCTTTCACCTGTCAATGAGAGTATACCTCCACAAGTGACTGGGACTGAGGAAATTCAATCAGCCATCCCACAAACAGATGAGGAGGTTACACCCCTAGAGTTCAATGCAACTCTAGGTGAGTTTTCAAGTGGAGCAACCACTACTGATGTAGAGACCATTGTCTCACACCAGGACAGTGGTTACATAGCTAAGACTCCCTTGAAGGCAACAACTGATGAGGCCACTATAGTGTCCCCAAAATCAGTTGGAAGTCCCCAGAACCAAGACAAAGGGGCATCTGGTTCTCATCCTTTGGATTCACCTCCTAGGACTGAATCAGTTAAAACTACCACTGGTAGGAATTCAGATGATCCTATTAACTTAGGTGATGGATTAAAATACCAAGAATTGACGGCTAGAGTTCAAACCATTGAAACCTCTGTTGCTGATATCAAATCTGATGTCAAGCTAATCTTGGAATCCTTGGCAACTCTTTCCAAGAGTCAACCATCCACATCTGATATTGCTAGTGAGCTATGGAAATCTGTTTCCTCCATCATCATAGCTCACAGAAAACTAGCAGATCAGAATCATGAAACCTACATGGCTGAGATCAGAAACATGGTAGATGCAAGGTACAAAGATACTCATGCAGACATTCAAGCCAGCAAAGACCATCTGCTGAAGACCACTGGCTCTGCCCCTAACACCATTCTCAGGGATGAAGATGATGATGCATTCACAGCTGATGATGCCAAAAGGGGGAGAGTGGCAGAGATAGGTTGCCAAAGCTAGATCCCTTTGGTTCTACACCTTCACAAAAAGGTAAATCAAAGTCTGCTAACATACCAGGGTCTACTCAAATAGCACCACAACAGCAACAACAAACTCAAACTGCACCACAACAAACCAGCAAAGATAAAGCAGTAGACAACTCTGCAAATGAAAAAGCTGAAAAGGCTGTTGAAGACAAACAAAAGAGGGCTGACACCTTGGAAGCCAAAGCAGAGTTGTTGGTACAACTAAAAAGGGAACAACAGCAGGAAGTTGAAGATGTGGGATCCTCAAAAAGGAAGAAGATGCCTGCTAAACATGTCAGACAACCACCATCTAAACTGAAAACCACTGTTGCTAAAACCTCTGTTGATAAAGCCACTGCTGACAAAACCACTGCTACCACCCAAACCACTGATAGAACCACAACACCTGAACCTACAACAACACCTGAACCTACAACCACTAAACCCACATCTGAACCTACAATCACATCACCACCCAAATCCCAAACATCTGCTGGTCCTACTAAGGTGCCAACAGATGTTGACACAACCATTGCTTCCACACCACCATCACCAAAAATCTTGTACAAAAGGAAGAGGAAATCAACCTTTGTTGTACAGGATGAAAACATACATACATCACCACACACCACCTCAACCACACAATCAACACCTATATCAGCCATTCCACTCTCATCATTTTCACCACACACATCACAACTCAGATCCCATAGACCACCACCAACCATTACACCATTGGCTGTTTAGTATCCCCTTGAACTTGATCTACTCAAGGGGGAAATGCAATCCTTCTATAATACTGAACAACCATCTGATAGATCCTTCCCTTCTCTTCCACATTTCCCTGTTCCCTTAAACATGGACACATATCTAAAATATAAGGCTGAACAAGCAGATGCAATCATAAAAGAGAAATGCAAAGGGAAGGATGACAGGACTGCTCAGGGCATCCATTCAGCAGAACTTAGCAAATTGAGAAGGATTGAAGATTTTGCTAAGACCCTGAGCAATTCCATGTCTGCCATGCCTCTCAGTAGTGACATGGAAAAGGAGGTTAGGGAATCCCTTCTAGAACAGATCTTGGCAACCATGCCTTACAAAGCAAACAAGAAACAGTTTGCAGGCTGGACCACTCATGCACTAAGGGAAGAACTCTTAAGAATAGAAGAGTTGGCCAAAAATCCCCAAGCTAAAGTCTCTGCCCCTGATTTTGGTAAAGGCAGAGATCCAGCCAGAGCCTTGAAGTTTAAGAGGATGAGACAAGAAATAGTGGCTGCTGATTATGGGGAGATGAGGTCTGTTGCAAGATGGTCTGAGCTAAGGCTGGTTGAAACATACAAGAGACTAGAAGAAAATAGGAAGAAAGATCCCAGCCTACCTAGAAAACCTGTCTACACTGATGAACCACTGATGAAGAGACCCCAACAGGCTTTTACCCTTGACAGCTTACTGGACACTTCTGATCTATCAGCTGCTGCAAGAAGACAGTTCAAGAAACAGAAAGAAATGTCTGAAGAAGATCAGAAGAAGTTTGCTGATACTTTCATTAAAGAGGGCCTCTTCAATCAAGTGCATTTTTTCTCAGATCCCACAACTGACAAGCTCAGAGAACTCATTGGGAGACCTCCATCACCAAACTCATCAAGAATAAAGGTGCATCTCAGCAAATCCACTGACTTAAAAATTCTAAAATGGAAAGTCAATAAAGACAACCATGAATTGACTCTGCTCAGGTCAGATGGAAAAGTTCAAAAGATAAGCATGGATGATGCATATAGCCTGTGTGCAAATGATCTCCAAACACTGCTGAATCTTGAGCTTGAAAGAGATGTAGAAGACCTATTTGCCTTGGACTTTGAACTTCAATTCAAAGGACAAATCAGAGAAAGTCTGATGAGAAATAAAGATCAATAATAAAGCTTAGTTTTGGCATCATCTGTTCTAGGGGGAGATTGTTGGGTCTGCTGACCTGGAGAAGAACAGATGATTGAAAAGCCAAAATATGCTAACAGTTGATTCCACAAGTAAACAGTCTTTACAACATGCTCTTCCCAAAAGACTGCTGACCCTAACAACTGTTCCATCCAAACAACTGCTGATACAAAGGACTGCTAGAGAACAACTGATAGAGAACAACTGCTGACCAAAGGTCTGACGAAGAAACAACTGCTGATCAAGTACTGAAGACTAAAGGTCTGTTGGAGTCAACAGCACTTTGACTCCAACAGATGTTGCAAGACCATCAGAGTTTTCCCTTAGCAGTAGTTTACCTTACAGTGTTTTGTAATGTAACAGTAGATTGTATAGGGCAGATGTTTTATGTTGATATTCTGTTAGAGGTCACTATCTTAGGTGACGTCAGCACATGTCACCAGTGGTTTAGGTTTGTCTATAAATAGAACAGTGCCTGTACTGTTCTATTACATCACACACAAACATTCTCTCAGACAAACAATCACTGTGTGATCAGGCTGAGGGGGAGTATTTGTACTGATTGTAATCTTTCAATAAATGAAAGCATTTGATCATTGATAACAATTATTCCCATTGTTTTGATTATAGTTTATTATTCCGCTGCACTTTCCATATATACTTACATCATTCATTTCTCATCTTATTCTAAATACATCAAAACAATCAAACTCAGATCCTAACATAGGTCAAACTTCTGAAGTGGGAAATGTCTGATTTGCCCTTAATGAAAAAACTGCTGATGAGGAACAATTATCATCAGTAGTTCCCATTTTCTCTTTAGTAGTTTGTTAACAACTGATGAGCATGTTTATAAACACTTTATTCATAAACTTCTGAAGATTATTTTATCAGAAGTTAATCATTTTTCAGAAAATATTCCCATACTGATGTTTTGTTCATCAGTAGTTTCTCTCTTTTTGTTTTTCAGAAGTTTTGGACTAAGAACAGATGTAAGTGAAACATAAAATATGTGCAGGAAACGTAAAATAACACTTACAAATTTAGCATCCCAAGCATGGATACTAACTTCTGAAATATTGATGTGTCAAGGGGTTTTGTGAATATGTCAGCTATCTGATTAGCTGTTGTCACGTGCTTCACTTCAATCTTGCCTTTTTCATAGCAATCCCTGATGAAATAATGCCTGATTTCAATATGTTTAGTTTTTGAGAACTGAACAGGATTTTGAATGATGCTAATGGCAGATTTGCTGTCTGCAAGCAATGGTGTCTTGGTCTCTTTGATTCCATAATCAAGAAGTTGATACTGGAGCCATTGTATCTGTGATGTACAACTTGTAGCTGCAATGTATTCAGCTTCAGCAGTTGAAGTTGCAACAGATGTTTGTTTCTTTGATTGCCAGGACACTAGACAATTTCCCAAGAATTGACAACCACCAGATGTTGATTTTCTTGACATTTTGCAGCCTACATAGTCACTATCTGAAAAAGCTGATAACTTGGTATTGCTAGAAGCAGGATACCAAATTCCAAGTGTTCTGAAGATTCTTTTGACTGCAATTATGTAACAACCCGACCCAGGGGGTGTCGGTTGGGATGCAGTTGATACCAAAATTGCACAACAGAAGCAACGATGACTAATAATTATTATTTAATACAATGTCTAATCCGTAATATATAAATTACACAACTTAGATAAATAGACTAATAACTATGCAGGGACGAGACGCGGCGGTCGTCGAAGCAGTTGTTGAGGTGTAATCCACTAGTCGATCCAATCTCTACTCGTACGTATCTCTAGATGCTCTAAACTGCAACACTTGTAACAATAATCCTTTACCCGATATTCTCTAATCCGCTATTAGCAAGCATATACCTCGCGGTTGCCATCCATTAGTTTGCAGTACCTGAACACATGCTTAAAAAGAGTTGGGTCAGAATTACGCTGGTGAGTCCGTGTAATATTAAGTGGATCCAAAACAGTTTATCAGTCCAAAAGCAAGTTCATAAATTCGAAATAGTTCAACACACGTGATGTACAAGCGACACCTCAAACCTTAACACATAATCCATCTACTGCCATTATGGATTCACCTGGCAAAATACATGTCACAACGGCCCCGTGGACCTCAGTGGAGGGTTTTCCGGGCTTCCGGATCCACTGTGTGTGGGGGTTTCCCCAAGTAGTACTACCCACATATTAAGTGGCCCAACCCCTGGGTTAATGAGTGTCAGTGTAATATCCGGCAGCTAGTATCTTGTCACATCAAGTAAGTTAAATCACACACACAAGCACATGTTCACCCCAAAACAGTTAAAATACAAAAAGGGGAATGGTACACGAAACTCACCTGTCATGTCACACAGTGATACGACATTCCAATGCCTCGAGTCTGTCTATCCGTTACATGCCAAGTCCTATCATGATTACAAGTGTTAGT
Source organism: Ambrosia x helenae (assembly GCA_030844895.1). Classification (NCBI taxonomy): domain Eukaryota; kingdom Viridiplantae; phylum Streptophyta; class Magnoliopsida; order Asterales; family Asteraceae; genus Ambrosia; species Ambrosia x helenae. The sequence goes on along the minus strand of CM061233.1, from coordinate 18,713,983 downwards.
GCGTGTAACCGAGCATCGCGGTTACACGTGTGGACGACTAGGACCTTTAGTTAATTCATGTTATCGAGTTCTAGTTCTTGGTTCTTGCTTATTTTATATCTCACGCATTCTAAAATTATAATCGTGTTCTCGATTATCTAGAGTTCCCACATACCCCTAATCGTCCAAAGGTATTAGAGTTCATAGTCGCAATTTTAGTTATTAACATTGTCTTGACATATCACTTAGCCAAATACATATTCGAATCCCAAACATATATATTAATCCATGTCTACTTTTATGTTTTTATATCCAATATTTCATACAACCCACCTGAGTTCCTATGTCCAGTTCATTGTCTTGTACCCCATGTTCATATAATGTCTCTATAGCGTCTCTTTTACATCTAATGCCCAATGTCCCTAATCCTTGATTCTAAATATAATATCCTATGTCTCATTCCGTTCTAATCCATCATCAAACTATATATATTATCCTTTCATTAGTAAAATCAATACTTGTTTATATGCTTTCAAGTTTTACAATCACATATGTTTGTTTATTCGGCTCATATATTTATTCAAATCATATACTTATTTACAGTTATATTTGTCAGGTTGGTCTCAATACTAGTCGAGTCCCCACACGTGCCAGTCCGCATATAACAATAATAATACTATAACTTAGGATGGTTCGAGTCCTAACTGTTGAACCTCTCGGATTCCTTTCGTTGGCTTCGTTTGTTGACCGACCCTTGACCGATGTTGACCGATTGACCCCGTTGACCAAGAACCCAACCACATCAACCGCCACTAATAACAATCACCATCCGATAACACCATTGTCCTCCACCGTACTAACCGCCGTCGCCTAACCCATCATCAGCATAAACTCCGGTCAATTACTACAATCAATCGAGCAATCATTATAGATCTGGACTATTATTTCGGTTCTAAACATCCACGGGTAATCGGATTACAAACCTGAACAGTTGCCTCGTCTAATTAGTCGAGCCACCATCGTCGGAGTGGAGAGGGGTCGACCTGAGGTCCCGCCGTTGCCTCCCCTCTCTTTCATTCCTTTGGTCTCTCTCTCTACTAATCTCCATCTCTCTCTTCCCTGCTTTCCTCTTCTGTCTACGCGTCTCTCTCTCTCCCTACGCATCTCTCTCCATAATAATCAGTAAAGTTTGTAAAGGTGTATTAATTGAGAGGGTGTTTGGGATTGAGTTTGGAGATGCAAAAGTGCTTTTGGCCAAAAGTGCTTATTGGCTTTATGGCTTTTTGAAAAGGAGTTTTAAAAAAAGTGTTTGGATTAGCTTTTGGGATGAGAAACGTCAAAAAGTCAATAAATTGTTGTTTTTTTAAGTGTTTCGCTTAACTTATTGTGAATATTGGTTGTATGGGTGGTAGAATTGTAATATTTTTCCAAAAGTCAAAAGCCAAAAGCCAGAATTTCTAACTTTTCAAAAACAACTTTTCCACCCTTAAAAGCTAAAAGCCAAAAGTCAAAACAGAAAATGCTTTTTGATTACACAAACAGCTTATTGACTTATTGGCTTTTTGGAAAAGCCAATAAGTCAATAAGTTGTTTTGAAACTCAATCCCAAACACCCTCTGAGTTTGGTAAGAGTGTGTGTATGTCTACGAGATGAGAGAGTGGGGAATGTGCAAGTGTGCAGGGAAAAATGGGAGGGTTTTAGACTATATGGTGTGCCCCCCATTCCCCCAACTCCCCCAACTGCCACATCAGCGCCATGTCATTTCCCCCATTTTCTCCCCCAAACTTTGGAAATGGTTTCCCCCAACTCCCCCATTCCCCTTCCTTTTTTATTCTTTTTCCTTTTTATTTAATTATATAATTTATATTTCATAATTTTTTTTTTATTAAAATAAAATTAAAAAAAAACCGTAAATAATAAAAAAAAAAACGTAAAAAAAACGTAACTAATAAAAAAAAACCGAAATTTCATAAAATTAAAAAACATACAAACTAAAGTCACAAAATAATAAAAATTACAAACTAAAGTTCATTAAAAAAAAACTAGAAAAAACTACTCGTCATTGTCGTCGACACGAAAATTATTCCAAATGTGATCAACGAGATCCGAAACAAGGTTTCCATTCATAGTGGCATCGTGTAACGCCCACGTGTTTGATTCTTGTTGTCCCTCGTCAACTGGCTCGAGCACTTCTTCAATCTCATTCGGATCGTAAACGCATATCGCACGACCTTCGTCTTCAATTATCATGTTATGAAGTATCAAACACGCGTACATAATGTATCTCAATCTTTGTGGATGGAATGCACGTGCTGGTCGTTCTATTATATGCCACTTCGCCTTGATCACACCATATAATCGTTCGACGTCTTTCCTTGCTGCTTCTTGACACTTCGCAAACTTTTTCCTTTTGTCATCTGAAGAATTCAATATTGTCTTCACAATAGACGCCCAGCTTGGGTATATGCCGTCACATAAATAATACCCATGCTTATATTTTACGCCATTGAGCCAAAAAGAATCATCAGGGCCGGTGCCTCTAATCATGGGGTCAAAAATATGAGATCTTGCGAGAACATTTAAGTCGTTACACGAACCTGCAACGCCAAAAAAAGCATGCCAAATCCAAAGATCTTGTGAGCAAGCGGTTTTAAGAATAAGTGATGGTTCTCCTACGTCACCCCGAGTAAATTGACCTTTCCATGCGGTGGGGCAATTACGCCATGGCCAATGCGTACAATCAAGACTTCCTAGCATGCCAGGAAAGCCGTGTTTCTCTGCATGGTGCGCGTAGAGCTTTTCGATGTCGCTTTTTCTTGGCGTACGCATATAAACCTTGCTATATAACTTCACAACATCTTCGCAAAACTGGTACAAACATTCCCGACTCATTCTATCAGACATCCTTAAATACTCATCCCATGAATCACTCGCAGTGCCGTATGCTAATTGACGAATTGCAGACGTGCATTTCTGTAGGGTCGTAAAACCCCGTTTCCCTCTACCATCGTATCGTAGTGTAAAAAATTCATCATAATTAGCTAAATCATCGGCAATTCGTTCGAACAATCTTCTACTCATTCGGAAACGACGTTTAAACTGTTCGTCCGTGTAAACACAGTTTTCGTCAAAATAATCGGCCACCAAACGTTCGTGTGCACCTTTAAAAAAAATAAAACATATTAACAAAAAATATAAAACATATCAACAAAAAAATAAAACATTTTAACAAAAAAAATAAAACATTTTAACAAAAAAAATAAAAACATACCCTCACGATCTCTATCAAGCGCCGCGCTCCGTGTCAATGGTACCGAAGACGCTTCACTATCGCTTTCGTCTTCCAACTCGGCTATAATTTTTGCCGTTTCCATCATTGCGCCAACGTAAAAGTTTATCACATTTTGTTCCTCCTCCTCCGACGAACTCATGGTAACAAATTGAATTTTTATAAATTTTGTGGAGATGGAAAATTATAGTTGTGGGTATGGTTGTGTTGATGGAAGGTTTTATTTTTTTGTTAAATTGTGTTTAGATTGAAGGTTTATATATATAGGTAAAAGGTTTATTTATTTATTTATTTTTTTTAATTTCAAACGGCTATATGCCATGGACCCCACAACCCAACGTTCAAAAAATATCAACCAATCAGGTCCCTCGGTTCAAACGGGCAAATTCCCCCGTTTACCCCGAAAAATTACGGGGGGGGGGGGGGGGGGCGGTGTTCCCGATCGGGGCTCCTGCCACCTCACCTCCCCGATTTCATTCCCTGATGGCACACCAAATAGTCTTATAATAGGGTAGGAGGGTGTTTGGGATTGAGTTTCAAAACAACTTATTGACTTATTGGCTTTTTCAAAAAGCCAATAAGTCAATAAGCTGTTTGTGTAATCTAAAAGCACTTTCTGTTTTGACTTTTGGCTTTTAGCTTTTAAGGGTGGAAAAGCTGTTTTTGAAAAGTTAGAAATCCTGGCTTTTGGCTTTTGACTTTTGAAAAAAAATTACAAATTACCACTCATACAACTAATATTCACAATAAGTTAAGCAAAACACTTAAAAAAACAACAATTTATTGACTTTTTGACATTTCTCATTCAAAAAGCTAATCCAAACACTTTTTTTAAAACTCCTTTTCAAAAAGTCATAAGCCAATAAGCACTTTTGATCAAAAGCACTTTTGCATCTCCAAACTCAATCCCAAACACCCTAGATGAGTGGTGTCATCAAAATAGTTGGGCATGTGTCACCTTGTGTAGGTGACACATCTCCCATGTGGTGACTAATCAAGTCATGAGCGGGTTCGTTACCGCGGTTTAGCTCGGTCTCGCAACGGGTATAAAACCTATTTATAATAGTAATTTTATTTATAATAGTTCGTGTTTTAGTTTCGTACAAAACATATGGTTTATTATTCACCTTTGGTCATTTAATAATTATATATTAATAATATCGAGCGAAAAATTATGGGCCCTAAAACCGGGGTGTTACAAATTAAGTGTGATTCCCTAGGAGCTGTTTGATATCTAGAACAAACACATGTTGAAAACATAATATCTGGTCTAGAAGCAGTTAGATACTAAAGGGAACCTATCATACATCTATACATTGTGTGGTAGGTGTCATGGGAGTGGAACATGATTTACAGTCTTGTAAAGAAAATTTGTTCAATAATTCTTTAACATATTTAGATTGATGTATAAAAGTTCCATTTGTTTGTTGTTTAATCTGCAGTTCTCCCATTGTACTCATCTCAAATTTTGATTACATGAGTTTCTTAAATTCATCACACAATTTTGTGTTTGTTGAACCAAATATGATATCATCAACATAAATTTGAACAAATAAGACATGATTTCCAACATTTTTGATGAAAAGAGTTTTATCAATGGAGCCTCTTGTAAAGTTATTTTTGAGCAAAAAGTTGGAAAGTGTTTCATACCAAGCTCTTGGAGCCTGTTTTAGCCCATAAAGAGCTTTGTCAAGTTTGTACACCCACTCAGGATGAGAAGGATCCTCAAACCCAGGTGGCTGACAAACATACACTTCCTCTTTGATCTTTCCATACAAAAATGCACTCTTAACATCCATTTGAAAAACGTTTATTTTGTTGGAAATGGCATAGGCCAGAAATAACCTGATGGCCTCAAGCCTTGCAACTGGAGCAAAGGTTTCATCATAATCAATTCCTTCTTCTTGAGAATAACCTTGTACCACCAGTCTTGCCTTGTTCTTAATGATTATACCAGCCTCATCTTGTTTGTTCCTGAAAACCCATCTTGTGCCAATTGGTAGCTTGTTTGGTGGTAAGGGACAGATTTCCCAGACCTGTTGCTTCTTGAATTGAAGCAACTCATCTTGCATAGCTTCCACCCAATTGTTGTCTTTGAGGGCTTCTTGGTACTTCTTAGGTTCCAACTGAGAAATGAATGCTGAGAAGAAGCAAAAGTTGGAAAGATGGTTTCTTGTGAGAACACCTGAAGCAATATCACCCATGATTTGTTCCAATGGATGATCTTTGTGTTCAATCAGTTGTTGTAAACCACTGACAGGTGTAGGTGGCTCTTGTACTTCATAAAACAAACCACTGAGGTTTATAATGCCTGGTTCAGTTGTTTGAACATCTTCAGTAGTTGTAGGAGCTGAAGCAGATGTTTGAGTTTGTATATCAGCAGTTGTTGAATCAGAAGTTTGTAAAACTTCTGAAGGCTTGAGAGTTGACTTAATGATTGTTTGAGGAGTCCATGGTGCTGGATCCTCATCATCAAACCTCTGATCACCATAATAAGTAGGTTTAGATGAAGTGATAGTCTTTTCAGGTCCAAAATGGAAGCTGTCAAGGTCAAAGAGTTCAGTAGGATGTGCTGGAATAAGAGTGTGTTTTGACTCATTAAACTTGACATTCAGTGTTTCTTCTACTATCTTGGTTCTTGAATTAAAAACCTTGTAGGCTTTTCTAGTGGAAGAATAACCAAGAAAGTAACCTGAGTCAACTTTAGCAGCAAACTTTGAAATTGAGTCTTTAATGTTTAGAATGAAACATTGACATCCAAAAGCCCTGAAAAAGGAGATAAGGGGCTTTATGCCATGAAGAACTTCATAGGCAGTCTTGGAGTGTCTCTTGTTGACAAGGACTCTATTTTGAACATAACATGCAGTGTTAACTGCTTCAGCCCAGAAATACAATGGTAGGCCTGAATCAGCTAACATAGTTCTTGCTGCTTCAATTAATGTCCCATTATTCCTTTCTACCACACCATTTTGTTTAGGAGTTCTGGGAACACTGAATTGTCTAATAATCCCTTTAGACAAACAGAATTCATCCAGAGTTTTGTTCCTGAACTCTGTCCCATTATCACTTCTAATGGCTTTGACAGATAGAGAATATTGTTTCTCTACTTGTAGAATGAAGAACTTGATGATTTCAGCTGCCTCATCCTTGGAGAATAAGAAGAATACCCATGTGAATCTTGTATAGTCATCAATGATGACCAAGCAGTACTTCTTCTTACCAAGGCTCATGATTTTTACTGGCCCAAATAAGTCCATATGGAGTAGTTGAAGACATGCAGTTGTTTTTTATTCTTCAATAGACTTATAGGAGGACTTATGCTGCTTTCCCTTTAGACAGGATACATAGTGTTCTCGACACTGGTATACTTTCAAAGGTAGACCTCTGACCAAGCCCATTTTTGTGACTTTATTTATGGTTTTAAAGTTCACATGGCCAAGTCTCCTATGCCAGAGATCAGTCTCTGAGGTTGATGCCTTTGAGAAGAAACAGGCAGTGTTGTTCAGTACTTTGTCTTTTTCAATGTCCACTGCATAGACATTGCCACATCTTTTGGCTATCAACAAAGTATGATCTTCAATGATCTTCTCTATCAACTTCTGGCCTTCTGGTGATATGATCTTGCATGTTGTCTTTGTGAAAAAGGAAGAATATCCTTTATCACACATTTGTGACACACTCAGCAAGTTGTACTCAAGGTTTTCAACCAGATTGACCTTGTCAAACTGTATTTTGCCAGAGGAGACATTGCCATATCCTAGCACATATCCCTTAGCATTGTTCCCAAAGGATACAGATCCTTCTCTTTGACTGATAAAGTTGTTTATCAGGTATATGCATCCTGTCATGTGCATTGAGCCTCCACTGTCAACATACCAAATGCTATTTAAGCCTCTGGAGACCCTCTGCACAAAGTAGCAAATTAGCTAGATTTAGGAACCCAAGCCAGTTTGGCTTTGGGTTTGCTCTTGAGAACATTAACAGTTTGTTTTTGACCAAGTTGAGGAATCCATGTCTTTTTTGCAATGGATTTTTCATTAAGAGCAATGGTGGTATCCTTTTGAGGACCACCATCAACCTTGGTCATCAGTAGTTGTACCATATACATGAGATCTTTAATCTCAGCAGTTTGTGAAACTGCTGATGATGTAGGTCTAACTATAGAAAGAGAATTTTGAGAAAAAGATTTTTGTTGAGATTTTATCTTTTTCTGAGAAAAGGTGTTTGCTGGTTGTTGTTTCTTGGGAGAGAAAGTTTCTTCAAAATCATTTTTGATTTGTTTTCCCACAACCAGTTGTGAAATTTTCTTATTGTACTGAATTCCTTTTCTATATCTACAAAATTCTTGTGGTTAAACAAACCACAGATTTCACATTCTTTTGCCTTTTGTTTTTCATTTAAAGGCAAATTTCTGACTGTTTTGATTTTTTTTAGGTCATCAGTAGTTTTTAGGTTCTCAACTCCTGATGTAGATGAAACTACTGATGGCTTAAAGTCAGATTTTATCAGTACTTCTGAAGAACTTTCTTAGTGAGATTTTAGAAAGTTTTCATGAAAAGATGTGCATTCTTTCTCTTCAGAAGTTTCACCTGAAACAATTTTTCTCCCATCTTCAGTAGTTTTGGGGGAAAAATCTGTTAGTGTTTCAGTGTGATTGTACCCTATGCCAAACCTAACATTTGAAGCACTTTGTTTGTTTAGCAGCAGTTGGTACCCTTTACAAGATTCTACCCATTTTTCACAAGTAACCTTGGTGTCAGCAAGCTCTTTTCTGACATTTCCTAGGTCATCTATCATGATTTTAAGTTGTGCTTGGGTTTCAATAGCATTGTTAGTTAATTTAGAATTTTCTTTTGCCTTTGCAGCAAGTTTTCTTTCTAAATCACATTTCATCTGAGTGAATTTTCTCTCAAAGTCATTTGCTTTGCCTTGTAAGTGCACATTAGTCTCTCTTATGAGAGCAAAAGATTCTTTACATGAAGTTGAACAAAGTTTTGTTAAAGATTCTTTTGATACCTGAGACAGGGCAGATTTTGAGGTGCAGCCCTCAAATGCCATTAAGGCAAAGTTCTTTCTGCCATTGTCAGGTTCTCCCTAGTTGATGTCAAACATTTTGTTGTCTGCATCAGGATTGCACTCAGTAGTGTCAAAAGGAAGACTGCTCCAATCAACATACCCTGAGGTGAACAAGCTTTGTTGTGAGGGTTGCTGAGTCTGTGGAGGTTGTTGAGCAGCTAGAATAGGAGGGATTGATTGTTGGCTCTGCATCTGTTGAGCAGGCATCTGTACATATTGTACTTGTGGCACATATTGAATTTATGGAGCTTGTGCCTGTACAAAATGTGCACTCCCTTGTGTTCCATTATTTCTATTATAACTAGGGTTAAACTGATTTCCAGAAGTAGATTGGTTGTAGCTAGAGCTTATACACTCTCTAGCAAAGTGTCCCAACTTCTGACACTTGTGACATCTAAGTTTAGACTTGTCAAAACCAATTTTTGTAGAACTGTTTAGTCCTGGAAATTTCCTTCTTGACCTTTTATAAAATTTGTTTGTTTTAATACTTAACATGGCTAGTTGGTGTAAGATGTCCATTTCTTCTAAGTCATCATTGCTGAAATTTTTTAAATCATCCATGATAAAACACATGTCAGCAGTTTGACTATATTCATCATTGTCATAACCTGGGAATGATCTTTCTGATGAGATCCCAGCAGTTATGTCAATGTGGTCAAAAGATCCAAAACTATTTGAACAAGTAGGTGAATCTTGTCCCAATAGTGTTGTACTACCTGGTAGATAGTCATCAGCAGTTTTACCAGAACTTTGCAGTTTCTTCTTTTGATCGATTTCTCTTTCAAAAGTTAGTAATCTCCCATGCAATTTTGTAAGAGTGAGGGAGCTAAAGTTTGGTGAGGATCTTAGGACTATAGAGTATGTTTCCCATTTTTTAGGTAAAGACCTTAAAAATCTATGAAGCATAGATACAGTTGTGTAGGTCTGACCATTTAATTTTAGCTCAGATATCAATGAGGAGAATCTTTCAAATTGTTGAGTTAAAGTTTCCCCATTTATGTGAGCAATAGTTTCATATTGTTGAGCCAGGATTTCTCTGGTGTTGGCAATCACCTCTTCAGTTCCTCCAAACTGTTCTTTTAGGCAGTCCCAAAGCTCTTTGGCACTATCACAATGTAATAGTCCAAAGTAGATTTCATTTGGGAGTGCCATTGCCAACATAGAGAAAGTTTTAGCATCAAGCTCAAGTTTTAGGAAATCATCATCTGTATAGTCTTTTGGGTCTTTTGGTACTTCTTCTTTAGTTTCAAGATTAATATTTACTTGTTTGTGAGGACCATATATCACAGATTTCCAGCAACCAGTGTTGGTCTGTGATAATGTATGTGCCATTCTTCTTTGCCAGATATTGTATTCATTTCTAACTAGCATAGCAGGTTTATTGGCAGAACCAGTATTATGTGGATCCATTTTACAGAGTATTGATTTGTTAAATATCTCTTAAAGTGATGGATAGTGATAAAAGTGAACTTTTAATCCTTTATTGAATATCAATAAGAGCCTGTGCCTGATTCTCAATGTGTTAGATTGATATGTGATCAGATAAACCAGTGCTCTGATACCAATTGTTGGATCAGTAATGCTCTTGATGTATTGCTTGCTAGTGAACACTTATGTGTTTAGCAAGTTCAATCAGATTTGCACAGCGGAATGAGTAAGTGAAGTTACACTATCAACAGGAGATATTACTCCCCCTGGATGTTTGAAAAACTAAAGACAAGTTTAATGAGAATCTAAGTATTGAATGTGAAATAAATACTCAAACAGATTCTCAATAAATGAAATGGAAATAACAATAATAAGCTTTGAAGGATTTCAGTTTCTATTAAAATCAATGTCTAAAACAGAGGGATGAATCCATCTATTTATAGACTTACAGAGTACATGAACCTTGCCAAAAAGCAAGTCTGAAACAAGTTGCAACAAGTTGCATTCTTGGAACTTGCACAAAAAGATAAAGTAATACTAAACAAATAAACTACTGAAACATAAGGCGGTGGAAAGATTCTTGTACAAGTGCTGATGAATGACAAACTACTGATGAGTAGTTTGTCTTCAGTAGTTCTTCAGTGAACTTGTATGGTTAGACTTCAGAACTTCTGATACTTCTTCTTCAGCACTTGTTGAATCTTTCTTCAGTACTTTGGTCTTCTTTCTTCAGTAGTTCTATACTTAGAATATTTGTAGAAGTATGAATTAGACTAAGGTTTACAAAAAGTGGTTTCCTCAATCCTTTTTGTCCTAACAGCACATGAACATGGGCAATTCATATATGTAATAGTAGGTTCAAAAAACATATATACTATCATAACATGATTAGTGACTTGCCTATATAAGAAATTACCTAAATACATTGTGTTTTTTTCTGCATGAACAAAAACTCACTAAAAAACATTTTTTTCGTTTTTGTATAGCACTATATATGGTGCTCGTTGGAAAGATAATAAATTTATTTCTGCATGAACAAAAACTCCCTAAAAAACATTTATTTCGTTTTTGTATAGCACTATATATGGTGCTCGTTGGAAAGATAATAAAGCGATCGTTAATTTGGTGACATTTTTTTTATACATAAAAGTTACTAACGTTTAAAAATTGTGAGCGAAAATAAAAAAAAATAAAGATAAAAATATTAATTAACATATTTGAAATTTTAAAATAATTAATAGTTTACTAACATTTAAAAAATGTGAGAGGAAAATAAGAAAAAAAATATTAATTAACATATTTGAAATTTCAAGATAATATAGATATAGATTTTATTTAAAAATACAAAATAAATAAATTTAAAAGAAAGCTTCAATGATGCCACATGGCGGCCTCAATTGAATGCCACCTCATACAAACTCAATTCCTTTATTATAAGGGGGATGGGGCACCACCCGAATTGGCCACGAGTACCAACAACCAGCACGGTATCACCGCCACCATACACGCTGGTAGTGGTCCCGTGGACCGTTTTACTGGTGCTGTTTACCGTGCTGGTACCATTGATTTCTTTTATTTTTGACTTTTTTATATACCTTTTTTTGTGATTTCTTTTATTTTTACCATTTGTTTTATGTATATCTCTACCTTTTTTAAACGGTTTGTTTAATAGGAACATTAAAGATAAATAAACATAAAAAACTAAAATTCATAACTATTAAACATAAAAAACTAAAAATAAAATACATTAAAAGAAATAAAAAAACCTAGAGTTGGCGCAACAGTTGCAATGCCTCGACATGGCCAAAGCTGCTGTCGTATCGACACGCATACTCCACATGCGTGAGCTCGATAGCCAATTCCGGGTCAATGCCTGGCTCCTCCCTCAATGTGTTCTGGTACATGCTGGTCCACCGATCACACTTATTGGTGAGATCGGTCCACTTCCACTGCAGACTGACGGTTGTGCGGTCATTTGTAACACCCCAACCGATGGCGGAAACATCGGGATGTCACGTAATGATGATTGTTCAGTAGCTCATGGTAGTACACAAGTTTAAATAATCCTTTAATACATTACAATATTGAATTACATTAAAGTCTACATCAAGTAATCAACAAAGCTTCAAATATCTCCTCATGCTAGCTCTAGACTTCAAGCATCAGTATTTCCTGTTAAGTTTGGAAAAAATGGGGGGGTCAACTAGAAGTTGGTGAGAATACATAAGCCATGTCAAGCAATTAAGTTTAAGAATAAAAGTTTAGCAATTCGTATGTCTATCGTAAATTTAAGTCTACATGAATAGTATAATATGTTGACATAATCAAACCTCCGACTAGTTTAGGTCCATCCCGTCATCTACGGTTCACCTTAGTAATATGTTGAACGATAACAATCACCCACGTGACCTATGTAGGAGGTACACGTATCCGGGTGGGGTTGTCAGTCCAATAGATCTATTATTGAGTATCGCCGGCTTGGCCATAGCTAATGATTATGTAAATGTTGAAACTCGTTGAAACTCGTTGAAACTGTTGACTAATTCATGAGGCAATAAAGTTTACTACCAGACATGCATGTTGAATTGCTTAAAATTGTTGCAAGTATAAAGAATCGCATAAACAGGATTACGTAAACTCACCTTGGTATAGTATTAGGTATTGAGGAATATTATAAGTGTAGCCCAATAGATTGCCAAGTATTACCCTATGTATAAGGCAACAAATAAGTCTAAGTCTAACTAGTTTATAAGTATATCCTAGGGTTTCGATTTGGGGATATCCAATTGTTGAATTTAAAATAAAATGTTAATTAAATAAAGGGAAATTAAATAAAAGAAAGTCTTTTTATAAAATTTGAATTTAGAATGTTCACAATAATGTGTTTGAAGTATAAAAATAATTTTTATAAAATTATTTCCTTTAAAATAGATTTTTAAATCTATTTATTACAAATTGCCAAAATTTAACTTTAATATTCAAAAATACTAAAATTAAAGAATTATTATTTTAAAAATCATATTTCTGTTCTAAATATTTAAAAATAAATTGTATAAAATTTTGGTGCAAAAATAATAATAATTGAATTTATTATGATTTAATTATGATTAAATCTAACAAAAATTGATTAAAAATATAAAATAAATGATTTTTCTGAATTAAAAATCATTTCAGTAAAGTTTAACATTGTACAAACATAGGATAATTTTTGTAGAAATTAATAAAATTATTTTGATATTTTAATGGATTTTTATAAATATAATAGTATAAAATTGATTTAATTATTATAAATATTAAATCAATGAATTTCAGAAAACTAAAAATAGTAGATAAATCTTTTACATCAGATTTGATAAATATAATTTTTTTAGAATTTGTAAAAAGGTTTTAATATTTAAAAATGAATTTATAAGATTTAAATGTATAATATATATATATATAATTGGTTTGTTAAAAAGAAATGAAATTAAGTGAAAAAGGGTGTCCAAGCCAGGACTCGAACCCGGGTTGTCTTAGTTATAGGCACCAGTCACAACCACTTGGCCTAGGCCTGTGGTTGTGATTTATCTCAGTTTATTAAAAATAAATTCAATAAGCAAAATCAGTTTCTTCCCCAAATCAATAACCCACGAACCCTAGCTTTTCCAATCAAGCAATTCACACATCTTTAACCCGATTAATGTTAGGGTTTTTGATGTGTGAATGTCGATGAACAAAACCCACATAAAACATTATACTTACAGTGTTGAATCAGATACGATTTGGTCAGTCAACGTTTAAGTCAAACACGCGATCTAAACCAAGAACTGAGAATTTTTAAGCGAAATTGAGAGTTGAGAGAGATTGTTCGGCGAATGTAGGAGCTGTTGTGACGTTCAATTTATAGTATAGAGTCTAGGTTGTCGAATTGGAAGGTTTGACTCAACCTTGAATGTACACGCGTATAATGGTTATAATTGGTATGAATTGATTATAATTGAACGTGGGTTTGACGTGTAATGGACCGAAGATTGTGATACCAAGTCAATTTAAATCAATCGCGCGTTGATTGAGCTAATTTGAATGGTCAAAATAGAAGTTTTATATATATATTTTTCTTTGTCTGTTGCTGCACGATGAAGAAGACCAGACAGCCTGGGTATGGCTTTTATATATTATAAGTTGGGTTTAATCGAACAAAGGGGTGTGGCCCAGGTGGTTCGTGGTTGTGTCTGGGTACGGCTCGGCGCGGGTTCGAAACCCGGCTGAGACACTTTTTTTGTTTTTGATTAATTCGGACAAGGGGGGTTTGGGCTTGGTTTGGGCTCAGTTTTGGGCCATGTCTGGGCTCAGAATCACTAAGGAAGTTTAAGGTGGGTTTGGTGTGGGCCAATGTGTTGGTTGGGCAAAACCAACTAATTATGTATCATCATTTTTATTATTATTATTATTATTATTATTATTATTACTATATATATACATATATATATATATATATCTAAATTGTGCTAGGGATAGCGTATGTGGTAAGGCTTTTACGTAGAAAAATTTAGGGGAAAAATTTTGTGATGTTACAGTCTCCCCTACTTTTAGGAACTTCGTCCCGAAGTTAAGAGAAACGCTAGGTTTACAATTGGTCAACTACCGGAAGCCTTGATAAAATTTCACACTACCTTAACGTACCTGTAAATTCATGATTACGTTCCGGACCGTAATTACCAATTTACCTTACATTAGGGTTTTGCGTCCTTTTATGACTCTATTGATTGTTGAGCAGGTTCGATAGTCTCCACCAGTCGTTGAGCAGGTGGTAGGGCCTCTCCCGACTGTTGGAAGACATGATAACCTCTACCAATCGTTGAGCAGTTTGTTTGGTAGTCAACTAATCGTCGTACAAGTAAGCAAGTATGATTATAGATATAGCAATTAGTTCACATTCAAACATGCACACAGATGGTATGATAATACTTGAATTTTATTATTTGAATTAAAAGTGGCAATACATGGAATTAAAGAGAAAGTAGACATCATTCAAATGGTAGGGCTTGCTGTTAAGTAGCTGGAGGGTTTCAAGCGGGGTTATTTGGAGCATCAGGAGTGTTTGTAGCAGGGATTCGACAAGCATCTGCAAGATGCCCATACCTTTGACAATTGGTGCACTGTCGGCAGGGTACTTGAGTTGGATGGTGATACTGGCAGGTGTCACACTTAGGTAGGTTCCCATTGTATTGTTTCTTGGTGGGTGGGGCAGTGGTGTCTATTGCAAAATTTCTGACCTTGTTCTTCCCGTTGGTTGAGGCCTCAGTTTTGATATCAACGGCAGGTTGGGGAGTATCCTTTTCCCCTTTACGAGTCAGGGTTCCTGCCTTCACATGGTTATCTGTTAGGGTGGCAGCCAAACGCTTTGCTTCCTCCAAAGTAGCAGGGTTCCTTCCCCACACTGTGTCTTGAATCTGCATTGGTAAACCACCAATGTATTTTTCGATAGCAATGGGCAAAGGGGTGACTTTATGGGGTAACAGTAAGCTAAGCTCGTGAAAACGAGTGTTGTAAGCAAGGTTTTCCCCACTGTCTTGAGCGAGATCATGAAATTCATCTTCCAGCTTCTTAATTTCATTACGAGGACAGAACTCCGCCTTCATAATGTCTTTAGCTTGATCCCAGGTTAAGGCTAGTGCAGCTTCAGCTCCGCGAGTGCGTTTTTCTTCATTCCACCAAGTGAGTGCTCGTTTGTGAAGAACACTCATGGCATAACGGACTTTAAAATTGTTGGGGCACTCACTGTTGATGAAGGTATTCTCAATACCCTCAAACCATTGTAGGAGTCCTGTAGCTCCTTCTTCTCCACTGAATTTTGGGGGATTGCAAGAATTAAAGTGCTTAAGGGTACAGGCTGGAAGTCCATTACCGTTGTGGTGTCCATTTCCACTCCCGTTGCCGTTGCCGTTCCCGTTGCCGTTCAACTGGATGACTTGAGCTAGTAAGTTGGGAACCAGAGTTGCGATTTGCTGCGCCATTTGTTGAGAAATGATGGCAGCCAGTTGGGCATCGACACCATTGTTGTTGTTGTTGTTGTTATTGTTGTTGTGGTTAGTATCGTGGTTGTGGTTGTGATTGCTACTTCCTTCATCATGATTTTCACCACTGTTAAGACGAGCACTGCGACGTGGAGGCATGATCTGTAAGAGACACAGTGAAATGAATGAGATTATATAAGGAGTGTAATCATTTATTCATTAATTAAAACGAATAAACGAAAACGTTGACTTATCAAAGATTCTAAATTCTAATAACATATGAAGACATGCTTTAGCCTATAAGTGAACACTCATCCCGAGAATTCCCAGGTAGGCATCCGGGTCCCTCGTCTGATTGGGATATATGCGCAATGCCAGCCTAGACAGAAGACTCAGAATACAGGCGTTCACCCTTCCAGATTGCACGTGTTCGTTATTAAAATCTAGAACTTCGACGAGATTTCAAGGTGGTTCAGGTTAAACCTGAGGATTTTGTCCTGTTAGTCTAAGAGTAGATCCAGTGATGGAGAGCAACCTTCTTATAGGGATGAAAGTAGAGATATGAAGTAGGAGGGAGATAGAGTATAGCAAGTAAGAGAAGCAAGTACTGGTTAAATCCTATGGTTATAGACTAGATTATTTTTCTAATAACCTAATTCCCTATAACCATGGCTCTGATACCAATCTGTAACACCCCAACCGATGGCGGAAACATCGGGATGTCACGTAATGATGATTGTTCAGTAGCTCATGGTAGTACACAAGTTTAAATAATCCTTTAATACATTACAATATTGAATTACATTAAAGTCTACATCAAGTAATCAACAAAGCTTCAAATATCTCCTCATGCTAGCTCTAGACTTCAAGCATCAGTATTTCCTGTTAAGTTTGGAAAAAATGGGGGGGTCAACTAGAAGTTGGTGAGAATACATAAGCCATGTCAAGCAATTAAGTTTAAGAATAAAAGTTTAGCAATTCGTATGTCTATCGTAAATTTAAGTCTACATGAATAGTATAATATGTTGACATAATCAAACCTCCGACTATTTTAGGTCCATCCCGTCATCTACGGTTCACCTTAGTAATATGTTGAACGATAACAATCACCCACGTGACCTATGTAGGAGGTACACGTATCCGGGTGGGGTTGTCAGTCCAATAGATCTATTATTGAGTATCGCCGGCTTGGCCATAGCTAATGATTATGTAAATGTTGAAACTCGTTGAAACTCGTTGAAACTGTTGACTAATTCATGAGGCAATAAAGTTTACTACCAGACATGCATGTTGAATTGCTTAAAATTGTTGCAAGTATAAAGAATCGCATAAACAGGATTACGTAAACTCACCTTGGTATAGTATTAGGTATTGAGGAATATTATAAGTGTAGCCCAATAGATTGCCAAGTATTACCCTATGTATAAGGCAACAAATAAGTCTAAGTCTAACTAGTTTATAAGTATATCCTAGGGTTTCGATTTGGGGATATCCAATTGTTGAATTTAAAATAAAATGTTAATTAAATAAAGGGAAATTAAATAAAAGAAAGTCTTTTTATAAAATTTGAATTTAGAATGTTCACAATAATGTGTTTGAAGTATAAAAATAATTTTTATAAAATTATTTCCTTTAAAATAGATTTTTAAATCTATTTATTACAAATTGCCAAAATTTAACTTTAATATTCAAAAATACTAAAATTAAAGAATTATTATTTTAAAAATCATATTTCTGTTCTAAATATTTAAAAATAAATTGTATAAAATTTTGGTGCAAAAATAATAATAATTGAATTTATTATGATTTAATTATGATTAAATCTAACAAAAATTGATTAAAAATATAAAATAAATGATTTTTCTGAATTAAAAATCATTTCAGTAAAGTTTAACATTGTACAAACATAGGATAATTTTTGTAGAAATTAATAAAATTATTTTGATATTTTAATGGATTTTTATAAATATAATAGTATAAAATTGATTTAATTATTATAAATATTAAATCAATGAATTTCAGAAAACTAAAAATAGTAGATAAATCTTTTACATCAGATTTGATAAATATAATTTTTTTAGAATTTGTAAAAAGGTTTTAATATTTAAAAATGAATTTATAAGATTTAAATGTATAATATATATATAATTGGTTTGTTAAAAAGAAATGAAATTAAGTGAAAAAGGGTGTCCAAGCCAGGACTCGAACCCGGGTTGTCTTAGTTATAGGCACCAGTCACAACCACTTGGCCTAGGCCTGTGGTTGTGATTTATCTCAGTTTATTAAAAATAAATACAATAAGCAAAATCAGTTTCTTCCCCAAATCAATAACCCACGAACCCTAGCTTTTCCAATCAAGCAATTCACACATCTTTAACCCGATTAATGTTAGGGTTTTTGATGTGTGAATGCCGATGAACAAAACCCACATAAAACATTATACTTACAGTGTTGAATCAGATACGATTTGGTCAGTCAACGTTTAAGTCAAACACGCGATCTAAACCAAGAACTGAGAATTTTTAAGCGAAATTGAGAGTTGAGAGAGATTGTTCGGCGAATGTAGGAGCTGTTGTGACGTTCAATTTATAGTATAGAGTCTAGGTTGTCGAATTGGAAGGTTTGACTCAACCTTGAATGTACAACGCGTATAATGGTTATAATTGGTATGAATTGATTATAATTGAACGTGGGTTTGACGTGTAATGGACCGAAGATTGTGATACCAAGTCAATTTAAATCAATCGCGCGTTGATTGAGCTAATTTGAATGGTCAAAATAGAAGTTTTATATATATATTTTTCTTTGTCTGTTGCTGCACGATGAAGAAGACCAGACAGCCTGGGTATGGCTTTTATATATTATAAGTTGGGTTTAATCGAACAAAGGGGTGTGGCCCAGGTGGTTCGTGGTTGTGTCTGGGTACGGCTCGGCGCGGGTTCGAAACCCGGCTGAGACACTTTTTTTGTTTTTGATTAATTCGGACAAGGGGGGTTTGGGCTTGGTTTGGGCTCAGTTTTGGGCCATGTCTGGGCTCAGAATCACTAAGGAAGTTTAAGGTGGGTTTGGTGTGGGCCAATGTGTTGGTTGGGCAAAACCAACTAATTATGTATCATCATTTTTATTATTATTATTATTATTATTATTATTACTATATATATATATATATATATCTAAATTGTGCTAGGGATAGCGTATGTGGTAAGGCTTTTACGTAGAAAAATTTAGGGGAAAAATTTTGTGATGTTACATCATTGGTGCCAACTTGGCGGTTGAAATCGGCCAGTACACGTACCCAAAAAAACCTGCGAACGACGTTGTTGAAGTGTCGGGTCGTTCGAGGCGTCTTGGTAGCATATAACCAATGCAATCTCTTCTTCGGTGGTCCAACGAGTCATCTTCGTGTGTGTTTCTTTGTATAAACGGTGGTAAAAGTGTGTTTTAACCCAACTGTATGCTAAGTTTATATATAAAAAATTTCGAACGGTTTGGTGGAACGGTATCAATACCATTCAATTCGATTGAACGGTTTCCATACTGAATTCTGACCGTGAGGTTGGGACAGTTGAAATAGTATGGTAATTAATTTTAAACCATGTGAAATAATAATAATAAAAAAAAAGGTTTAATGAAATTATAAAAAAAATAAAAGAATCAGTGGAGTATTGCCTATAAAAATGTGTTTCAGTGAAGTAAATCAGTGAAGTGATGTGGCAAAGCAGGATTGGTTAAAATCAGTGAAAGAAGAAAAAATTTCTAGTAGCACCCCTGATGACCTAAGTTATTATTATAGATTATAGATTCTCCAACCATTGACTCGATTCATGTTGTATAATTTAATAGTTTCATTTCAATAAAATTGAAGTTTGTGTTTTGTTATCTTGTGTTGGTTTATTTTATAATTCTGAACAAAAATGTCATAAATTGTCAGATTGGGGCAAAAGGTGTATATATTGATTTTGTGACCAAAGTCTCATTTAAATACACACGAGTTGGGGTGAGCATCGCGAAAACCGATAACCAAAAAACCAAACCAAAAATAACCGAAACCGAATTAACTGATCGGTTACGGTTAATATATGGCCAAAACCGAACCATTTGGTTACGGTTTCGGTTTTCCCTTCTTCCGTAACCGAAATAACCGAAACCGAACCGATAGTTATATACTTAAGTATTTTTCATACATATATCCATGTATTTGAAACATATTTTCATGTATTTTCAGTATATTTCATATATCTTTCATGTATATCTATGTATTTGAAATACTAGTGGGAAACCCGCGCGTTGCTGCGGGAAAAAAATTGCAGCTTGATCAGTATTACAAAACTTGGTAGTTAAAAATAGGCCGAAACGGACGAGCACCACGGACCACCATTGTGTGCCGCCACCACCTATTACTAATCCCCGTCATTGCCTCTCCAACAATCGTTGTTGTTGCCCCTCCATGAAAGTATGACACCCTCTAGTTTTAGTTTAGTGTCCAATGTCTAGACAAAGTAACAAACGTTTGCTAGTTACCTTCAAGACATACCAACCATGCATTAATGTTTGAGGAAGAATGGACATAATTATATTCCATGACACTGGTATGAGTTCTCCATCCAAGATTCAAAGAAAATAGAAAAAAATATACCTTTCACGGAGTACAATAAGAATAGGTGTAACCTTAACCTCATAATTTGGAGTCAATTTCTAAGGTTTGTTTCTCATTCTTATCAACCCATGTCTGGCCTTTCGGCTTCTCAACGGATAGCATAATTAGCTAGGTTTAATTAAGTGAATAAATGAGTGCATCAAAAAGAAACCGAAGGGTTAAGTCATAAATGAAAAAAACAGTAGATTTAAGACTTTCATGATCAATTTTAATATTAATGTTTGAATGACAACTTTACCCCTTTAGTAAGTTAATTTAG
This sequence comes from Ambrosia x helenae, assembly GCA_030844895.1. NCBI lineage: Eukaryota > Viridiplantae > Streptophyta > Magnoliopsida > Asterales > Asteraceae > Ambrosia > Ambrosia x helenae. The sequence continues at coordinate 18,693,298 of CM061233.1, read as the reverse complement.
TATTGTACCACAAGCATAAAAAGTTGTATTTACTTAAATTTTACCGTCATCCTTCCCTCATGCTTTATAATATAGTATTATCTTTTGTGTAACTCATGTATTTTTCATGTTATCCATATATTTGAAGCATTTTTTTATTTGTTTCCTCGGTGGCTCGTTATTTCATGTATTTTTCTTTCGTTTTCATATATATATATATATATATATATATATATATTCTTGAAAAAGATCCAAACACTTTACTAACTATTTTAAGTTTATAATTTTGCACAAGTTTTATGTTTGGATATTAACCGAACATAACCGAAACCGAACCGATAACCGACATATTAACCGAATTAAACCAAACCGACGTAACCGATCGGTTTCGGTTATGGTTTTTCCTAAAACCGAACTTCAGTTATCGATTTCGGTTATATGTAAAAACTGAACCGAACCGACATTTGCTCACCCCTAACACGAGTGGCTTCATATGTGTCAAAATACATGATATTAGATAACAAAAATACTTTTATTGAATCAAAACTCAAACCAAAAGATTAAACTCTAGAACAGAAAGAGAAACTAATACAAATACTGAGAATCTCTCAGACATCAAACACTCTTGACCTAGATTGTAACTGGATACAAGAACGTACCAGATTCGAGATGAATCTGGTATGAATCCTCACAAACCCTAGACTAGTGAATGAAGAACAACGAGAGAAAATAATGACTCGTACAAAAGAAGCTAAAAAAGTACACAGGAGAGATAAAGTGTTTAATATAGCTGATGAGATAGGTTCGGATAGAAGCACATCCGAACCTATATGAACCACAACGATCAGATTGTAGAAACACACTTTAGATAATGTGTGATCGTCTGATTATATTCACACGGATTGCCATGTAGGTTTGGAAGTACACTCGTACACAACTCCTGAATGTCTGGGCTTGAACTATAATGGGCCGGTCTCTATGTGAAGATGTATGGGCTTATCTAACTGCTGCATCTCACACGGCTACAAGGCTTGGCTGCTACAAGACTTGGGCTTCTACATCAACCAGACTGCTACACTCAATGAGTCCAAATCAAATCTGCAAAAGAACACTTATGCAAAATGTTATATTAACTTGTTACAAAATCAGAATATTAAGTTTGAATATTACCACATTTTAACACCCCTCCTCAAACTAAATATTCTGAATGGGTCAAAACCAACCAAAACCTTTAAAGAGCAAATGGGTCAAACATCCCAAGATACTCACAAATTTGATCATGTTGACCAACACCTAAGCCCTTGGTCATAATATCAGCCAACTGATTCTCAGAACTAACTTTAACAGTCTTAATACTTCCTTTAGACACCAAGTCTCTCAAAAAATATAAATCAATCTCAAAGTGTTTAGTTTTGTCAAAGAATACCGGATTGGCTGCTATTGATATAGCAGCACTATTGTCACAAAACAAAGTAACATGCAACACAACATTAACCTGCAGTTCGGCCAACAGATTGACAAGCCAAAGTATCTCACAAGCAGTGGTACACATTGCTCTATATTCAGCCTCAGCTGATGATCGAGCAACTGTGGACTGCCTTTTGCTTTTCCAAGAAATGAGAGACTTTCCAAGGAAAACACAAAAACCAGTAACTGATTTTCTGGTATCAACACATTTAGCCCAGTCAGAATCAGAATAAGCAACCAGATCAAAAGAAGAACTCTTTCTAAACCATATCCCTTTTTCTGGAGCCCTTTTTAGGTACCTTAGCAACCTCATTGCTATTCTTAAATGTCCTTCAGTAGGTTTATGCATGTACTGACTTAAATAGTGTACAGCATAAGATATACCAGGCCTTGTGTGAGCCAGATATATCAATTTCCCTACTAATTGTTGATAACCTGTGATATTGGTTAACAACTCAGGATGTTCAGAACAGATTGCAGTCAAAGTATGATTGGGCTCCAAAGGGTTGTTGACTGGTTTGCAAGCTAACATGCCATACTCAGTCAACAGGTCTAAACAATATTTTTTTGAGATAAACAAATATTATCATCTTGTGATAATACTTCTATCCCTAGAAAATATTTAAGTTCTCCTAGATCCTTAATAAGAAAAATTATCTTTTAAACATTTCTTAACACTATCTAATTCACTAAGACTGTTGCCAGTTAAAACTATGTCATCCACATACACAAAGTATAAGACAATAATATCATTTGACACTTTAACAAACAGAGAATGATCACATTTACTCTGTACAAAACCAGAACTACATAACACACTTACAAGCTTTTCATTCCACATTCTAGGAGCTTGTTTAAGCCCATAGAGTGACTTATTAAGTTTACATACTTTTGACTCTTTTCCCAGAAAAGTATCCTTCTGGTAAAGACATGTAAACATCTTCATGTAGGTCACCATATAAAAAAGCATTGTTCACATCCAGTTGGAATAACTTCCAACTGTTTTGAACTGCTACAGACATAACACACTTAAACAGTTGTAAACTTTTACAACAGGGAGAAAGGTTTCATCAAAATCTATCCCCTGTTTTTGACTATAACCCTTTAGCAACAAGTCTAGCTTTGAATCTTATCTATTTCTCCACTAGACATTACTTAATCTTGTAAATCCACTTGCAACCTACAAGACTTCTTCCTTTGGGTAAGTCAACTAAAGTCCATGTGTTATTTCTGTTAAGGGCCTCAATTTCATCATTCATGGCAATGACCCAATTTGGAATCCTTAGAAGCTTCACTGAAGTTTCTAGGTTCCAAACTTTGTTTAACATACTAGCATATACTCTATGTTCACAAGTTAAGTTTGAGTAGTTTACAACCTTTTCTACCCCAAACTTAACTTTTCCCTCTACAATAAAATCATCTAATCTCCTAGGAAGAACAGAGCTCCTAGTACTCCTTCTAATGGTTTGTGTATTTTTGGTCACTTACTGCCTCAGATTCATCATTCTCAACACTAGGTGTCACAGTGCTCAGCCCTGTCATCACTTCTGACTGCAACATTTATCCTGAGAACCAGGGGATTCATCCAGGTTATGTGCTCAGAAGGAGACTGCTGAGACCCATAGTCTCTACCTCTTCCTTACCTATTACCCTTCCCTCATCATTGGACAGTTTAGGTTGATTGAGTGTTTCAGTTTCATCAAAAAAGTTCAATGATTCTAAGTTTTGAAAATTTACTTCACAAAATTTCTTATAAACTTCTTTATCTTTAAAAGGAAAAATGGTTTCATAAAATTTGACATCTCTTGAATAAGAGATACTCTTAGACTCTAAGCTATATACTTTATAACCCTTTTTCTCATTTGAGTAACCTATAAAAACACATTTTTTCTGCCCATTTTCATTTAGTTTTATCAGACTCATTAAGGTATAGTTGCAAAACATAAACACCCAAACAACTTAAGGTGACCTAGGAAGGGTTTAAAACCATAGATGAGTTCATAAGGTGTTCTTCCATTAAGCACAGATGATGGGGTCCTATTAAATCAAATAGGAAGCAGTCAAAACACATTCACTCCAAAAATCTAACAGGTAAGTTACTCTGAAACAACAATGATCTAGTGACATTAAGCAGGTGTCTGTGCTTTCTCTCTACTATTCCATTTTGCTGTGGTGTGTATGCACAAGATCTGATGTACAACACCTAATGACTTAA